>CM047584.1:18539483-18644226 GCA_026184515.1 Peronosclerospora sorghi
AATCTGGCCGCCGCATCCTCTGAAACTTGATTGATCAGTTTTGACATAGCGATCTGACCGTCGCGATCTGTCCGTCGCGATCTGGCCATCGCACCCTCTGGAACTTGATTGATCAGTTTTGACATCGTGATCTGGCCGTCGCACCCTCTGAAACTTGATTGATTAGCTTTGACATCGCGATCTGTCCGTCGGAATCTGTCCATCGCAGGTTGCTGATGATTGGTCAAAATCACTCATCCAAAATCAAAATACTTCACCACTTGAGAACATTCAAGACCATCCAAGCGAACGACACAAGCAGCCGAGGGCGCCTAACTTTTCGTTGGCTCTGCCTCTCAGTACGGACCCGCCGTTGTGCTGGTAAGTTGCGCCTATGTCTTGACTCCCTTATGCAATGCTAACTGTTCATTTTCACAGTCTGTTTACTTGATTATTTGATGTGCCTTAGTGCACCTAGTTGTTGGACCTCGAATTAGGCAGTTATGATGCTGAAGACGCTCAACTTAGCGTTCAGCGTCACGGCTATGATGCTATAGCCAAAGCAACTGTGTCGAAACATTGTAAATGTGGGAAGCATTACTTGGCACTAGTAATGAATTGAAGCATTTTGTTAGAAGACAGAAGCTTCGCACTACTAACAATGTTGCACTAAGTGTTCGTATTGTTCACTTATTGAAGGCATTGCACAATCTTTGTCACTAGTATTCAGTGTTTGAAGAATCACCAGAGTAACAAACGCCATCGCGTTAGTATATAGAATTTGGCGAGAGAAAACATACTAAGCATTGATAACTGCCATAGTTCATCTTTTATATGATATAAATATAGCTTCCACTTCACCACACTAACGTGTAAAGTTTGGCGAGATAAAAATATACCAAGAAGTAATAAATGCCGCAGATCACCTTCATGCTGTAAATAAAGACTCCACTTCACCACAACATGTTAGACAGGTATACAAACAAAAC
Source organism: Peronosclerospora sorghi (assembly GCA_026184515.1). Lineage (NCBI taxonomy): Eukaryota > Oomycota > Peronosporomycetes > Peronosporales > Peronosporaceae > Peronosclerospora > Peronosclerospora sorghi. The sequence continues at coordinate 18,540,452 of CM047584.1, forward strand.
AGGCAAAACAACTTTAGTACATCTTGCTTTGGGAGAGTGGGGAGGACTCCCGTCATTTCCAGACATTTCGGTGCAATCCATCTACGCCGGCAGCGAGGAAAACACATCCTCATCCACGGGGCTTCACGGACGTGTATGTAGTCCTCCACGGCACGCAAAATGGCTAATGCAGCAATAAATCCGAGGATACCCAAAGTCAACGAGATGATAGAGCACCATATTTTTCGTGACTTGCCGCGTTGACGACTAATGGCATATGTTTTAGGACACTCAGTGCTCGAGCTTCGTTCTAAAAAATAAGAACTCGATACAAGTTAACGTTAAATGCCGACGTGTAGCATATAGCATAGGAGGACGCGAGTAAAGAGTGAATGCTTACGAGGTAGAAGTCTCTCCGTGGCCGTGACCTCAACATCTTCACTCGGAACTGTTGAAAGGGCGCGCAACTCATGCAGCGCCCGGCGTCGCCGATGGTTTTTGTTGATGAGTGGTTTTTCGTATAGAACCTAGCAAATTGCATATATGCATAGTATTAGTTTAAGTGCATAACTTAACACTAATAAAATCACTTTGGATTTTGACTGGCTTTACGAAGGACGATTTAAGTGGTAGCGAGTACGGCACATTTCGCTGGAAGTTTTTACCTTACTTAATTACCTGGAATCTCGTTGTGGATAGTGGAGCTAGTTGCGGCGTCTCGTTACGTGATTCGTGGTGTCGATTGGAATAAAGTGTGGATTACATTTATTATTGACATCGCGTTAATTTCTCTGTCGCTGTCGTTTTGCACTTGGAACCGTACACACTAGTACCTGTTGCTACATTGGAACGTGTGCACGCAAGTAGGCGTGGAATTAGGAGTGGCCCATAACAGGTTATGAGCCCAAATGAGGGCCGTAACAAATCAGATGAATAATTCAAGACTGCAGACGTGATGCAGATGTTTGGCGCGCTAGTGACGCGTCTGGAGAAGCTGGAGGTTGCGGGGGAAAAAAACAGCGCGCCTAAGAAGCGAGTGTAGTCGCCGCCTAAGTCGAGGGGAGATAGGAAGATGAGCATAGCCTCCCTCGAAGACAGCAACGACGAGAAGAAGGAATATACCACAGGGCGACCAGGAAGGATGAGCTTTCTGGGGATGAGTCGCGCCGGGAGAGATGTGTTCACGCCTGTTGTAGCCGCGGGATTTGGTGCGGCGCAGGCAGGGGGTATTAACGTTGGCCAGCAACAAGCGAATGGTTGGCACGGCCAAGCGCAGTTTCAAGGGTACGGAGTGGTCAGAGCACCCTCACCCAAGCAGAGGACACTTCAGTTAAACGTTTTTAACGGAAAAGAAGTGTACAAGGGTCTGGGGTCCGGCTTTCACGCTTGGGGGCGAAAGTTTTTACGCCAAGTGAACCTTGCCGAAGCCGCTTGTGGGTTTCACTGGACCGAAGACGTAAAGGCTGACCTGCTGGGCCATTATTTGAAGGGCCCAGCAGAGGCGTATTACAATCGCCAGGTCGACGGGTGGTGGAGACAGAAACCAGAACTATGGTACATTATGGATCAATTGTTGGCGGTATTTAATGTGCAAATAACGCCCGCACAGGGCATGAAGCTTTTCATGGCTAGGAAGGTCATGGACAGAGCATTTGTTGTACCTGAACGCTGTTGCGGAAGCGGTAGGACCGAATTGTGAAAATTTGGTCCTAAACAATGTTGTCTTCCGCGCGGCACCGGAGATGAGGAAAATCCTCATCTCCAAGTATGATAACGTGCGTGAAGATTACTTGCGACGCAGAAGGGCTCTGCAAGTTTGCGAAGGCCGTGGAGTACAGTGAACGGCCGATGAAGGCCGGACACAGTGGTACTGTGAATTAGATGGCTCAAAAGCCGAAGAAATTTGTTGAAAAGCGTGTGTGTTACTCCTGTGGAGAGGAGGGACACATTAAACGGCGTTGCCCGAAGAACAAGCGGTCTGCAAGGAAGATTTCGCGTTAATGATCGTGGATCATGCAAAGATATGCTGTCGGACACATGGGTCTTGGACAGCGGTGCAAGCATGCACCTGGAATCGGACTTGACGTGTCTAATAGACGTGAAAAACGTCACGCACCAGTGTTATCAAGCCGATGGGAAGCTTTTCGAAATAACAAGGAAGGGGAAGCTGTCTATCAACTTTGTTTGCGGAAAAAATAGTACGCGGATTAAAGTCAATGATGTCTAATACGTTGAGGGCGTAACAAGGAACATTTTTTCGTATGGGATTTTTGAAGCTGGAGGACTTATGCTGTCATAATAAAATGGAGTGAGGACACTGAGCAGACGTGATTCAGGAGCTGCGATCGCTCGTGTCAATGCGGATCACAATGGTTTGACGGTTCAAGGTGTTGTCGATCGACCCAAGAAATCATACAAATAGATGGTTATGTCGGTAATGGCGGAAAATGACGCAACTTACGCGGTGAACCAGGATGTCCAGAGTGGAAGTATCATGCACTTCCACTAGAGAATGGGGCATTGAATTTTGATACTATTGTGAAGTTATCCAAGGATTCGCGATATGGAATTCGAATTGATGACTATACCCGGCGCCACTGTGTTACGTGTGCGCAGGGTAAACAGTCAAAGAATGCGCAGTCAAAACAAGACAGTGAAAAGAACGCGCCGACAGATCGCGTTGGCGGCTTGATTCGTTCCGATCTTAAGGGACCGATCACGCCGAGAGACCGCCTAGGAAATCGCTACTTGGTCAATTTTATTGACTACAAGAGCATTTATACAAGAATTTTTCTCGCAAAGACCAAGGATGTCGCGGCGAAGAAATTTGAGCATTTTTGGCTTTTTTTCGAGCGCAGATTTAATTGGAAGATCCACGTGTTAAGAACGGATGGAGGCGCCGAGTACAAGAACGTCGACTATTTCTGTAAAAGTACCGGCATCGCGAGACAGGTTAGCGAAGCCGGGAACCAAGCAAGTAATGGAAAGGCGGAGCGCATGCACCGGAACGTCATGAATATGGCGAGGTGCATGCTATTTGGAAGTGGATTACCTTTATCGTTTTTGGGGGATGTGGCAGAGTACGCAGCCTATGTGATGAATCGCACCCCCACGAGCGCCAACAAAAAGAAATTTTCTCCACTGGAATTGCTGACAGGCGTAAAGCCTAATCTAGGTGAAATCGTCGCGTTCGGTTCACCATGTACCGTGTATCGAAATCACGGTAAAAATTCGCTAGCGCACCGGGCGCAAATTGGAATTATTATTGGGTGCAGCGAGGAAATTAAAGGTTTCAAGGTATTTCTGAAGAAAGAGCAGAAAGTTACCGTGACGCAGCACGTCAAAAATTTTGAGACGCTGTCCGGTACTCAGAACCGTCAACTGAAGAACATGTTGAGTGAATATGGAGTTCAAGAATCTGATGATATAGTTCGGGACTCAGAAGGAGCAGATCGGGATTCAGAAGGAGCGACTAAAGAAACTGAAGGTCAAGAAACTGTGCGAGTAACAGACAAGGATGGAAAAGGCGGTGAAAGTCAAGCTCAAGGTCAAGTAACGGGACCTAAAAAGGGAAGAGAGCCACGGTGGACGAGAGATCGCCACCTTACACGTCAGCACGTGAAGTCGAAGGCTGAAAAGGAACAGAAGACAGGAGACAATGAAGATGAGAATGATCAAGATTAAATTAATTTCAGAGGTTGATCCAAGAAACTATCGTGAAGCGATTGGAAGAAAGGATGCTGAAGGTGGATCCAGGCTATGCGAGAAGATATCCAAGCACTCGAAGCGAACGAAGGCTGGGATATCATGAAAAGTCCGGATGATGTAAGACCCCTTCACACGAAGTGGGTCTACAAAACCAAGACAGACTCTAACGGTGCGCTGGAACGTTACAAGGCGAGGCTTGTTGCGTGTGGAAACGATCAGCGATTTGGAGTGGACTATGAGTTCACCTTCGCTGCCGTGATGGAGATGACGACGGTGCGATTTATTCTGGCGCTGTCACGTAAATGGAAATTACAAGCCATGCATGGGGACATCCCCAACGCTTACGTCAAATCGTTGGAGGATGAGCACGACATTTTTTGTATATCCCAAATGGAATGAATGTCGTGTCAAAGAAATTGGAGCAATTGGAAATTACGAGCGTCAAGCAAGCTGTCCTGAAGTTGAATAAATCTCTATATGGACTCAAGCAAGCAGGCAGACAGTGGAATCGTCTGCTGCACGCCAAGTTGAGTCAGTGCGGATATGCGCAGAGTTTCACCGACGCATGCCTCTACTTCAAGAAATCAATGAGGATGTCATAGTAGTGGGGGTTTACGTGGATGAGTTGCTAGTGACGGCAAGTGTGTAGTGTCACGTGGCGAGTTTCTTTGACGATTTAAAGAATTTGGAAATCAAACAATCCCGGATATGTTTCGAAATTATTGGGTATACGGGTAAACTATGAAGATGAAACTGTATACGTTTTGGATCAAGAGAATATGATTGATGACTTGCTAAGAAACTATGGGATGGATGGTTCGAATCCGGTGAAGACCCCGATAGCGGACGAAAACAAAGATGAAGCTTTGAAAGACCAAGCATTGTTGAAAAGCGATGCTGCTGGAAATGAAGCGTCGATCAAGAGTTTTCAATAGTTGATTGGCAGTTTGTTGTGGATCGCACGTTGTAGTCTGCCGGACATTGCATACGCTGTCCATAAGGACACGCGCAGATCGCATGCGCCTACCAAGTTCTACTGGAAAACTGCGAAGCGGATTTTACGTTTTATGAAAGGAACAAGTGATCTCAAGTTTGAAATGGAGATTTCGCTAGGGGCGAAGGTGAAAAACAAGTATAAAATTGAAGTTACAGGTAATTCCGATGCGGATTTTGGATGTTCGAAGGTTGAACCCAAGTCGACCAGTGGCGGTATCATAGTGATGAATGGATGTTTGGTTCACTGTTTCTGCAAGAGGCAGTCACGCGTGTCTCTCTCAACCATGGAAGCGGAATGTATGCCGCGTCGGTCGTGGAGTGCGAGATGATAGGTTTCATGTAAATGGCTAAAGAGATTGGATTTGACGTGAAGGTGCCGATGGTTCTGCGGTGCGAGAATCAAGCAGCAATAACAGTGATGAATGGCAACGGTAAAACAGGAAGGACCAAGCACATTGATGTGCGGGTGAAGTTTATTATCTCGAAGGAAAGCGGTGGTTTAATTGTGCTGCAGTACGAAGCTATGGATACCATGTTGGCCGATGGTTTGACGAAAGGACTGGGTCCGGTGAAGTTGAAGACGATGCAAGAGGGCCTAGGCCTCAAGGCGATCAAGGAGAGCTAGGTTTTTGCTGCCGGAAGATCAAGAAGGAGTGTTGAAAGGGCGCGCAACTCGTGCTGCGCCCGGCGTCGCCGATGATTTTTGTTGCTGAGTGATTTTTCGGATAAAACCTAGCAAATTGCATATATGCATAGTATTAGTTTAAGTACATAACTTAACACTAATAAAATCACTTTGGATTTTGACTGGCTTTACGAAGGACGATTTAAGTGGTAGCGAGTACGGCACATTTCGCTGGAAGTTTTTACCTTACTTAATTACCTGGAATCTCGTTGCGGATAGTGGAGCTAGTTGCGGCGTCTCGTTATGTGATTCGTGGTGTCGATTGGAATAAAGTGTGGATTACATTTATTATTGACATCGAGTTAATTTCTCTGTCGCTGTCGTTTTGCACTTGGAACCGTACACACTAGTACCTGTTGCTACATTGGAACGTGTGCACGCAAGTACGCGTGGAATTATGAGTGACTCAGAACAGGAACATCCATCACAGCTCGTTTCCTGATATGGAGATCACAGACTTGAATACTCGAATTTGATCCAATCGCATACACAAATGGATGATCACGTGATAATGATCACGAGATCAGTGGATTTAGGGTTTTATCAGTGGATTTAGGGTTTCATCAGTGAATTTTGGGCTCGTCTAAAAACGGTTTTATATTATAGAATTAAATGTCATTTACGTTGATTTTGGAGGACACGAACGGTGACAAATCCGTCGCAAATAATAATTTGTGTGTGTCACAAATCACTCGCAAATTGGGAAGCGCATTTTAAAATACTCGGATTTTGGATGACACCCACTGGTCGTTTCTCGCGATTGTTTCTGTGGTACATCACGTTTCGCTGCGCATACCGAGTGGAAGTGGATTGATTTAGTGAATCTTACTATTACGCTTGGAGCTGAGGAGATTACGTTCACGTATTACGTTGTGGACCTCACGTTTATTGATTATTACGTGGAAGTGTGGGTTTGTCATACTAGTTTACGTTATCTGTGGATTTCTCTAACTATTCACTATGTTAAGACACAAGGGGACCCAACACAATACAAAGTGGAAACGTCGTCGCGTGTGTCTTCGCTGTCAACAACGTTTTGAGCGCCAGTGTGCTTTACCATACCAATTACCATAGTTAACCACTTGATACGTAAACTTCCACTTAGTAAAGCGTCGCTTCGCTCCAAACGTAAACTTCCACTTAGTCAATCGTTCTTCCATGTGAAAAGGTCAATATAATCGATAATATCCCACAGCTATTTAGCAGTCGTCACAACCACAGTCTTGTATGTAAATGCGATATTAGGTAATCGGGTAAGTTGCACACTGTATGCGCGAGAATGAGTGATGCCAAGAAACAATGGTAAGAAAAGCGCCTTGTCGCAAAGAGAAAGAAAATGCAAAAGTAATATATTTGACTATAACTAAATTATTGTCTGACACAAATACACAAAAATTAGTATACCTATCTTTTGGTCTTGTGCGAAGATGTCAAACTTTAAATGCCTTGATGTCTTCATACAGCGCTGCGTTTTAACAAGATGTGTCAACTGCAACTGCGGATGCAGCCGCAAATGGTGCTGGATTGGCAATTAAAGTGAAAAGTAAATGTAATTATATTAGATTAAATGCAAAACTTTAATCTAACTATATGTATACATGCATTTGAGTATTACCCTATTGCATTTGGGTAATACCCAACCAGGGCAGGGATGCGGGATGACGCGGGACGGGTCACGGGAGTTCGACATGGGGCAGCTCGAAGATGCGAGCCCTTTCTGCTGCATCAAATGCTCTGATATGTCTAAACAGTTCTGGATACGTTCTCAAATTGCCGAGGTCGATCAGATGATCTCTGAAGGTGCGTGCAAAATACCCTTGAGACTTAACGAGACGGGCAATACTCAACCACATCGTATCTCCGAGAATTGACTTCCCATCTTTCGACAAGTTCAATCCTATCTCGGTGAGGGTTGGGAGAAATTTGTCTATCAACAGTCGCTCTTCACCTTGAGTTTCCAGATTGCTTGAATCGGGGCCAGATATCGTTGACACCTTGTCATCGTGGCTACGAAGGGATCTTTTAACCTCGACGAGGTCATTTACTGCGACATCAGATGCTGATTCGACGACGTTTTGGCGGGCGACAGCTAAAGCGGACTTGGGGTACGATGTTAAGGCGACCACAACTAACAGGGTCCACCACGGTGTTGTGGAGATTTTCTTGTCCGGACCGTGGAAAGGACCAGCCCTAAATTCACTGATAAAATTTTGACGGAGGGACTAAGTAGCCATATCAAATAACTACATCTTGTTCTTAATTTTTAGTTCGTTTAAAAATAGTATTAGTATCAACAACTCCTATATTACCCTAAATCCACTGATAAAACCCTAAATCCACTGATCACGTGATCATGATCACGTGTGTAAAGCCTCCCATCAGCCCAGCTTTGCATCCGGTCGAGGAAACTTGCCTCGGTGCTAATGATGACAAGGACATGGACTCTAATACTGAGGATGCCAATGTGCTGGTAACGTTAGCTTGGGCTCGTCACGATCATCTGTGGTCATCATTAAAAAGTATTTAATTCGCAGAAGTAATTGTAGAAACAGTGTACGCGCTTTGACAAAATCTGGAGCGTATTCTGGTGTCGTACGAAATTCCACTCCATATATTCTTTGCATACGACCCATAGCAGTTTCTCATTTACGCAAGAACGCACTACAAAAAAATTGATCAGGAGCACTTTGATGAAGCATCACAGAACGACAGAGATAAAATTCACACCTTTATGGACTTAACAGCTAATAGGCATATTGAAGGGACCCGCTTCGAAACTGGAAACGCAAAGGGTTTCGCACGTTCCGTCTTGCACACATATCTTGACACTCTGACTTTTCTTCCCTACAACTCATTGCCATGTCGATTCGCTGAGATTCCGACAGTTGCTGTTTCCTTCCCCACACCCAATTTTCGTGCCGGTTAGACACAAATGGATGATCACGTGATCAGTGGATTTAGGGCTTTCTCAGTGGATTTTGGGTTTTATCAGTGGATTTAGGGTTTTATCAGTGGATTTAGGGACTTATCAGTGAATTTAGGGCTCGTCGTGGAATATTACGAAATGATGAAGATCAAAGAGTACAAGAAGCATCAACGAGACTAGGGGAACAAGTTGAGATCCGCTCGTACTCGATTTTCGTCGATGTCGTTTGCTCCATCTCTTAATTTTACATAACATAAAGTTTCGGTGACCTATATCGACGATATTTTTATAACTAAAGATACAATTAGAACAAAAACCTTTGAAAGGATACAAGGTATACTTGCTGCTCCAAAACCAGGCCTGGGTAGAGTAACATTGCTGCTCCAAAACCAGGCCTGGGTAGAGTAACATTCTGTCTGGCTGTTAGCGTCGACGAGACTAGGGGAATCATTTGAGATCCGCTCGTACCTGGGATAATCCTCGATGTCGTTTTGCGAAATCTCTTGATTTTACATGACATAAAGTTTCGGTAACATTTATCGACGACATTCTAATAATTATGGATACAATTAAAGTAATAACTTTTGAAAGGTTACAAGGTTCACTTTTAGTTCCTACTTAGCACTAAGCACCATGACATGATTTACATTTTTTAATACAGTTAATTCACTTGGAAGGAGCGTACATATATGGGAGCGCTAGTGGGGTGATCAGAGATTCTATCCACCATCTCAAAACTTTCGTCTACAAATACTAAAAGCAGGTCAAACCAATGGCTTAAACCGCCGTTTATACTCGCTTACAAGTTCAGTGTCGCAAGTGACTGTCGCACTTTGCAAATTGTATCATAATGAAGTTGAGATTTCAACACGGAGCTAGTTTAAAAATGATTACGATTCAGTCTCACACATGTCTTTTTTTTCTGATGTCGGAATCATCATGACGGTTATTCACAACGTCATCAGTGTCATCATCATGGTGTTTCTTCTCTCCGGGACGCGCTAAACAGCACCAAATGAAAGACTAACCAGCACCAAGAGAGGCTCCAAGTGCGTTTTAAGGCAGAAAGTACATATTTCGGCCTAAATGACGTGTTTTTGTCCACTTGCGGCCAGCGCTAGACCGACGCCGTGGGACATGCGGGAGTCTAAACTCAAATAAAAAAGGCCAAATTATGGCGCAGCCAGTGTACGTTCACTTTGGCTGTGTGGTCTTGTTACCTTTTGCGTTGTGTGGTTTTCTCTATAGTCATGGGCAAAGCGGAAGGTCAAGGGACAAACTGGCACGGAAATGTGACAGCAGTGACCGTTGCCCCCGAATTTCGACGGCTTGGGTTGGCGAAAAAACTAATGGACTACTTGGAAAACGTGTCGGTAGGACTCTACAAATGCTACTTTGTGTATCTGTTTGTGCGAGTGTCCAACTCGCTGGCGATCAAAAAATGTACGAAAAGTTTTGCTACTCAGTTTATACGCGTGTGCTAGGGTATTACTCTAGTGCACACGACGGGGAGGACGCTTTTGGTACGATCGTTTCGGGGTTGATTGTTTGTATTGCGAGGTCTGACTGCTGTTTTATTTGTGCAGATATAAGGAAGCGCTTCATCGAGACGTCCATAAGATGTCAATGATACCATTACCGCATCCAGTCACACCCGACCTGCTGTAGCCATGAACGGAGCATTGCGTTAAAGAAACGAGTTTTAGTGAAAAAGGAGGCGAATGATCCAGATCATATCTTCCTTCATCATTGCCTTGATTTATAGAGCAAGAACAAAAGAGCTTGAGGCAAACGTCAAAAGCAAACCGAATAAACAAACTCACTGTCTTGGGTCCAGCAAAGGGTATGTAGAAATGTGCCTTCTTAACGTCGCAAATGCAGTTCCGTGAGATGAAGAGGAAACAGGATCTCAAACATAATACGTAGAGATCAGTGTATCGGCATGCCTTCATTCTTGATTGTCTTTCCCGAATGCCATTGCAACGCCAGTTTATTTTTGCAGGATCTGTTTCCCCCACCAAACTCAGGAGAACGCAAGCGACTACTTCATGTATTCCATGTACGCATGCTCTCATACTCTCCTACTCACGTGTGGCACTTTCCATAAGTCCTCCTACTCCATGGCCACACGCTACAAGTAATACATCGACCGCACTATCATTTTGGGCTTGCAAAACTAATACTGTTCCAAAACTAGGTGCAGTGTGGCTGCGCCATAATTTAGCCTCTTTTAGTTATAGGGCCAGTAAGTTTAGATTCCGCATGTCCCACGGCGTCGGTCCAGAACTGACCACAAGTGGACAAAAACACGTCATTTAGGCCGAAATATGTACTTTCTGCCTTAAAACGCACTTGGAGCCTCACTTGGTGCTGGTTAGTCTTTCATTTGGTGCTGTTTAGCGCGTCCCCTTCTCTCCCACGTTGAAAGCTTCTAGTTTTGGCGAAAAGGTGGTTAAAACCTTTGTTTTTTTCTCCGACTTTCTTTTTAAGGTGTAAGGCCATACGAAATGCGTTGGTAGCAACGAGACGTGGTTGTCACGCGCCTCCTCGAGCTTAAAACGAGGGATCCAGCACGTTCTTGCAGTCTCCTGAACTCCAAATCCGCCCAAAAGGTGCCAAGCGTCGGTCGTTAAACCGGGTGTACTGCCCTCAGGTTCTGATGAAACTAATGCTGGCTGCCACTCACGCAACATGGTACAAACGGGGCGGAGTAGGAGGTGAATCTTGGACGGGAACGTGCCTTTGTTTCGTTCAGCTGCTCCTTCCTTAGATTTTCGGTCAGCAACCTTCTAGACTTCCAGCGAGTTACTCTACGTGGACTTTGCCATCTGTGCTATGATTGATGCTTGTTGAAAAGATTGCCTTCAACGTTAACGTAGAGTATTTCATGATATTCTTGCGCACTTTCTTCGTAATTTCAAACAAGAGCTGTGGTAGGTAGCTGAAAAGAAGAACGCGCGCGAGCATTCGAAAGGCACCGGCACTGTATAAGCGCGGCGTGGCATGGGCATTACGGCAGCTCAAAACGAAACAGGCGCTAGAATTGAAGTAGAATACACCAATCGGCAACGGACCACATTGCTGCGTCAGTAACAACTGAACGTGACGGTATCAGCAAGTCGTGGGCTGCAAAACATGAGCTCCATGTGGGAGCTCTATTGCCACACGTCACAGCTTCCGCGGCTTCGGCATTTCTGGCTGGAACACAGAGAGAACAACTGGCTGGCTTCTTGGAGATCTTTCTTGACGCAAGGAAGCCTATAGTTTAGGCATAATGCCTTAAAATTCAGTCTGAAAGTTTACCTTCCGCTCCTTAGTTTCCATTTGTTTAGGTTTACCATATCACGAAGAAGTAACGAGTAGTGGTGGCATCGCTTCCTACACCGGTAAACGTAATGCTGGCGATGACGTTGATCGGGGAATATTGTACAACCTGCGCTTTTTGATAATGCGGAGAAGGTGGCACAGCGCTGGAGCTTCCACTCGATACCACCTGAAGCTTGGGAAGAGCTCCATTTGAAGTATCTCGCCTTTCACTTGCTTCATAAGCCCAGATACCATCAATCCTGGAAAGTGCTACCCGCCCGAGTACGATACTGGTGAAGAAAGCAAAAACAGAACCGCGCCTTTTCGCCAAAAAAGGCACCCTGTCCCGATGTGTTCGAAGAGATCTTTTTCGATCGGATCTTGCAGTGAAGCTCGCACTAGCTCATGGGACACGGCACAAGCGCGAAGAGCACAAAACGTTATGTCGCCTACATCAATACGCACGCCTTTTCGACGCGAGCCTGTTGGAAGTTTAAACCACACCAATTTCAGCGAATCCTAGGCTAATTGTCTTTAAGAACTCGGCTTTTCTTCATGTTTCCAAGAACTTGCGCCATTGAGAACGCTGTCTAATCGTCACCCTGCATAATTCTCGTCGGCTCGACTCGCCGCTGTAATAAGCAATTGCACTGCTGGAAGACCTACAGCAGCCAACGAAAGAGACACGTGCTCTTGTTTTGACCCCATTCAGCTCAATCTTTTCGTTGATAATCAGCAGTTTGAACGACTTGTTGCGTATCACACACCACCGACAGATGAAGAGCGCGAGCACCATTCGAAGGCGTTGTTGATCTGCACACTTTTGTTGGAAATACATGTAGCCATTTTGGCTTTTCCATCTTTTCATGATGGTGAAACTCCATTGGCTGAAATGGAAGTGCATATTTTCAAGTTGGGCACGACTAGGGACACACCTAGGGGCACACCCACTATAATAAAATACCGGCTAATAATAAGGCACCCCCTAGGGTTAGGGTTACTTTGTAAAAGAAGGCAAGAACAGCGGCACCATTGACGGCGAGAAATATTTTAGCTGTGCAACCAAATCATGGCATCTTCATCCGTGCCAGTGGCTTTGGGCTCTCGCTGCAGTGATCTCCTGACTTATGAGTGACACATTGATGAACTCATTGCAACTGGCCAACTGAGTAGTCACCCAAGCAGTATGTTAATACTCGGTAAGCGTGTTGTTCGCAGGCAGAATACACTAGTGCAATGTATACCAACAAACGGAAATATGGCAAATTTGCCAATGCACAATGGGTGCACATGAAGCCCACAGCAACCATTACATGTGAAAATATCGACTTTCTTCTTGCATTTTACACAGGGTTCTTCCGTTTCACTTAAATTTTTGGGTACGAGCGAAGTATTCGGCATCTGAGAAGTAACTGGAGGAGCAGTGGCCTGTACAGGTTGCTGCTGACCAGAAATTCCGCTCGATGAATTCGGGCCGAAATTAGCTCCTTCTTTTGTGGCAGTAGGTGCATGAACTTGGGATGGTGGCTGACCAGCAGATGACATCTGGTTAATATGATTTAGCTGACCTAGGGAGCCATTGTGTTCCATCACTGTCGTCATTGCAGTAGCTTGTACTTGTTGAGTATTTTGCCGCGCTAGAACATAAATATAATATAATAACGATACTTACTATATGTTATCATATAGATACAACCGCATGATCGCCACACCTACTATCGAAGCAGCGTATTGCTGTTGCTTCTGTCGTTGCTGCATTTGCATCTGAATATGCTGAGCCTGTGTCGCTGGGAAACTGGCACTTGGTAACATCATAGACTGCTGTGTTGGTAGTTGAAGTGATTGCTGGACAAGTGGCTGTGCGCTTGTGTAAAAAAGATTATTCTGCTCTTGCGGATTTTGCCCTAGGGGGGTGCCTTATTATTATCCGGTATTTTATTATAGTGGGGTGTGACCCTAGCAAAAGTGGGGTGTGCCCCTAGTCTGGCCCTTTCAAGTTAGACCCCGACTAGGGGCACAGCCCACTTTTGCTAGGGGCACACCCCACTATAATAAAATACCGGCTAATAATACCGAACCTGCGTAGGTGCTTAAGAACAAACTAATATGGACATATGGAAACAGAAGCACACAGCAGCTTGGGTTGTGTACCGCGTCGCAATCTTCCAGCTTCACGTATTATACATTACAGTAGCTATTTTTTCGGAAGCAGGACAGTGTCAACATGGTCCAAGTGGACACATTCCGGAAAGGGGTATCACACATTGTGTAGGGATGCATGCGAGCCCAAGCCTTTGGACTCGCTTTTGGGTCAATGGAATGGTAGGGCGATGCGGCCTGGGGATCTCGAGAGGCATTTACGTCCATCTGTCCTGAGAAGGGATATGTCCGTCTTAGGAACGTTTAGAAGAAGAGCACCTCACGTTGCAGGAAGCAGACAGTAGCATGGCTTCACGAACTACGTCGTTTATGGTGAGCGTCTTGCTCTCTATATATATTGCGTGATTATAGCAGTCGAGGAACTGGTGCTACTACGTCGGGACCAACAGTGGACTACTCCAGATGGCATTGGAACAAGATCACTTCTCAAGTACGAATGGTAGTAGAATTCAGCCTTCTCTACGTATTCAAGGGATATTGCTAGGAGTGTTTTCACGCACGAGTGGCAAAAATTATACCAGAATGGGCATACGACATCTACACGTCCCGCCGTGGACAAAAGTTTTAGTTTAGAGTAGCAGCACATTTACGACGGTTTGTAGTAGCTGATTCAACAAACAGAATCGGCTTGTTTTTTTGGCTCGCCATTTTCAGGCGCGGCCTGAAAATGCTCCACCGAAGTTTTCGCCGTATTTAGAGGAAATGGCAACACACTATGCGCTCTGCGATGCTGTAAAACTAACTAGTACCAGATGTGAAAAGAAAGTCATCGAGATGTGGATGTGAAAAAAGTCATCGAAATGCGTTAAACACTTCCGTCCGAATTGTGACTGATTGCTAATAACTGCCAGTTGGAGTGAGTTCATCAATGTGTCACTCAGAAGTCAGGAGATCACTGCAGCGAGAGCCCAAAGCCACTGGCACGGATGAAGATGCCACGATTTGGTGCACAGCTAAAGTATTTCTCACCGTAAATGGTGCCGCTGTTCTTGCCTTCTTTTACAAAGTAACCCTAACCCTAGGGGGTGCCTTATTATTAGCCGGTATTTTATTATAGTGGGTGTGCCCCTAGCAAAATTGGGGTGTGCCCCTAGTCGGGGCCTTTCAAGTTATAGTTCAAGCTTAACATTTTAGTATTGTGTTATTTGACTTAAGTGACTTTACGTAATATACCTACTCTTTTGTTTTTTGGATACAGACCTCGCTGAAATCTCTACCGCTTGGCAAGCGTCGCAGAATAGTCTGTCCCTGCCTGATATCCTAACTGGTCAAAATGTCAGACCAGGTAGTTTAAGATCTCCCCGAGACACACAAGTGTTTGTTGTGATTTTTACACACACCTGATAATTTCGATCAGGTGATAAACATTGCGGGAGACGTTAGAGGACTGCTGCTCGGTCGGCCGTGTAGAGCGACTCTTGATCTAGTTACTAAACCGAAAGTAAAAATATTGTAGGAAATTGACACGAGTTGGGGGCACGTGCACATTCCAGTTGTTACAGTATCGGCCGTTAGTGCCTTACCTTCTAGGAGGAAGTTTCTATGAAAGAAGCGCGCCCTACTTAATCAGGGTAGGGGCGCACGAAAGCAGGATATAAATGCGTTCTTTAAGGTAAAAATATACTAATTATAAATGCGTACTTAAAAATCTAGCCTAAAAGTTAATAGGGGGGTCAGACATAAGAAAAAAAGTTTTTATTTCGTGAAATAAACACTCGCGATATGAACGATTATTTTACACAATATACACACTTTTAAATGAGCAGCTCTAGAGCTGCTCATATCCGAAATAAACGTTTATTTCGTTTTGAAATACTCCCTTTGGTGAACGGGCCCAATCAGGCCGCATGAAAGGACTCAATGCGTCACCTAGCGACTTTTCCGAAGCAAGAGCGCGCGTTATGCTTGAGCAGATGATGAGCTTTGGGTACCGCCCTGTTGGCTCGAAAAGGGGTTGAAGAGTTGACACCGCGTTACTTGTTGCAACAAGTAGGTCCGAGCGTCTTTGCAACCGGTTCGCGAGAGAATAGGATTGGGTTTTTCACTGAGGATTCTTGTGTAATTATGTGATATCCTAACTCTATGGTTTAGATTGAGGACATTAAGGTCAGCAAACCGGCGGGCGTGCACGTGGAAGTCGATGTCCAGCGCCCCTCGGAGGCCTTTGGTGTGGAATTTCCCGAGCAATTTCAAAACATTTATGTCAATGTGACCAACACTCTAATCCGAGTCTCGCGCTATCCTCCAACACGTGAAGCACGAGACAATTAGCTCCTGATTTCCGCCCACTACGATGCTGCGATAGGTGGCGCAGCAGCTTCCGATGATGGAGTGAATATCGCGACGATGGTCGAAGTTCTCCGACTCTTTGTACGTTCCTCCCCCCGGAACATGCCACGCTTGTGTTTAAATTTAATGGAGCGGAGAAAACGATTCTGCAAGCGGCCCATGCGTTTATTACCCAGCATGTATCAGGTGCGTACACGCAAGGTGCGTCTAGCGCAAAGAGGAAGACTTTTTTAAAGCGGCGATACGCCGCTACTTAGTCGATACGCCCTTCTAAAAGGGCTTAGTAAGAGATCGCTCTCTTACTCGGGGCCAAGATTCCCTTGGCTTACGAGTTAGTATATACTAACGCCTTGATACAAGGCTTACCTTAGAAAGGGGGTAGTTAAGGGAAGGTATTCCCTTTCACTACAACACTCACTGCGCGCGCGACCGGTAAAGGTCGTGCGCCTAGCAGGCTTTATTGTATTTTGTGAACCGATTTTTATTTAGTATGTAATTAGCCTAAATTATTTAAACTAATGTAAACTATATGTAATACTAAGCAGAACTTACTCAATTCGTACCTAGCTGAAATGTAATGTATACCACCTGTGTACCAACACGTGGCAGGCTGCTACGCCTCCACCAAGGGCTCCTGCCCTGATTGGTTAAAATAACCAATAGGTCTAAACCTTCCGGACCGGTCAATACTTGACCTCAACCGTTGTGTACTTACATACACCACGTAACCAAATGCAACCCTGTTACATCAGCCCTGTATCTGTGCGAAAGCACATCGATAAGTTTTTATCGACGCGCCTTAGTGTCTTACGACACGTTTGCGACGCCATGGCGGAAATCCAAGACAAGCAAAAAGAACAGGCCGACCGCAAGGGTAGGCGTAACAGAAAGGCGTATAAAGTAGGATAAAGCGTTTTATTAAACGCTAAAAATTTCCTACACATGCAGTTTCTAACGTGTTACGGAACAAACTGCGCCCCAGGTTTGTGGGGCCTTTAAAGGTGCTAGCCCGAAATGGCCTGGCTTATACCTTGGATATCCCGAAGGCGATGCGTACGCATCCAACCTTCTATGTGGGTATGCTTAAGCCATACCAGAACCCGGAGGCGGGTCCCCTCTTGGAGGGGGTTGGGAAGGCGGATAGACTAAAAGCACAACAGGTCGGAATATCGCCGACAGGGTCGAAATACGACCATGAAACTCCGCAACGAGAGACTGGAGAGAGGTAATCCGCCTCTCGATGCGGTCAATCGCACTCCCCTCTTCGCGGAGTCCCTCCTGGCCGTACTGGAATCGACGGCTGTGTCGATCACAGCGCTCGGGAAACTCACGTCTCAATTGCGCGACCTCCTCCTCCAGATCTCGATACGTAGGGTATTCCACATAACCATGTGGAGCGCCTGATGGCGCGACGCCATCATCGGGGTGAGACTCAGTATCTGGTGAAGTGTAAAGGTCATCCACATTCACAGAGTTCGTGGGAAGCCGAGACTCCCCTGCGGCAGGATTGCCGTGACGTCATTGACGATTTCGAGCGGGAGAATCCCGCCGCGCGTAAACGACCAAAGGGGCGGGAGTAGCCCCTTCACTCCCAGTAGCTGAGAGTTTGCCGGAGGCAGATGCAGATTTTGCATTGCTCTCCGGCACCACACCGCGGGAAGGAGCGCTATCAGGGCGCGTGCAATAAGGGGCAGGTAATTTCCCCAGCGCTTTGGCTTGGGCAAACGCCAAGCGCAACGCCCTCTCTATCCAAACGTCACGTTCGGAATAGCTGTTGTACAGCTCGTTAAAGTTAGGAAGACGTTTCTCCCCTTCCGCCCAAGCGCGGAGTGTCCGCTCTGCCTCCTTGACATCTTCGCCTCGGAGGAGAACGCAGGGAACCGCGCGGAAGGTCTCAACAACGGCACCCAGTGCCTGTTTACCGAGGCGCGCTCGGTACGAGTTGACAGTGAACTTCTTCGGCGTTAGCAGTTTTTCCCGGAGTAGTCTCCGGCGCGCGATTTCAAGCGGCTGTACAGCCGCAGGGACAGGGATATGGGAGGCTAAACCCCTCTTTACCTCGTTTTTAGCCTTCTTGTGAGGGTCACGAGGACCCTTCCGTGCCTGTACGGCATGTTGGGCTTCCTGAGCCGTGTCCAATTCATTGGTCATGGTCGCCTTCGGCGACCCGGATGCATCATCCGAAGTTGATAGTGGTGGCGCACGAGCTAGTGCATTTTCCACACGTGTGGGGAACGGATTAGACTGCCGACATCGCCGTTCGGCGTTGTCGGAGCGGTCAGCCTTTGGGGAGATATCCCCAAGGGCATCCTCTTCCGAGTTATCGGAATGAGAATAGTCTACATCCTCTTCTCGAGGAGAATCCTCAGCACCACTAAAGGTGCTCATGGTAAGCCATAGTTCTGGAAGTTGGAGTTCTCCAACCGGTCCGAAAAGTTTGGACCTAATGGTTATTTTAACCAATCAGGGAAGGAGCCCTTGGTGGAGGCGTAGCAGCCTGCCACGTGTTGGTACACAGGTGGTGTACATTACATTTCGTCTAGGTACGAATTGAGTAAGTTCTACTTAGTATTACATATAGTTTACATTAGTTTAATTAATTTAGGCTAATTACATAATAAATAAAAATCGGTTTCCAAAATACACTAAAGACTGCTAGGCGCACGACCTCTACCGGTCGCGCGCGCAGTGAGTGTTGTAGTGAAAGGGAATACCTTCTCTTAACTACCCCCTTTCTAAGGGAAGCCTTGTATCAAGGCGTTAGTATATACTAACTCGTAAAGGCTTCGAAGCGGATGTCCTCGCAATGCTGCAGCGGCATGGGCAGCTAAGATGCTTCTTGTGTGGAATCACGGATCATCTGCGGAACAGATGTCCGAAAAATCCCCAGCAAGATACTCGCTATAAGGGGCCAAGGGCGGGGAAAAGGCCCTCGCCCAAGCCGTCGGGAAACGAAGGCTCCCAGTAGGTGCGGGGCGCCCTACTGGGGGATCCCTCAGTGCTGTTAAACCCCAGGGTAGGGGCCGACAGCACAAAGCCCCGAGGGAAACGATGCTTTCTAGAACCGAGTTGGTGTACCAGCCAGGTTCGCCGGTCGTCCTTGCGGACGTGAAAGGCTTTGATAAGCCTTGGAGAGTCTTGATAGACTTTGGGAGTCTGACAATTATGTCATAAGGGCTTCTGTAGAGAAGAGTCCGCTGTATGCCGAGGCCCTAGAGGCCCGTTCTCGTGACGTTGTCACGGTCCGTCTAGCGACGGGAGTACAGGTTTCTGTACCCAAGGTCTCGATTGACCTTAGCTGAAGTTTACAGACTTCGAAAGCTTAGAACGTTGCCTAGTCCTGGATTTGGACTCCTAGGTATGACCTCATTCTGGGAATGAAGTGGCTGGAAAGCCACGAGACATGTATAGACTGGAAGTCTAAGTCCATTGGATCAACGCACCCGCGATCGGGTGAAGCATTGGAGAGTCATGAACACACCTTTGCTCGATCGCAAAAGCGATTCTGGCGTGAGATGCCAGAGATTGGGATGTCTGAAATGATCATTCCCAATGACGTTAAGGAAGATTTCCTTGACGAGGGGGATCGGCGACTATTCCCCACGCCGATATAGGCGAGACTGGTGAGTCGCCAGTGGTAGTGGTTGATTCTTCTGAGGTTAAGCGCGAGGCACTTCCAAGAGAAGAGACCCGTAGTTTGTCTCTTCTGCAGGTAGGAACTGATTCCGACCAAGCCGTGTTCGGCGAACAAGTTGCGACTCCAGTGGTAGGGGTAGAGACACCTGTAGTTAAGCGCGAGGCGCTTCCAAGCGAAGAAACCCTTAGTTCGTCTCTTTCGCGCGTCGGAATTGATTCCGACCACGCCTTATTAGGTGAGACCGGCGAGTCACCGGTGGTAGAGGTAAAGACCTCTGTGGATAGGCGCTATGCGCTTCAATAGATGGGGCAATTGAATCCCCCCATCTGGGTCCCGGTATGAATCCCGAGGCCAGTATTCAGCAGTCCTATCGGATGCTGAATAGTGTGACAGGTGTAGTCACAGAAGGCGTAAGCCTGGAACGGTTGCATGGGGTAGGCGAACTGTTGTCGCTGGAGGAGATGTCCTTCAACGAGTTTGAGACTGCTGTGAAAGCAGGTGAACTCGAAGAGATTGTCGTGTTGCGTCCGGAAGAGGAGTTGAACTTCTCATCCACGATGTACGAGTCAGTTTTGGTGCAAACCAAACAGGTATTGAATGCCCGAAGCGGCCTCAAGATCCTCGCGGATCCTGAGGACCCTTACCATTCCTTACTTAAGGAATTCGGAGATGTCATTAGTGACAACCCGCCGATGGGGTCACCACCGGATCGGGGAGTCCGACATGAAATCGATTTGGTTCCGGGAACCAAATACTGCGTCACTAGGCAGTGGCCTATCCCCAAGGAGCAATGCGACGTCATCTACGAATTCTTCAAGGGGAAAGAAGAGGCAGGGATGGTACGGGAGAGTAATTCTCCCCACTCATCTCCCACTTTTTGTGTTCGTAAACCGAACGGAAAGTGGCGCATTGTGCATGCGTACAATAAGCTGAATGCAGCTACCGTACCCATTCAAACTCCGATTCCTCGGAAGTATGTCCTCCAGAACAATATGGCGGGCTGTACTGTGTACAGTGCCTTAGATCGTGGGGACGGGTATTATCAGGTGCTCATGCGAGCATCATATATTCGCTTACAGCGGTCAGCAGGCCTAGTGGCATTCTGTGGGAGTGGCTTGTTATGCCACGGGGGCTTTCGAATGCACCAGCGACTTTTAATCTCTTGGTGACTCAACCCTTCCGCCCTCATAGAAAGTACGCTCAGACGTACTTCGACGATATATTCGTCCATAGTCGCGCGGAATGCGACTCGTCTGACGTTCAGACGCACCTGATACACCTTTGAGCGGTGATCAAATGTATGCGGGAGCATAAATTATATGGAAACGCATCGAAATGTATCTTTGGTGCTGAGGAAATTCCTTTCCTCGGATGCATCATCGGTAAGGATGGAGTGCGGGCGGATCCCGCGAAGGTGAAAGCCATTGTGGAGTGGCCTTCGACTGTAAATCTTAGAGATTTACGGAAGTGGCTTGGATTAGCCAACTATCTGCACAAGTAAAACGAGAACTACGCTGAGATGGCGAAGCCATTGACTGACATTCTTAAGAAGGACGTGGATTGGTGTTGGGAAACCAAACACCAAACCGCCTTCGAAGCGGTTAAGGGAAGCTTATTGAAAGCACCCGTTCTTGCTCTCCCAGATTCTGGGAAACCATTTAGTGTCGTCTGCGACGCCTCCGATTTCACAATCGGATGTGCTTTGTTACAAGCAGATGATTCAAGAAGGGAACGCGTGATCGCGTTTGAGTCGAGGCATCTTAAATCTGCGGAACGGAATTATCCAGTTCATGACAAGGAACTACTTGCAATGAAGTATGCCCTTGTCAAATTTAGGGCTCACCTAATCGGCTCAAAGCCGTTCGTGGTTTATACTGACCACGCGTCCTTACGGACAGCGATAAAGTCGCCTCATCTATCGCAACGAATGGCCCGTTGGCTCTCCTTCTTTGCGGAGTACAACTTTGAGGTTAGTATAAACCTGGCAAGCAGAACGTGCTTGCAGACGCCTTATCGCGTCTTCCCGATTACGAGCTCTCTCACGCGACATTCGTCACCTCGTCTGTGGTGAATCTCATACGCCTGACGTATGAGAAAGACCCACAGTGTACGGCGCTTATCAGCTCTTTGGTGGAAAGGGATTTGGCCCGTCTGATCCAACCCTGTCAAGTCGAGCTAAAGGTCGTTTACACCGTTACAGGTACTGTGACGGTTTGCTATTTTATAGCACGAGCGCGGAGGACACTCCGCGGGTGGTAGTTCCTCATGATGAGGAACTAAAGTACAGAGTCCTCCTTGAGGCACATGACGCCCCTACCGGGGGTCATTTAGGTTGGGATAAGACCTACAGCGCTTTAAGCGCTTTGTATTGGTGGACCAACACGTATAAGTGGGTCGGTGCGTATATACGCACCTGTGAGACGTGTCAGAGGGTTAAACCCTCTGCAAGTTCAGCTGCGCCTTTGGCGAGATTATCGGTTCGAACGGAGTGTTGGAAATCCATTAGCATGGATTTTATCTTCGGTTTTCCGAAGGATAAGTCCGGGAACACCGGCATATTCGTCTTTGTAGACCGTTTGAGCAAGATGGCTCACCTGGCGGCGGTGCCAGAGTCCATAGATGGACAAGGAACAGCGGAAGTGTTCCTAGACCGTGTCTTTCGACAGCATGGTCTACCCGATTCCGTTGTGTCGGCTCGGGATCCCTGTTTTACGGGACAGTTCTGGGGAGCGTTGTTTAAGGTGCTAGGCACCAAACTCCTCATGCACACTGCGGATCATTCGCAGACGGACGGTCAGACGGAACGCGTTAATCGGGTTTTAGAGGATATTCTTCAGAGTTTATGTCCGGATTCTCCAAAGAGTTGGAGTGAGATGCTTCCTATGGCCGAATTTGCTTTTAACAATTCGGTTCATGCATCTACGGGGTTTACCCCGTTTTACGTGAACGGACAAGTGAATCAGAGGGTTCCGTTGACGCCACTTGTGTGTGGCCCAGGGCTTGAGGGGGGAGGATTCCCCGATGTCAGCCCTGTATCGGTGCGAAAGCACATCGATAAGTTCTTATCGACGCGCCTTAGTGTCTTACGACACGTCTGCGATGCCATGTCGGAAATCCAAGACAAGCAGAAGGAGCAAGCTGACCTCAAGGGGCGGCGTAACAAAAGGGTGTATAAAATGGGAGAAAGTGTTTTATTAAACGCTAAAAATCTTCCTACTCATGCAGTTTCAAATGTGTTGCGCAATAAACTGCGCCCCAGCTTTGTGGGACCCTTTAAGGTAATAGCCCGAAAGAGCTTATCGTATACCTTGGCCATCCCGAAGGCGATGCGTACGCATCCAACCTTTTATGTCGGTATGCTTAAGCCATACCAGGACACGGAGGCGGGCCCCCTCCTGGAGGAAGGTGGAAAGGCGGATAGCCGTAAGGCACCGCAGGGCGAAGGAAGCCCGAAAGGGCTAAAATGCGACCACGAAGCTCCACAACGGTCGTCTCGAGAGAGGCAATCCGCCTCTCGAAGCGATCAGTGGCATCCCGATCATCGCGGTTCCCCTCGTGGAGATCATGGATGCGAAGGCTCTGTCGATCACAGCGCGCGCGAATCTCACGTCGCAATTGCGCGACCTCCTCCTCCAATGATTGATGCGGAGAGTACTACACACTTTCATGTGGAGCGGCTGATGGCGCGGCGCCATCATCGGGGTCAAACCCAGTATCTGGCGAAGTGGAAATGTTATCCACACTCACAGAGTTCGTGGGAGTTCGAGACTCCCCTACGGCAGGATTGTCGCGACGTCGTTGACGCTTTTTAGCAGGAGAATCCCGCTGTAGGTCAACGACCAGAGGGGCATGAGAAGCCTCTTCACTCCCAATAATTGGGAGTTGGCCGGAGGCAGATGTGGCGACCACACTGTCTCCGGACATCAGGGTGGAGACAGGGGCGCTGGCGTAGCGCGTGCGATACAGAGCACGTAGTTGCTCCATCGCCTTAGCTTTGGCAAATGTAATGCGCAACACCCTCTCCACCCAAATGTCTCGACGGGAATAGCTGTCATGCAGCTCATCGATGCTGGGGAGAAGCTTCTCCCCTTCCGCCCAAGCGCGGAACTTCTTCTCTGCGTCATCGGCACTTTCTCCCGGAGAAAGAACGAAAGGAACCTCGCGGAGGTTCTCAACAGGGGCACCTTGTGCCTTCCTGTTTAAGCGCTCTCGGTACGAGATGCTAGTGAAATGCTTTTGTGTAAGCAGTTGTTGCCCGAGTTTCTCACGGAGTTCGCGTTGGTACGGCTCTTCAGCCGCGGGGCCAGGGGTATAGGACGCTAGACTAGTCCTTACCAAACGCCTGGCCCATCTTGGAAGGTCACGAGGACTATCGAAATTATAAGCCGCCCTTGACGGGCGTTTGGGGTCGCGCAACGCAGCCCTTAGTGCCTTTGCGGCAAGTTGGGCTTCTTGAGCCGCATCTAACTCATTTGTGATGATCGCCTTAGGCGATTCGGATGTATCATCCGATATGGTCAGGGGTGCCGCACTGGTTAGTGCATTTTCCTCTCGTGTGGGGAAGGGATTAGGCTGTCGACAACGCCGTTCGGCGCTGTCGGAGCGGCTCACCACTGGGGAGGTATCCCCAAAGGCATACTCTTCCGAGTTTTCGGAGTAGTCTACCTCTTCTAGAGGAGACGCCAAAGCACCACTAGAGGTGTACATATGGATGGCCAGGGGAACTGGCGTTGGAGTTCTCCAACAAAATTTTGATTATTGCGTAAGCAATAATCTTGATGGGGGAGGATGTAACGGGGTTACATTCGTGTAACACTGAGTGTTGGTGTACATGCGTACACCACGGTTGAGGCCAGTATTGGCCGGGTGGAAAGGTTTCGAACCTTTGGTTATTCTAACCAATCAGGGAATGGGCCCTTGGGGTGGTGTGTCAGCCATCCACGTGTCAGTACACAGGTGTGTACACTACATTTTAGCTAGGTACGAATTAGGAATATTCTACTTAGTGTTACATATAGTTTATATTAGTTTAAATAATTACATATTAAATATATTCAGTTTTACTTTCACTCCTTAGTACAGACGCACAACCTCGACCGGTCGTGCGTGTAGTGAGTGCCGTAGCGTAAGGGGAGCCCTCCCCTTAGCTACACCCTTTGTAAGGGAGCCTTGCCGTTAAGGCACTAGTACAGGCTAGAGTAAACTAACCCGGGAATCTTGGCCCCGAGTAGGAGAGCTCTCTCCTACTAAGCCCTTAACAAGGGCGTATAGGCTAAGTAGCGGCGAACGCCGCTTTAAGGAAAGCCTTCCTCTGTGCGCTATCCGCACCGTGCGTATACGCACCGGCTACATTGACCACCACATATCTATACCGATTAAAAGCAGCAGCGTTGCGAGCAGGGATGGATTTTAGACATGCGTTCAACACATCATTATTGGAAGAACACATTCAAAAGTTCTTTGATACTATTCATGACCGCACCATACAGATGCAGTATCAACACATAACCTTCTCAACTATCGAGGAGCTAGAAAAGCTACTAATCAAACATGAAGCGCGGCTTATGAGGCCCGGAAAGAAGGTAGATGACCGTAAGAACGATGATGCTATGTATGAAGACCTGCAACCTAGCGTGCATACGATGGGCGGGGAAGTACATGCAGCACAGCGGACACGACCAGTATATGAATAAAAGAGTGTGCGAACGTCAACCAACCCTAATACTGAACATGTTGTGATATATGAACACTGTAACCGACGGGGAAATGATAAAATTCACTGTTGGAAACTGATGAGGTGTGAGCATTGGGAAACTTTGGTCATGAGGTGAAATATTGTCGGAAGTTCATTGAATAGATGGCCGATATGCGTACTAAATTGAAGTCAGGAGAGTTGAACAAAGCTCAGGTGGCGAAGCTGTTAAACGCCTAGCCCCACAGTGCATTGCAACCACTGTAGAGAGAAAAGGGGAGGCATTGTCAAGTAAAAGTGAGGCGACACCGCTGTCACCCTGCATAAAGAAGAAAACCAAGAAAAATACTACATGTTGTATGTATGGATCACTCACTTCGGACGAGCATCAAGAAAATAAGAAAATTCAAGAAAAAAATGACAAAACAAGCTACCTCCAGTGAGGGTAAGACACAAGATGAACTGACGATAAGTGGTGAAGTAACAGAGATTTCAGCATGTGTCCCACTGGTGGATAAAAATGTGGGAGAAGGAGTATGGAGAAGACAACTAATGGAACGCCTCAACCCAAGGAAAAATGTTAATGTTGAACAAGGGGCGGACATAAATGGTGGTTCATACTTTGTGGAAGATAATGCTGTTGGATCTAAAGGAAGTCAGAACCCAGCAGAAGAGGATGCATCTGAGGTGGAGATGTATAAGCCTCACAAAATAAAAAGTAAAAGGAGAAAAATAACAAGACATTCAAGAAAATAGCAAGAAAAAGAAGAAAAAGTGTGGGAAGACCCTGAAGATGTAGTATATCCCTATCACGGACCCATGTTGGTTGTGATAAGTAGAATGCGGACCCAAGTTGGTTGCATTGTGGGCATAGCAAAAAGAAAACAAAATATAAACAAAGATACAGGTTTAAACGAGAACTGGAATTTTTTTGAGCATGCGGAGTAAACAAGTTGCAAGCTAACGTTCATTGGCGCGCCGTGTTTAAGTTTGACGAATGGTAATTAAATTGAGCCTATAAGTGCTCGGACAATTAAGAATAAGATGTGGAATCCGTGTAAGATGGAGATCGTACGAAGCGAAGCCTATTAAGGTCCCAAAGGTGTGAAACCTGTACGGCAGCAACAAGATGATACGAAGAGAAACCACTAAGGTATTAAAAGGTGTGAATACTGTACATCTATTGCCAATCAAATATGGAGGAAAGACAACAAGAACAAGATTGTGCGAAGATAAGCCTGTCAGGGTACGTAAGGTGTAAAACCTATACGACGACAACAAGATCGTATGAAGAGAAACCTGTCTGGATACTAAAGGTGTGAAACCTGTACATCTAGTGTCAACCAACCACGAAAAAATATATAACAAGAGTGAGATCGTACGAAGAGAAACCTATCAGGGTATTAAAAGGTGTGAAACCTGTGCGGCAACAACAATGCGTACGAAGAGAAACCTGTCAGGGTACCAAAGGTGTGAAAACTGTGCGGCAACAACAAAGATCGTACGAAGAGAAACCTGTCAGTGTATTAAAGGTGTGAAACCTGTACGTCATTGTAAAAATAAAACGAAGAAAATCAGAGCATCGAGGGTGACTGTACGAGAGATATCCAACAGGATCTAACGGGTCTAACGGGTACAAAATTTGTGCAGAGTCACGAGATGTTACTAAGAAAAAATAATCCATGGGGCGACAAACCTGAGTGTCGTTGATAACCTTATACAAGGGGTATCAATTTGGGTGATTGTGAGGCAGAAGCTGTATGGCGGTCAGAGGGATGCAGAAGCACATGGGTGGTAACTCAATTAGTTAGGTTTTGATGAGATGAAAGCAAGACAAATTATATGATGTGAGGAGTAGTCCCGGAGAGTATAAGTTGGTCCAGGATGCTGAATCCAGAGTGCGAGCTGCCTGTTGCGTGGGACAGACAATATATACGAAGGAAGGAAGAGGCAGGAGTTGACTTACTGGAGCCAAATGAATGCCTACGGGATGGGGTCATAGCGTTTATTTGCTTGGAGGCTATAAGTTCATGTATAAGTTGTGAGGGCGCACGCATTACCTGTGAAGAGTGAATATGTGGTGGAGTCAAGTTCGAAATCGAATTTGTATCGACAACCTGACCACCACCATCGTGCCCAGCCTTCCAACTTACGGGGGGGGTACCCCGCGGACCTCCACTCGAAATCTGGTCCGATCGTCCGCTGCTGGCAGACGACCGGTCATCATCCAAAGACACTTGGTCCGATTCACTTAAGTTCATCTCACCTTGTGTACCCGATGGAATGGGATAGTTACACACTCGGTGGATCGGGATCGCAGATCGATCTGATTCTGTCTTGAATATGCGACCGTGCTGGATAGGTGCACCTAGGGCGGAACTCTTCACCCCAGGTACGTACAGACCAGAAACACTTCCAAAAGATAAATTCCAATAGGTCGATCGTCCAAACGATATAGACCTGACCAATACAAAATAATAGAGGGTAGACCAATCAACCGGTCTATCCCCTGACCAATATGAGAGAAGACCAAAACCGGTCTAAACTCCAATCAATGTTACAATGAGCCAATATGTCCACTTGAAGACCCAATATGCCCGTGAAACTCCACAAACGATATCTCCACGTAAAGACCAATCCAGTGAATAGCACGTTCCAAACGTACTTGACTTAAAGTGTCGAGATCGCCAAATCGTACTCCCGTCGAGGGACTTCCGGTGTCCAAAGTGCGCGTGCGGCGCGTCCAGACCGGGTATAATAGGCGAGAGGGGATAATTCAACCCTCTGCCCCCAAAAACTCCGCGGCGGGCGGAGGCGACTAGTGTACGTGAAAAGAAGAACGGCGACCCCTTGCTGCGGCGTAGACCAAGACCAGAAGAGTTTTTGCCACTTATTCCTAGACCAAAAACCTTTACCTGGAAAAATCCGTAACCAAAAGACTTTTACTTGGAAAAAACCGCAACTAACCAATAATACTACCTCTCTATGGTCCCTAATGTACCCACACAAAATTATGTAAAATACCCAATGTCAGGTGACTCACCCAAGACCAGCGTTCTTGATACTCCTTGAATTTGATAGGCTAAAAAAACCTTGTTTAGACCTATCCGAAATTCGACCAACTGCCTTGACCAAAAGTGACCAAATGTGTGGTACACTTCACCACAGCCGCCCCTGAGTCTGACCGTGTCGCACAACGATAACGGTCTGACCTCACCCATCACTTGACCAACTGGACCTTGGTCGCTCACACTTCTTCACCATGGACCAAACATCTTCGACGCCTGCGTCAGGTACTTCCTTTACTGCACTTGATCTTCTTATGCTTCCCTTTGACGCTTGTTCTTGTCGTTCTTGCATAAACTCTATTCGCCGAGTCGCCCCACCTTGCTTCGCCTGTCCGGTCGGCTCGGTCTGACAGCCCACTTAACTCTCATGCACTTCAAACATCGGAAGGGTGTCAGACGGAAGCCGACACGCGGATGCAGGATATGCTCGCAGAAAACATGCGTCTCAGGACCCAGGTGGCCCACCAGGCAACACGAGGTGCGCATCTTTGGTCTTCGTCTTGTACTTGTCTTGACCCTCGTTTGCCTTCAGATCTCATCTCTCCCAGCGTCGTCAAGTCAATAGGTGCCTTAGTTGACGCCGATAGGCAGTCCAAAGATCATGTTGGCCAGCTCCGACACATTTTGGAGGATTTGATAAGCTCGCGCCATGAGCTGTCCCTTCTTGAGGCTCATCAGTCCCATCTCCGGGATCAACTTGCACTTGTTCGTCTGCAGCAGCTGGACGGACAGTTTGACGCGACTTCACAGCGCATGCAAGGCGACGACCTCGCGCGACGCATTGCCGAGTTGCAAATTGCGATTCAAGACCGGACCGGGAAGGTCCGGTCCTGTGAAGACAGGTACGACGCTTGGACGTAAGAGTCGGGTCGTCGTCAGGTGGCACTAGACCAGTGCCGCCAGCGCTTGATGCACTTTCTACCTCCGTGTTCGACTGCTTCCCCCGGCGTAGATTGGTCCGCATCGACAACCTTAGTCGCCTCGGGGCAAGACCAAGACCGCTTGAAGCAGGACCAAGACCGACGTCGCTCATTGGCTGATATTCAGCATCCCGAAATTACATCAAAATCAAAGAAGCGCGCGGACGCGCCGGGTAGCTCGAGGGCGCGGGGCACTGCGCGCGGACCCGGAATTGGGGGAAGCGTGCAGTGTCCCATAAGCGAGCCAAGACACAGGCGCTTCTCATGGACTCGGACTCGGACATGGACGACATCTACAGCCCCTCGGAAAGTCGAGCGCCCTCGCGCCGTACTGCAAGTCGCATCCAGCACACAGGGGTCTCGTCTGAGGAGGAATCCAGCGAAGGCTACGGCGATTCCGAGTTCATGATCCCCATCCAGTCCAAGTCACGAACGAATTTGCGTGACAGTTTCGTCCAAGTGGCGTCGACAGTGGGGTCAGAGCAGAAGACCGGTCTGCCAAGTGATGCTGCACCAGTATCGACATCCGCGACGCCGACGCCTTCGGTTCTCCCCGGGACATCCGGGCTTCACAAGTACGCCTTATTGAATAACATGGCGGTTGATACCAGATCCCTTCCGCCGCGGACGTTTGAAGTCACTTGGCCGTGGTCGTCGGGGCAAATCGGCTGTTTGCGCCGGTCTACCCTGACCAAGCAGCTTCTGGCCTGGTCTTTATCTCGTCCGGACTCCTGGCTTTTTCCACCGGCCAAGAAAACCCCTGCCGCGTCTGCATGAAGGGCGGAATTGATTACGTCGGCGCAGATCTCCCGCCTATACGGCGATACACCATGGAAAATCTTCGAACACTCCAAGATAGGACTTGTGTTCCACTTGACTCCATGGATCGGCACTCTGCTAGTCCGGGTGAAGAATTTTAACAGGATCCACGGCCAAGCAATTTGGGAAGCGTCCCACTACTTGGTGCTTCCTCCCGACCGGGTGCAACAAGATCCGGGCCTGGAGACGTTCCAGAGCAAGCGCAAGCGACGTCAAATTCGAGCGGGCGAGGCTTGTCAATCCTGTTCCAGTACATTTTGGACGGGATGCCAGCTCGCGAGTGTGACGTCGACGTGTTCTTGTACCCGGTGTTCCTCCACATGCCAAGGCGTCGCGTTGAGAAGACCAGACTTCTGGCCGACGACGGCACATGGTACCCCGGTCTTGATTGCTCTGAGCCGGTCGCGGACCTCAAGGATGCTTTGGTCCAGCTTGACCGGAAGGACCCCTGGCGTAACCAGTTTCAGGATCAAGTGGAACATTATCCGTCATTGGTCATCGGCCGTCTGTGGGGCGATAGCAAGTGAAGTCGTAGGTAGTCGACCAGATAACTCGTAATACATGTCATCATTTCTTTTCATATGTCCGATCGTCAAATCACTTGAACTAATTTTACCACTCTCTCCATAGTTGCACCGAGCACGTTATCGTAAACAGTTCCACTCCCATCACGAAAAATATTCATCACATTCATCATTCCGCTATTCCAATCCGTCACAGTTCATCACAATTTCACATCAACCCCGGACCTTCCACATCTTCACACCGGTCTAGACCGACCGATGCTACTGCGTGTCTTGGTCTTGGTCTTCATGGGTCTGCATCACTGCGAAGCGATTACGACTGACTCGTTATCGTTCGAACTCTTATAGAAGAGCCCCACAATTCAAGTCGAGATCGTCGACCCAAGTTGATTCATCATGGTCCTTCTATCGGACCAGGTACTCTCGGTGAGTCCGACCGAACCTGGTCTTCTTGGTCGACCAAACATCCAAGACCTTCTCCACTTCAAACTCGTCTTCCTCTAATGGACGTTCCCAACTGTCCTCCGGCAGTAACGCTTCATCGAAATCAAATCTTTTTTTCTTCGTCTACCAGAAAGGGAGTTATGGGTCGATCAGGAAATTCTCGGACCAGCTTCAACTTGGACACATGCACAATCGGGAAGACCTTGTAATCTGTACCAGTTGTTACTAGACGGGCAGCGTGCTCACCAATCAGCTCGGCAACACGGAAAGGGCCGTGCCACATGTGAGCCAGCTTCTTCGCATAGCCCTCTTTCACTCGGTCTAGGTATAGCCATACCCTCGCCCCTGGTTCTATACCGTGGGGTCGGACCTGGTCATTGGTACGGTCTGCCCGGTCTTGTGTGGCCTGACGCAGCTTTTTGTTGACGACTTCTTTTGCATGCTGGTAGTGTTTCTGGACCTGCATACGCCAGCGTCGAGCATCGCGATCGCGGGTCCGGGTGCAACCGATAGGTATCGCAGCTTCCAGTGTCGACCGAGGGTCCCATCCATATGTCAGATAAAAAGGCGTTTATCCTCGGACCCGATCGGTCGACGCGTTGAGTGCAAACACCAGCCTTTATGAATACTCGTCCCAATCTCGCTGGTCTGGATCAGCAACGTACATATTGATCGCCCTCGTTATGGTCTGTACCATGCGTTCCGCCGATCCATTTGCTTGCGGACGATATGCCATCGTCGCACTCTGTTTCTGGCCCAGCATGTTATTGAACGACCGGAACACCTCGGCCATAAAACCGGGTTCCCGATCGTGCATGATGACCTCGCTGGCGCCGAATCTTCGGAACACACATTCTTCGTAGCTCTGGGCGATCTGCTCCGCAGACCAAGATGCGCTTGCATTCGCAATAACTAGTCCGGTGAACAGGTCTACCCAGATCAGCAGCTTAGTGTTGCCGCGCGTCGATCTAGGCAGTGACGGTATGTGGTCCATCGCTATGACCTGGAAAGGGTAGGTAGCTTCGATATTTCCGGTCGATCGCCCCTTGATTACCGGTCTACCCTTTCCGGTCTCGCAATCCGTGCAACATCCCACATATTTCTGCACACTGCGGAAAAGACCTCTCCAGTGGAAGTGGGCCCTGATCTTGTGATAGGTCCTTCCTATGCCCTGATGTCCCCCTTCTAGACTCACGTGATAGTGATGAAGGACATCCGGCTGCAGCAACTCGGGTATCACTAACTTCTCCAGTCGGTCCCGGTCTGCACTGTCTTGGTCGGCATCGCGGCAGTAATACAATAATCCATTATCATCCACTTCGTAGCTATCCGCGATCTTGATGCACTCTTTCTCTTGATCGTTCGTCAACTTGTACAGTTCACCACGCAGGTAGGTCTTCAGGTCCATAATCCATTCTTCTTTGTCCTGCGCCTTGAGGATCCGTTCCATCCTTAACTGTTGCACTGCATATTCGTTCAAACTTTCCTTCGGGAACGGTCGGCGAGACTTCTGAAATTTTGATCTAGTCGCGACCATCACATGCACCTGGACTGGGGCGTTCTTGGGTTCGATCACTTCTGGGAGCCTGTTTATATTCATCAATTCATCCAGAACGGCCTTCTCGGTGATCGTAGCCCCGGTCTGGTCTTGTATGGCCTTGGTCGCGAGGTAGTCGGCGCTTCTGTTCCAGTCCCGTTTCACGTGCAATAGCTCGTGGTTGGGGTGGTCCTTGAATGCCTTCATTACTCGATCATTTAGTGTCCGTAGTCGTGGAGCCTTGCAGTCGATCTCTCCGGTGATTTGCCTGATCACTAGGTTGGAGTCACCACATATGATGACTCGCCCCTTCTCTTGCGACGACAGCAGGCCCAGACATAGAAGTAGACCTCGGTACTCCGCCTCGTTAACAGTAATATCCGGCGCGAGATCGGCAGCGGCTGCAGCTATAGACCATTGTGGCAACTTCCACAATATGGCACTATAGGCGCCGACCTTCATCTTCACGCTTGCCGATCCGTTAAAACTTAAGACCAAGAGCTCTTCGTCATGGTCGACGGTCGGTGGCGGTCTCGAAACTGACTGCCGAGGTTGCTTCCTCGGGGCAATCGCTATCAATGCCTCGTCAACTTCAGACCGAGGGGTGATACTGGCAGCTAATGTGCCCACGGAGCCCTCATAAGAAGGCTAAGAACGAGGTCAAGAGATGTTTAGTCTCCTATATCCCTGGTCCTGAGGCTGTACTGCCGCGTGAAATTGCGCGCCGGAAACAACTCCGGGCCAAACTGCTAACGCCTAAGCAGTTCACTGTCAAGTCCTACCGAGCGCGCCTCGGGAAACAGGCACGCGGTGCCATCGCAGAGATCCTCCGCGAGGTTCCTTACGTTCTCCTACGGGACGAAAGAGCCGAGGACGGAGAACGGGCATTCCGCGCTTGGGCAGAAGGGGAGAAGCCCTCCACAACTTTGATGAGCTGTACAACAGCTTTTCCGAACCCGACGTTCGGGTAGAGAAGGCGTTACGCTTGGCATATGCCCGGGACAAAGAGCAGGGGCAATTACCTGCCTCTTACTGCACGCGCCCTGCTCTCGATGTGGTGCCGGAGAGCAATGCAAACTCTGCATCTGCCTCCGGAAAACTCCCAGCTACTGGTAGTGAAGGGACTTCTTCCACCCCTTTGGTCGTTGACTCTAATCGGGGTTCTCCCGCTCAAAAGCTTTAAAGACGTCACGGCAATCCTGCCGCAGGGGAGTCTCGGACTCCCAAGAACTCTGTGAATGTGGATAGCCTTTCCACTTCACCAGGAACTGGGTCTCACCCCGGTGATGGCGTCGTGCCATCAGTTGTTCCACATGATAATGGGAGTACCCTCCGTATCGAGAACTGGAGGAGGAGGTCACGCTATTGCGACGTGAGTTCCACGAGCGCTGTGATCGCTACAGCCGTCGCATCCAAGATGCTCAGGAGGGACTCCGCGACGAGGGGGGTGCGAATGAACGCATCGAGGGGCGGCTTGCCTCCCTCGAGTCTCTCGTTGCGGAGCTTCAGGGTCGTATTTCGATCCTGTCGGAGATGTTCCGACCTGTCGTGCCTTTCGACTATCCGACTTCCCAACCTCCTCCAAGAGGGGACCCGCCTTCGGGTTCTGGTATGGCTTAAGCATACCCACATAGAAGGTTGGATGCGTACGCATCGCCTTCGGGATATCCAAGGTATACGACAAGCCCTTTCGGGCTAGTACCTTAAAAGGACCCACAAACATGGGGCGCAGTTTATTCTGCAACACGTTGGAAACTGCATGCGTAGGAAGATTCTTAGCGTTTAATAAAACACTTTCTCCTACTTTGTACACCTTTCCGTTATGCCGCCCCTTGCGGTCAGACTGCTCCTTCAGCTTGTCTTGGATTTCCGAGATGGCATCGCAGACGTGTCGTAAGACACTAAGGCGAGTCGATAAGAACTTATCGATGTGATTTCGCACAGATACAGGGCTGAAATCAGGGAATCCTCCCCCTGCCCGTCGTGCCGGTACAGCATGTCGGGCTTCATGAACCGTTTCCGGTTCATTGGTGATGGTCGCCTTCGGTGACCCGGATGCATCATCCGTAGCTGGGAGAGGTGGCGCACGAGTTAGCGCATTTTCCACACGTGTGGGGAATGTATTGGATGACCGACATCGCCGTTCTGCGCTTTCAGGGTGGTCAGCCGTTGGGGTGATATCCCCAAGGGCATCCTCCTCCGAGTTATCGGAATAGTTTTCTTCCATAGCACCACCTAATGGTGCTGATGGTTAGCCAGAGGGTCTGGCAGTTGGAGTTCTCCAACTAAAATTGATTTATTGCGTAATCAATAGTCGTGATGGGGGAGGAAGTAACAGGGTTACATTCAGTTGGGTGGTGTACGTGAGTACACTACAGTTGGGGGTAGTATTGACCGGTCCGAAAGGTTGGACCTATTGGTTATTTTAACCAATCAGGGAAGGAGCCCTTGGTGGAGGCGTGGCAGCCAGCCACGTGTTAGTACACAGCTGGTGTACACTATTTTTTTGGCTAGGTACGAATTTAGTAAGTTCTACTTAGTATTACATATAGTTTACATTAGTTTAAATTAATTTAGGCTAATTACATATTAAATATACATTCCGTTTACATTTCACTCAAAGGAATGAAGGACGCACGACCTCGACCGGTAGCGCGCGCACTGAGTGTAGTAGCGTAAGGAAAGTTATTCCCTTAGCTACCCCCTTATTAATGGAGCCTTGTGCTAACTGGTAAACCAAAGTGGAATCTTGGCCCCGAGTAAGAGAGATTTCTCTTACTAAGCCCTTTTATAAGGGCTTAGTAGAAGAGAGCTCTCCCACTCGGGGCCAAGATTCCCGGGGTTGTTTACAAATAGCTTTCGCTAACCCCTTGTAACAAGGCTACCCTTATAAAGGGAGGTAGCGTAAGGGAGAACTCCCTTATGCTACAATACTCACTGCGCGCGCGACCGGGCGTGGTCGCTCGCCTAGCAGTCTTAAGTATTTTTGTAAACTGAAGGTATATTTAATATATAATTAGCCTAAATTAATTTAAACTAAAGTAAACTATATGTAATACTAAGTAGAACTTACTAAATTCGTACCTAGCTAAAATGTAGTGTAACACCTGTGTACAAACACGTGGCTGGCTGCCACGCCACCACCAAGGTCCCCTGCCCTGATTGGTTAAAATAACCAATGGTCCAAAAGCTTTCGGACCAGTCAATACTGACCCCAACCGTAGTGTACTCACGTACACCACCTACTAAATGTGACCCGAATGTAACCCTGTTACTTCCTCCCCCATCAAGACTACTGCTTACGCAATAAATCAATTTTAGTAGGAGAACTCCAACTTCCAGACCCTCTGGCTAACCATCAGCACCATTAGTGGTGCTATGGAAGAAAACTATTCCGACAGCGCAGAACGGCGATGTTGGTCATCCCATCCATTCCCCACACGTGGGGAAATGCGCTAACTCGTGCTCAACTATTACCAACCTCGGATGACATATCCGGATCGCCGAAGGCGATCACCACTACTGAGCCGGAGGCAGCTCAAGAGGCTCAAAATGCCGCACAGGCATTACAAGATTCCTTGCACGCCCCCATGCGCCATCCACGGGCGGCATATCGTTTTGGAGGTCCTCGTGACCTCCCAAAGGGGCCAATATTGGGGTAAAGAAGGGTTTAGGCTTCTATACCCCTGGTCTCGCGGCTGTACAGCCTGAATCAACTCCAGGAAAAACTTCTCACGCAGAAGCAGTTCACTGCTACCTCATATCGATAGAGCCTCGAGAAACAGGCACATGGTGCCGTTGTTGGGAACCTCCGCGAGGTTTCCTTCGTTCTCCTGCAAGGAGAACATGCCAAAGAGGCAGAGCAGAAGTTCCGCGCTTGGGCAGAGGGGAGAAACATATCCCCGCGTTTTTAAAGCTGTACAAAAGCTATTCCAAGCGTGACGTTCCGATAGAGAGGGCATTTCGCTTGGCGTTTGCCAGAGCCAACAGTTACGTGCCCCTTATCGCATGCGCTATGCTAGCGCCCGTGCCCTCACTGCGGTAGTGCGGGTTCCGCATCTGCCTCCGGAGGGCTCTCAGCTACTGGGAGTGAAGGGGATTACCCCGCCCCTTTGGTCGTTGACTCACAGCGGAATTCTCCCGCTCGAAAGCGTCAACGACGTCACGGCAATCCTGCCGCAGGGGAGTCTCGTACTCCCAAGAGCTCTGGGAATGTGGATACCCTTTCCACCCTACCAGGTACTGGGTCTCACCCTGGTGATGGCGTCGTGCCATCAGTCGTTCCACATGGTAATTTCGAGTACCCTCCGTATCGAGCACCGGAGGAGGGGGTCGCGCAATTGAGACGTGAGTTCCACGAGCGCTGTGATCGCTACAGCCGTCGCATCCAAGATGCTCAGGAGGGACTCCGCAACGAACGGAGTCCGAATGAACGCATCGAGGGGCGGATTTCCTCTCTCGAGTCTCTCGTTGCGGAGCTTCAGGGTCGTATTTCGATCCTGTCGGAGATGTTCCGACCTGTCGTGCCTTTCGACTATCCGACTTCCCAACCTCCTCCAAGAGGGGACCCGCCTCCGGGTTCTGGTATGGCTTAAGCATACCCACATAGAATGTTGGGTGCGTACGCATCGCCTTCGGGATATCCAAGGTATACGACAAGCCCTTTCGGGCTAGTACCTTAAAAGGCCCCACAAACATGGGGCGCAGTTTATTCTGCAACACGTTGTAAACTGCATGTGTAGGAAGATTATTAGCGTTTAATAAAAAACTTTCTCCTACTTTGTACACCTTTCCGTTATGCCGCCCCTTGCGGTCAGCTTGCTCCTTCTGCTTGTCTTGGCTTTCTGACATGGCATCGCAGACGTGTCGTAAGACACTAAGGCGCGTCGATAAAAACTTATCGATGTGCTTTCGCACAGATA
This sequence comes from Peronosclerospora sorghi, assembly GCA_026184515.1. Lineage (NCBI taxonomy): Eukaryota > Oomycota > Peronosporomycetes > Peronosporales > Peronosporaceae > Peronosclerospora > Peronosclerospora sorghi. The sequence goes on from CM047584.1 coordinate 18,578,064, forward strand.
CAGGGATGACATCGGGGAATCCTCCCCCCTCAGGCCCTGGGCCACACACACACTTTGCGTTAACGGAACCCTCTTATTCACTAATCCGTTCACGTAAAACGGGGTAAACCCCGTAGATGCATGGACCGAATTGTTGATAGCAAATTCGGCCATCGGAAGCATCTCACTCCAACTCTTTGGAGAGTCCGGACATAAACTCTGAAGAATATCCTCTAAAACCTGATTAACGCGTTCCGTCTGACCGTCCGTCTGCGGATGATCCGCAGTGTACATGAGGAGCTTGGTGCCTAGCACCTTAAACAACGCTCCCCAGAACTGTCCCGTAAAACGGGGATCCCGATCCGACACAACGGAATCGAGTAGACCATGCTGTCGAAAGACACGGTCTAGGAACACTTCCGCTGTTCCTTGTCCATCTATGGACTCTGGCACCACCGCCAGGTGAGCCATCTTGCTCAAACGGTCTACAAAGACGAATATGCCGGTGTTCCCGGACTTATCCTTCGGAAAACCGAAGATAAAATCCATGCTAATGGATTTCAACACTCCGTTGGAACCGATAAGCTCGCCAAAGGTGCAGCTGAACTTGCAGAGGGTTTAACCCTCTGACACGTCTCACAGGTGCGTATATACGCACCGACCCACTTATACATGTTGGGCCACCAATACAAAGCGCTTAAAGCACTGTAGGTCTTATCCCGACCTAAATGACCCCCGGTAGGGGCGTCATGTGCCTCAAGGAGGACTCTGTACTTTAGTTCCTCATCATGAGGAACAACCACCCTCGGAGTGTCATCCGTGCTCGTGCTATAAAATAGCAAACCGTCACAGTACCTGTAACGGTGTAAACGAGCTTTAGCTCGACTTGACAGGGTTGGATCAGACGGGCCAAATCCCTTTCCACCAAAGAGCTGATAAGCGCCGTACACTGTGGGTTTTTCTCATACGTCAGGCGTATGAGATTCACCACAGACGAGGTGACGAATGTCGCGTGAGAGAGCTCGTAATCGGGAAGACGCGATAACGCGTCTGCAAGCACGTTCTGCTTGCCCGGTTTATACTAACCTCAAAGTTGTACTCCGCAAAGAAGGAGATCCAACGGGCCAACCGTTGCGATAGATGAGGCGACTTTGTCGCTGTCCGTAAGGACGCGTGGTCAGTATAAACCACGAACGGCTTTGAGCCGATTAGGTGAACCCTGAATTTGACAAGACTATACTTCATTGCAAGTAGCTCCTTGTCATTAGCGGGATAATTCCGTTCCGCAGCTTTAAGCTGCCTCGACTCAAACGCAATTACGCGTTCCCTTCCTGCATCGTCTGCTTGTAACAAAGCACATCCGATTGCGAAATCGGAGGCGTCGCAGACGACACTAAATGGTTTCCCAGGATCTGGGATAACAAGAAAGGGAGCTTTCAACAAGCTCCCCTTTACCGCTTCAAAAGCGTTTTGGTGTTTGGTTTCCCAACACCACTCAACATCCTTCTTAAGAAGGTCGGTCAATGGATTCGCCATTTCAGCTTAGTTCTCGCTGTACTTGTGCAGATAGTTGGCTAATCTAAGCCACTTCCGTAAATCTCTAAGATTTACAGGCGAAGGTCACTCCACAATGGATTTCACCTTCGCGGTATCCGCCCGCACTCCATTCTTACCGATGAAGCATCCGAGGAAAGGAATTCCCTCAGCACCAAATATACATTTGGATGCGTTCGCATATAGCTTATGCTCTCGCATACATTCGAGCACAGCTCGAGGGTGTATAAGGTGCGTCTGGACATCAGACGAGTCGCCTTCCGCGCGACTATGAACGAATATATCGTCGAAGTACGTCTGAGCGTACTTCCTATGAGGGCGGAAGAGTTGAGTCACCAAGCGATTGAAAGTCGCTGGTGCATTTGAAAGCCCTTGTAGCATAACAAGCCACTCCCACAACATGCCGCTAGGCGTGCTGACCGCTGTAAGCGTAATATCGGACGCTCGCATGAGCACCTGATAATACCCGTCCCCACGATCTAAGGCACTGTATACAGTACAGCCCGCCATATTGTTCTGGAGGACATCCTTCCGAGGAATCGGAGTCTGCATGGGTACAGTAACTGCATTCAGCTTGTTGTACGCATGCACAATTCGCCACTTTCCGTTCGGCTTACGAACACAAAAAGTGGGATATGAATGGGCAGACTTGCTCTCCTGTACCATCCCTGCCTCTTCTTTCCCCTTGAAGAATGCGTCGATGACGTCGCATTGTTCCTTGGAGAGAGGCCACTGCCTAGTGACGCAGTATTTGGTTCCAGGAACCAAATCGATTTCATGTCGGACTCCCCGATCCGGTGGTAACCCCATCGGTGGGTTTTCACTAATAACATCTCCGAATTCCTTTAACACGGAATGGTAAGGGTCCTCAGGATCCGCAAGGATCTTGAGGCCGCTTCGGGCATTTAATGCCTGTTTGTTTTTCACCAAAACTGACTCGTCCATCGTGGATGAGGAGTTCAACTCCTCTTCCGGACGTAATACGACAACCTCGTCGATTTCACCTGCTTTCGAAGCAGTTCCAAACTCGTTGAAGGACATCTCCTCCAACGACAACAGTTCGCCTACCGTTCAAGGCTTACGCCTTCTGTGACAACACCTGTCACACTATTCAGCATCCGATAGTATTGCTGACTACTGCCCTCAGGACTCATCCCGGGACCCAGATGGGGGGAGTCAATTGCCCCATCTATTGGAAGCGCGTCCCGCCTATCCACAGAGGTCTCTACCTCTACCACCGATGACTCGCCGGTATCGCCTAATAAGGCGTGGTCGGAATCAATTCCGACGTGCGAAAGAGACGAACTACGGGTCTCTTCGCTTGGAAGCGCCTCGCGCTTAACCACAGGGGTCTCCACCCCTACCACTGGAGTCGCAACTTGTTCGCCGAACACGGCGTGGTCGGAATCAGTTCCTACCTGCAGAAGAGAAGAACTTCGGGTATCTTCTCTAAGCGCCTCGCGCTTAACCTCAGAGGAATCCACCTCTACCACTGGCGACTCACCAGTCTCGCCTATCTAGGCGCGGAGATTAACCACCGAATCCCCCTCTTCAAGGAACACTTCATTGATCTCATTGGGACTGATCATCTCAGACATACCAATCTCTGGCATCTCACGCCAGAATCGCTTTTGCGATCGAGCAAAGGTTGGTTCATGACTCGCCAATGCTTCACCCGATCGCGGGTGCGTTGAGCCAATGGACTTAGACTTCCAGTCTATCCATGGCTCGTGGCGTTACAGACACTTTATTTTTAGAATGAGGTCATACATCGAGTCCAAATCCAGGCTAGGCAACGTTCTAAGCTTTCGAAGACTGCAAACTTCAGCTTAAGGTCAATCGAGACCTTGGGTACGGAAACCTGTACGCCCGTCGCAGGACGGACCGTGACAACGTCACGAGAACGTGCCTCTAGGGCCTCGGCATACAGACGACTCTTCACAACAGAAGCTCATCTGACATAATTGCCAGACGCTCCAGAGTCTATCAAGACTCTCCAAGGCTTATCAAAGCCTTTCACGTCCGCAAGGACAACCAGCAAAACTGGCTGGTACACCAACTCGGTGCTAGAAAGCATCGTTTCCCTCGTGGCTTTGTGCTTTCGTCCCCTGCCTTGGGGCTTAACAGCACTCAGAGATCCCCCAGTAGGGCGCCCCGAATCTACTGGGAGCCGTCGTTTCCCGACGGCTTGGGCGAGGGCTTCTTACCTTCCCTCGTCCCCTTAAAGCGAGAGTCTCGCAGGGGGTTTCTTGGACATCTGTTCCGCAGATGATCCGCGCTTCCACACAGGAATCATCTCAGCGGTCCATTACGCTGAAGCATGGCCAGGAGCTCCGCTTCAGAACCCAGAGAAGCATAGTCAGCATGACTCTTAGAGGAAGCTTTCTCTTCCGCTTCGACCTGATCAGGTCCATGGGTTCGGGACCCACCTTAGAGGAACGAAAGTTCCTCTCGGCGTTAAACGCCATCTTAAACGCCTCCTCCAGGGATTGGGGTCGGCTTCGGAATATCTCCGAACGTGCTGGCCCTTCTCTCAGTCCTCCCATGAACACGGGAATGGACACATCGTCCGAATACGCTTTCGCGTACATCCCTTCCAACAGGGTCTTAAGTTCTTGGATATATGTTTCAAAGTCCTTAGTGCCCTGACGGCACCTCAGGAACGCCAGCTGATTCTGGAAAACCAGATCAGGCGTGGCCTACATGTCCATAAGCTTTTGCTTAAGGACTTCCCAGGTCGGGAACACGTCCATGACCGAATCCGAGCATGTAAAAGCCCATACACGGGCTTTACCCGTAAGATGGGTCAGTTTAAGTCCCACTTGCAAGTGATCTGCGATCACATTCGCTGTGGCGAAGGCCGTTTCGACCTCTCGTAACCACACATAAATGTTATCACCCTTTTCACCGGTGAATTCCTTTATATTAAAGGACATCGGAGGGCGCACCCCCGTAGACGCGGGATAACTCCCGCTAAGACTCGCGTCATGGGCGATAAGGGCATTCACCCTTTCACGCACGGCATCGAGGCCCTGCTCCACTAGATGGCGCATGCCATCCTCACCCAATATGGGTAACAGCCTTTTAAAGGCTTCCTGTTGGACGGAGGTTAGCTTACCGCAATCGTCCTGATCCATCCCTTGCAGATTATGTTGATCACCAACACAGGTGTTGGATTGACTACAAGTGCTACCAGATGTAGCCAGGTGCGTACACGCACGGTGCGGCTAGCGCATAGAGGAAGACTTTCCTGAAGCGGCGATGTTCCGCTACTTAGCCGATACGCCCTTATAAAAGGGCTTAGTAAGAGAGAACTATCTTAGTCGGGGCCAAGATTCCACTTTGGTTTACCAGTTAGCACAAGCTAACGCCTTAACACAAGGCTCCCTTAATAAGGGGGTAGCTAAGGGAAGAACTTCCCTTACGCTACTACACTCACTGTGCGCGCGACCGGTCGAGGTCGTGCGTCCTGCAGTCTTTTGAGTGAAATGTAAACTGAATGTATATTTAATATGTAACTAGTCTAAATTAATTTAAACTAATGTAAACTAAATGTAATACTAAGTAGAACATACCAAATTCGTACCTAGCTAAAATGTAGTGTACACACCTGTGTACCGACACGTGGATGGCTGACGCGCGACCACCCAAGGGACCCTTCCCTGATTGGTTAAAATAACCAATGATTCAAACCTTTCAAACCGGTCAATACTGACCTCAACCGTAGTGTACTCATGTACACCGACACTAAATGTAACTCGAATGTAACCCCGTTACACCTTCCGCCCAAGCGCGGAATTTCTTTTCTGCATCTTCGGCATTTCTCCCGGAGAGAGAATGATAGGAACCTCGCGGAGGTTCTCAACAGGGGCACCCTGTGCCTGCCTGTCGAGGCGCTCTCGGTACGAGACGCTAGTGAACTGCTTTTGCGTGAGCTGGTGTTGCCGGAGTTTCTCCCGGCGTTCGCATTGATACGGCTGTTCAGCCGCGGGGCCAGGAGTATAGAATGGTAAACCATTCCTTACCATAGTCCTGGACCACTTTGGGAGGTCACGAGGACCTTCAAAATTATATGCCGCCCGTGGCGGGCGTTTGAGGCCGCGTAACGCAGCCTTTCGTGCCTGCGCGGCAAGTTGGGTTTCTTGGGCTGCGTCCAGCTCATTGGTGATGAACGCCTTCGGCGATCCGGATATATCATCCGACATTGGCTGGGGTGGCGCACTAGTTAGTGCATTTTCCCCACGTATGGGGAACGGATTAGGCTGCCGACATCGCCGTTCGGCGTTGTCGGAGCGGTCAGCCTTTGGGGAGATATTCCCAAGGGCATCCACCTCCGATTTCTCGGAATAGTCTACCTCCTCTTCTTGAGGAGAATACACAGCACCACTAATGGTGCTCATGGTTATCCAGAGGTTGTGGCAGTTGGAGTTCTCCAACTAAAATTGGTTTATTGCGTAAGCAATAGTCTTGATGGGTGAGGATGTAACAGGGTTACATTCTGGTTACATTCAGTTATGTGGTGTACTTGAGTACACTACAGTTGGGGTCAGTATTGCCCTTACTGGTTATTTTAACCAATCATGGAAGGAGCCCTTGGTGGAGGCGTGGCAGCGAGCCACGTGTTAGTACACAGGTGGTGTACACTACATTTTGGCTAGGTACGAATTTAGTAAGTTCTACTTAGTATTACATATAGTTTACATTATTTTAAATTAATTTGGGCTAATTACATATTAAATATACATTCAGTTTACATTTCACTCAAAAGACTGCAGGACGCACGACCTCGACCGGTCGCGCGCGCAGTGAGTGTAGTAGCGTAAGGGAAGTTTTTACCTTAGCTACCCCCTTATTAAGGGAGCCTTGTGTTAAGGCGTTAGCTTGTGCTAACTGGTAAACCAAAGTGGAATCTTGGACCTGAGTAATATAGTTCTCTCTTACGAAGCCCTTTTATAAGGGAGTATCGGCTAAGTAGCGGCATATCGCCGCTTTAGGAAAGACTTCCTCTGTGCGCTAGCCGCACCGTGCGTGTACGCACCGGCTACAATATGGGTCTACGCGATCAAGACGGATGCACAAGGCTTCGTTGTGAGATTCAAGGCGAGAGTCGAGACGCTCGGAAACTACCAGAGACCAGGAATCGACTTTGTAGAGAATTCCTCGCCTGTCGCGAGAATGTCTTCGTTTCGTATCACAGCGGCAATATCAGCAGAGTTTGATCTCGTTCTCTACGGTGGAGACATCAACACTGTGTATCTAAATGCAACGCTCGAGATCGCGCAGTATGTCGATGGTATCGAGGGGTATCCATTTGAGGACCCGTCGTACGTCTATGTGGTGCGGAAGGCGCTGTACGGTTTGCGCCAATCCGGCCGTGAATGGAGCTCGGAGATTAATGGGTGGCTGATGAACCGCGGATTTGAACGGTGTGTTACGGAACCCTGTCTCTACTACTTAATCGACGGCGAGAAGATCGTGTTGCTATTGATATACGTGGACGACGTGGTTTGTGCCACGAACGAGGAGGAGTACAAGATCGAGTTGTTTGCTGAGCTCGTCAAGGCGTATGGATTGAAGGAACATGTGAGGCCGACTGAATTCCTGGGTATCGAGGTGACCCAAACCGAGGAAGGCGTGTTCATCAATCAAGAGAAATACGCGAAGGACGTGCTGTACAAGCTCGGGTTTGAAGAAGCAAACAAGTGTGGCAACCCCATGGAGTCTACCATGAGACTCGCGCCGGCGATGGAGGACGTCAACCTAGACTCCAGATTTAACTACCGGGGGGCACTGGGCATGCTTATGTATCTCGCGACCGGAACGAGGCCGGACCTGGCGTTTGCATTTGGCCAGTTATGTAGATTCGTTATGAACCCGACTGTGAAGCATGTGGCGGCGCTTAAGCGTGTCCTGCGATATCTTGTGGTCACCCAGTGGCACGGTATCATGTACGAGAAGGGATCTGAAACCCGTACGAAGCTGATCCTCAACGGGTTCTGTGACAGTGCTTGGGGAAGTGGTCCCGATACCAGGAAGAGTACTTGTGGTTTCGTCTTTATGCTGGCGAGTGGAGCGGTGACATGGATGTCCAAGCGCCAGACGATTGTGGCTTAGTCCACGGCCGAGGCTTAGTATGTGACTGAGTGTGAAGATGTTATGGAAGCGAAAGCACAGTTCAATGTCCTGTCTGAGATATTCCCGTCTATGCATGTGCGACCGGTCATTGGTATCGACAATAGTGCGGCACACGTGATGGCCACCAGCCCGACTTATTCGAGGCGTACGCGACTCGAACTACGTTGGCATTTTGTGTGCGACCAGGTACAGAGAGGTGTGATGAAGCTCGTGAAAGTGAAGGGGGAAGATAACCCAGCTGATGCGTTCACCAAGCCACTCGACAAGGCTCGACTAGACAAACTGTGCGGCATGATGCATGATTGGGATGATAAACCAACCGCGTAATGATCCAAGCTGAGGGCTTCGAGGAAGGCGTGTTGTAAAACGGATCTGGATACGATTATCTGGATGGCCGTTGTCGGTTGAAGTGACCCAAGGGGCTGCGGGGATCTCACTGGGCCGCGAGGGGCCTCAGCCCAGATGCATATTCTAGGAGCTAGGTGCAGGGAGAAGGAATAGGCTCTAATACATCAGCTGCTCTTTTACCATCTACATTCCAACAGGCTCTAGGTGCGATTGAAGAGGAGCGAAATTGTAACGTCTACCCCGATCCAGATTTATATCAAGATCAGGGATATCGGATCTATCATGCCGATCTGTCCAATCTGGACTCGGATGTACATGATCGACGGAGTACCTTTCCGATAGTTCATCGTCTGGGCCAGTGGGAATTCAGGTTCCAAAAACTAACGTTCGAAATTTCGGAATCGGTCGTGTTGCAAATCAATAAGCTTAAGATTCTGATCAGCGCTCCAGCACACCACTACAATCAAGCTATTGATGATTTAATGTAATTTTGCTTTCAAAAGCCAAGGAACTTTGCTACTATTCAGGGTGACACCATTTAAGTGCAGGAAAAGATAAGGAGACATCGTCGTACGATCATGACACAAGCAAAAGAAGTACCATGCTCGAGGCAAAATAAAAACAACAGCAAGTAGTGCAGGCTAGGTGTGGTGCCTTACGTACCACACCACACTGGCAACCACCGAATAGTTCCGAGTCCTACAATACCATAGGACAAATTCGAAGCAACTCGAATTTTCAAGCCGACTCGGCCAAAATCATTCACGACACAGACCAGCGCGAAAAATTGATTGGTCGTTTATTGTTTATTGCCATTATGTTCTATTTACTATGGGACTAACTAAATACGCACAACCTTGAGCATCTTTGCCACTGATGCTCGTCGACATGACAAAGACATGGCCGCTGTCTCGTGCAACCTCAAGGCAATGTTTCAACCACCGGCGACTTTTTTCATTTCATATTCAGAGCGTGGAAACAACAAGTCACAAGGGCCGAGGGTATTCCGTGCTGCTATCACCCCACAAAGTATGTCGGCCTAAACATTCGCTTCCGCTACGCAACTTGTTGAGCTCCATGCGTCCGATGGATCCGGAACGTCACAAAGGAAACAAAGAGATGCAGGTCAAGACAGCTGCGAAGATCATGAAGGAAAAGCTCAAAAAGGATCTCGAGACGGCTAGGAACCTCGTACGACCATTTTCGTGACTGCTTTGAATGGGAAGAGAGCTGCTTAAAAAGCGTATTGTATTTACTCTTACTTTCCAGCCAGCACACCAAGTGCTGAACGTTCCAAACTTTATCACAGCTGCCAGGATTTTATCCACACCCTATCTAGCGTATCTAATTGTCCAAGGTGCCCACGTCTCAGCTATTGGGTGTACGGCGTCGTTTGATTTTTCCATGCACATCTATCCGAAAACACTAACGGTGCATGCATCTGTTACTTTGTAGTATTGGCAGCCGCTGGTGTCTCGGATTGGTTGGATGGTTATATCGCGAGGACGTACCATCAAGAATCCATTGTGGGCTCTTTCCTCGATCCTTTTGCCGACAAGTTGCTCGTCGGCACGCTGTCGATGAGTATGATGTGGTCGGGGCTACTTCCAATGCCTCTTGCTGCATTGATCTTGGGTCGCGACGCACTGCTCATTGGAGGTACATTCTATCACCGTCTAACGACAAAGGACGAGTCGTCAGGCTTTTTTGATACTTCAGACGGCGGAGCGTTTCAAGTTTGTCCATCGACCTTGAGCAAGGTGAATACAGCCTTACAGTTTTCGAGCTTTGGACTTGCGTTGACCCACGCGGCTTGGCTGATACCCACGACCCCTACGCTCGATGTGCTCTTGTACGTGATGAGGTTGTCACTACGCAATGAGGTTTTGGCTCACTGATATCTTGTACATTATCTTCAGTGGCGTCGTTGGTACAACTACAGTTTTGTCCGGAGTTGAGTATTGCTATGGGTATATGACGAAGACTGGTGCATTCAGACCCCTACCAAAAGCTGTGGAACGACCCATTCGCAAGGCGGTCGAACGCACAGAGGCAGTTGTAAAGCGCACTAGAGACGTGATAAAGCGCCCTCTCGAGAACGCAGGTCGACAAGCTAAGGAAAGGATCAAGAAGTAAAGATTGAGATTACTCTCCGCCGCATCGGCGATACAAAGGGAGACGTTCTTCGAATAGGTTCATTGCATTCCTTTTGTTTTCGCTTCCCTTCAAGCTTCTGTCTGCACATAACGTTCTTCTCCATGCCAGCAATCAATCTAGTAGCGGAAATACAGACCCGTGTCCTCGCGCGTGTCCTCCTTCTGTGGCAAACCCGTTTCCCCCACGTCCCGCAGAATCTTATAGCGCTTTGCGTCGGCCTCGTACTCGTCAAAGCTCTTTGCGCACTCGACAGCATGCTGCTGCGCCAAGTGTGTGTACTCTGCCGAGCATTGCTGCATAAACTCGATTTCGTCGGCAGTGAGATCCCGCAAGTAGCGGGCGGGCGTGCCCGACCACAGCTGCCCTGGGGGAATCTGTTTGCCGCTCGTGACGATCGAACCGGCCGTAACAATCGACTTTTCTCCAACCACGGCGCCGTCCATGACCTGAGCGCCCGTGCCAATGATGCAATGGTCCTGGATCGTACACGCATGTACGATAGCAGCCGGCCCGATCGTCACATTGTTGCCAATCTTCGTGGGTAAGTCGTGATGGATCTTGGCCACGTGCACGACGACTTGATCTTGGATGGTGGTATGGTCCCCAATGGATATGTGGTTCACATCGCCCCGCACGGTGGCATTGTACCAGATCGAGCTCCCCGTTCCAACCTTTACGTCCCCAATCACGGACGCATTGGGCGCCACAAACACATTGTTTTCAAATTGCGGTGCGCGCCCCACGTTTTTCACGGCACGTGTCGACGGATTTACTACGAAGCAGGACGTCACGCAAGCACGTAAATGGCAAGCACGAATACAATCAACATGGACTTACAGTGCTCCGTGTACGTGAGACTGCCCTCTAACGAGACACCGACGCGGTCAAGCGTCTGACCCAACACTCGGATGGCTTTTCCGGTCTGTTTCACCCACATGTCTGTGTGTGTCAATTACGTGCTACCTGACACTTTTTTCGTGGCTCGCTCACTCTTAATAATAGGGTGGAAAATAATTCTTGCATAGAGGTATCTACTTGTAGTCCATTTTTAGGGGTTCTATGGCTTTTCGCTTGTGGATTGTATGAAAAAATGAGAGTCGTGTAGGACCCTCTTACTTTATCTCAACAATAGATCGATTCTTTAAATTTCACTAATCCTGAGGATAAAAACATCAATTTAGACTAGGTTTTTATAATTCTTCTCGTTTTTAGGTTCCTTTTTATCTGAGCACACGATCAAGTATGGAAACCTCGCGGCACGGCGTCGAGCACCTGCTGGACTTTGACTACTCCGTGCGCGTGCAATTGTCCCACAGCTCGCGATGCGGCGATCGGCAGCGCTCTGTGATACTAAAGCTCCGCTTAGCAAACGATGACAGATCGGAGCGACAGGTGCGTGGTGCGATGTCGCCATAATCAATCACTGATCGTCGCACTCACAGACCTAAGTCGATGAATTCGCAGGTGGTGCTCGAGCTGGACGACAAGCAGCTTGCGCACCTTCTTTCGATTTGTGGTTCCATTTATCAACAACTGCCCACAAGTCACTAGCTACGATCACAAAAAGAGAGAGAGCACGTAATCGCGCCGTCGTTCATCTATTTTCAACCTATCAGCATCGGTCTCTTGTCGAGGACTTGGCCCCATCATGTCACCACCGGCAGAGCAACTAGCTACGCAAGTGTACGACCGCTTCTGTTTCTTTCTGTACGTCTATCCTCTAGTCGTCCATAAAAAAAAAGTTCCCCGATGTCTTCTGCTCCACATCTTTCACCGAGTCAAACTTGTTGATGCGCGGACGGTAGTTCGTCGGGTCTCGCCGGAACGTGATTTCCAATTGTTTCAGGAACGTATTCATGCCTGTCAACAGGCTCTGAGGAGCGTGGGCCGTACACTCGATCCCGGGCTTCCCGTCATAAACCACGACTCGGTCAGCCAAGTACGTGGCCATGATAAAATCGTGCTCCACGACAAACGCCGTTTTCTTGGCGTGAAGAATGAACCGCTTAATCACTTTCGCGGCCAAGATACGCTGTTCTGAATCGAGGTAGGCAGACGGTTCATCAATCAAGTAGATATCCGCGGGCTTGCCGAGACACAAGATAATGGCCACGCGCTGGAGCTCACCACCAGACAAGTGAGGCACCGCCTGATCGATAATATCGTCCAGATTCAATGGCTTGGTCACATCGGTCGCAAACTGCGGGTGTACGATAGCTTCGCGAATGCGGCGATGGAGGAGCTCACGCACAGTGCCCTGGAATTTCGGCGCAATCTTCTGTGGCTTGTAACTGATCGTAGACGAATCGTACCGCAGCGCACAATTCGCCATGGCTTCCTCGTCACCAGACTGTTCGGCAGCCTCCATCTCATCCGACTTAAGGAGCCCAGCGAGCATCCGAATAAACGTCGTCTTACCCGTACCGTTCTCACCCAGCATGCAAATGATTTCCGAGTTCGTGAAATCCCCAGCTTCCACGTGGAGCTTAAACGCAGTATCCTTTTTCTTCTTGTACATCGTTTTCGTCATGGCCGGATAATTGAACGAGTTGGCATCGCCTTCCCCCGTGCCAAATTCATCGGCATTTTGCGAGACCTTGAACGTGAGCTCCTCGGAGCGGAAGCGCAAGTTCTCAGTGGGCACGAACCCGGCGAGGAAGATATTGATCCCTTCTCGCACACTAAACGGCATGGTCACGACACCGTAGGCCGATGGCGTACCATAGAGAACGCAGATAAAATCCGACAAGTAATCAAGCACACTGAGATCATGCTCGACACAGATAACATACGAGCGAGCGTTGTCGTCCACCATGGATCGGATCACAAGCGCCGCTTTTAAACGTTGCCGCACATCCAAGTACGACGACGGCTCGTCAAACATGTAAATATCAGCTTTTTGCACGGCGACCACGGCAATAGCAAAGCGCTGGAGCTCGCCACCCGAGAGATTCTCAATCTCTCGGTCTTGCACGTGCGCTAGATCCAACTCGTGGAGAAAGTGCGCGAGCTTCTCTTCCTTCTCGCACCGATCGGATAGAATCGAAAGCACCGTGCCATGCACCGCCTTAGGGATCTTGTCCACGTACTGCGGCTTCGTAATGGCCTTTAAATTGTCCTCGAGAATGCGCGTAAAGTAGTTTTGCAGCTCCGAGCCTCGAAAGTGGGTTAGGATCTCCTGCCATTCCGGCGGTGCATCGTATTTGCCGAGATTCGGCTTGAGCTTGCCGGCAAGAATACGGAGGGCCGTGGACTTTCCAATCCCATTCGTACCGACGAGACCGAGCACTTGGCCAGGACGGGGCATGGGCAACCGATGGAGCTTAAACGTGTTGGCGCCGTACCGATGCGTCGTATTGTTCTCGAGATCCTTGGGCAAGTTGATGATATTAATGGCCTCAAACGGACACTTTTTCACACAGATGCCACACCCGATGCACAGCTGCTCCGAGATGAACGCGACTTTACTCTTGGGACTCACTTCAATGCAGAGTTTCCCCATGCGCACGACGGGGCACGACTTTTTACACTCTTGACGACATTTCTTTGGCTTGCACTTGTCGGTGCTCACAATGGCAATACGCGTCAGTTTGTCCGACATGTGGCTGCCCTAGTCTTCTCCTCTCGTGTACTGAAAAGATCTCGGCGCTTGACTCTTTTAGACGATTATTATGGCACCTTGGCTGGCTCACAGCCTCAGTCGGTACACCTAAGTACGATGCAGGCTATTTGGTAATTCTTGAAAGAAATGCATGACACACAAAACAACAGCGTCTTTCTCATTGTGGGCCTTCTGAGACGCTGCTCCAAAACGACCGGCCCTTACGAGATTTTCACGCTGCCCCCGTTTCTAGACCACTTTGTCCATTCACCGACGAGCTCTGCGATGTTGGCGACTGCCGTAACACAGACTTTTCGGTGCTTTGTGCAACTCTTCGGTCCGTGGTTAGAGCTGGCGTTGGCGATCAGCAGCCCCGGTGAATAGATTTGTACAGATCAAGAGATCGGTATGTCCGTGCGACGGCTTGGGCGGTGACAGGATATGGTCCATAGCTATAAACTGGAACGGGTTGGTCTGTATTTTTTCGGGCGATTGCCTCTTGATCGTACGCAGGCCTGTGGTGGAGTCCAGTTCGAAATCGAACACCGAAGTGTACGGAGCTTGACTACCATCGCGCCCAGCCGACCAAATTACGGGGCGGGTACCCCGCGAACCTTCGCCTGGGTGCCGATCGGGTGACCGATCCGCACTACAGGACGCCGAGTCCGATATATCTTCCATCTCACCTTGTGTACCCATTGGTGTTGGTGGTTACACACTCGGTGGACCGTCGCTTAGTAGGGACCTTGGCAGGTACCAATATGAGCTTACCGCTTCTGGGGTACTTGAACCGAAAAACCAACGAAAAGATAATCCAATGTATCCGATCTGTGTGGTGAAGTGCAAGTGAAAATTCTTGACCAGCTTGTACCAGTGTACCAGTTCTCAAGGCAGATCGATCTGGTTGGCTGAAAGGACGGAGTATTTTGGGCCAATCGTGTTCTTGGAGTGTTTTGTACGCGGATTTGGGTGAGTCACATAATATTGCGTGTACTTACATATTTCATGTTTGTACATATTGGGGACCGTAGGGAGATAGGATTGGTTAGTTGTTATTTTTTGGCCTTTAACTCACAACAAGCAAGTCGTTAGCATCTTTGCTAAGTACGTTGGTCGCCTCCGCACGCCGCGGATTGTTTGGGAGCAGAGGGTCGAGTAATCCCCTCTAGCTCATTATACCCGGACGGTACGCGTTACAGACGCACTTGGCCCGCCGGAAGTCCCTCGACGGGAGTACGCATTGGTCGGCTTCACAAGACCAAGTCACACACGTTTGGAACGTGTAAGCAAGTTTTGGATTGTTACGTGGAGATATCGTTCGTGGAGTTTCTAACGTTCTCGTTTGGATCTCATATCGGAATATTGTTCTTTTATTCTCGCATTGGTTGGGCTCTACGATCGGTTAGCGATCTGCCCTTTTGGAGTATACTTACTCTAAGTATAATTGGTCTGCCCGTACCCAGGGTGAAGAGTTCCGACCAGGGTACATTCCCCAGCACGGTCTCACATTTTAAGACCCACACCAATTCGCGGCGACGATCCACCAAGTGTGAAATCAGCCCATTCCATCGGGTATACAAGGTGAGATGGAGACGCAGAAATCGGACCAGGCGTCCTATGCTGATGATCGGTCGTCTGCTAGCAGCGGACGATCAGATCGGATCGTAGGCGAAGGTTCGCGGGGTACCCCCCCGTCAGTTGGAAGGCTGGGCACGATGGTGGTCAGGTTCTCGACACTACGGTGTTCGATTTTGAACTCGACTCCACCACAATGGTGCGCGTGCCCGGATCACTTGGTGATCGCGGATATCACCGAGATGATATCTAGTCAAAAATTGATTACATTGAATTAAATGTGGAATCGTTCTGGAGAGGACATAAGGAACGGCTATCGCCTTATGTTCTCGTAGTCGACAAAAATGGCGATGTTCGATCTGGCCGGGTGGAGGACCAGATCGGGATTAATAAGTTTTTTCCTCCCCATAAGGCTCCCACCGGAGCCGATCGGGACTATAGAAAGTCTTGCTATAGTTCCGGAAAGGATCAGAACTTTTGTCCTGATCCTATGCATTTGAATGAACTTTTTGATGAAAAAATAAAAGATGAAAACGACTTGGAGGATGATCGAAACGATCAGATACACTTTCCCAAGGTTCCCAAGCAGAGGCTCGGAATGCCACCCGATGAAGACGACTTGGAAGAAAAGTCGCAGGTCGGGGATGGGGTTATCAAGGAAGAAGACCTGACTAGGATGTATTACACCCACGAGTTAAAGCGATTTACTCGCGAAGACCAGGTCATGTGGATTTTAAGCCTCCAGATCCTCGATCGCCTTCTCGGACCCACCGCCGAGCCGATACAGAATGATCGGCCTTTGATATTGGTGAAGAACCTGCTGGCGATGTTGGCTGAGGTCGGCATAAAAGTGCAGAACCTCGAAAACATGCAGAAACCGTTCGATCTGGACACTTGGAAGTTGGAGATGTCGATGTCGACCCTCCATGATCATTTGGTGCCGTTGGTGGGGGCGGTTCGCCGCCCAACTACCGTGGCATTGAAGGCCGCTGAAGTCACGGCAGCATACGATGATGTGTGCTCCGACGATAAGTCGTTGTATCAGTCTCCACCTGCCTCTAATAGCTCATCGGAGTTGGAGGTCGGTGTTGAGCGGATGACCATGGGGGCGGACCATACCCCCATGGGAGCATAAAAAGGACGTGCGGCCGCAAGGGGCTGCATGCCAGTCGGGGCCCCAGGAGCCCCCACAGGCTTCAGTACCTCCAAAGGAGGATACCAACACGTTGCCCATGACCCAAGCTAACGTCCAAGCCATGTTTGAGGCAATGATGGAGCGTTTCATGGGAGACCGGTGCCGATCGCCTCCGCGCCCGCATGCCAGGACCGATCTGCCCGGAAAAATGTCAATACTTGCCAGTATGTTGATATGGAGTCAGTGGCATGGTGGCAGACCAGTTGGCAGAGGAAGACGCAAGCCGCATCCAGCCGACCGTGTCGATCAGGAAAGAAAAGCGATTTCGACATGGAGTCGATCGTCGATCCGGATGACCACTATGGGTCAGACGGTGCAGGTGCGTGCAGAACGCGCAGAGCTAACCTAGCCTCTACGACCGCCTTTGATTTCGGATCTACTGCGATCCCACGCATTCGCATGGCTGCGACCACGGATCTCAAGGATTTCACTGGCAAGGACGCCGACGAGGAGCAAGCCAGGTCGTGGTTTGGTCGGGTCAAGTCTGCTTTCTTGCGGGATCAGACACCAAAAAGGAACGGTGTTTGATCTTCAGGGATCTGATTACAGGACCGGCTGCGAACTGGATCCAACAGTTGGGTCGGGATGTCCGATCTGACTGGGATCTGCTATGTTCAGAATTTGAGGGGCAGTACTGCAACTCCGGGTTCTCTACCGCCCGCAAATACCACCATATGCAGAATCGGGGCGACGAGACGCCGATCGAGTACTTGCACCGCTTGAACGTAGCTGCAATTTGCGCCGGGATAGTGATCAGGAAGGCAACCCGCCGACCGGTGCCGCTATTGAGCACGTGGGTCACTATATTAGTACCCTTGATGACCAAGAGCTGGCGGATCAGCTCACTCTGCTGCGCCTAAAAGATGTGGGGGAATTGTAGCAGACGTTGCGGACGCTGCAACACTCACGCAGCATGAGGGAGAAGGTCGCCGTTGGATCGGGTCGCTACAAATCGAAGACCCAGACCGACCCTGTGAAGAGGCCCCTAACCAGATCGTCCCGTGCTGTTAAGGCGATCGTGACTGAAGACAGCACTGGATCGGAAGAGGGAAGTAGCGGCCTGTCCAGTCGGGAGTCAGACGAAGACCAGTATCGCCACGTTTTCGTCACGGAACCTGCCCCAAGAACCAGATCGACGCCTAACCATGCAGATCGGAAGGGCAGGAGTGGGAACAAGTCCGAACCGGACAGACCTCGCAAGAAGTGTTATCACTGCGGGTCAAGCAAGCATGATGGTGGGGACTGCTGGAAGAAGCTGATATGCAAGAAGTGCGAAAGACGCGGCCACCCCACCGATCACTGCCTCTTCGTGTGCAAGTCATGCGGAGAGATACACGAGGCCGGCCAGTGCAAAATCGAAGAGTTCTTCAATCTAATGCGCAAGTGGTATGTTCCGGGTAAGCACGCGGGGATGCTCCCATCGGACGTGGAAAAGTTGTTAAACTAGAACGCTCGCCAGGTTGGAATCTGGATCGAGCCGAGCGGTCTACGTTTGGCATCTATGCATATTTCGGCAAGGAGAATAGAACCGACAATACATGTTCTGTTCTCAATTGCGTCGATAGGGATCATCCGGTCTACAATCTCACGACCGATAAATATTCCCGATCGAAGGTGGTCATGCAGCTGGATCTGCTGCCTGGGGAGTCTCGCGGATACTGGAAGTATCATGCGCCCGACAAATGGTTCAAGCAGGCGAAATCCTGTGGTAAGATTAACAACCAGAAGGCAACGATGTTGTTCGACTCTGGGGCCGAAGTTTCAATTATCGACTCCGCCTTTGCTCGTAAGGTCGGATGTCGTATTGACGATACCCAGAGACAAGAATGCGTTGGAATTGGTGAAAACTCTTACATGAACGAAGGAAGGACGCGCGTGAAGATCACCCTATCGGATTCGCTGGTCTACTTCTTCAGCGCTTGGGTTGGCAAGATGGCCGGTCAGGATGCCCTGTTAGGCATGGATTTCATGGTGCCGGCAGGTATTCGCCTTGATCTGTCTCTGGAGTGCTTACACTCCCGGATGAGGTCCAGATCCCGTTAGCTGGTCGGAGGCCCCTATACGGATCGCACACCGATCTGGTCAGGTGGGACCAAGATGTCACCATTCCAGTCGGCCAAGCCTCTGATACCCCGGTCGACAAAGGTTTTCGATCAAGGAAGTTATGGGTGACCAGGGACGATCGGTGGGTGTCGACCTTTGTGAAGAGAGCCGGCCGATATGATTTTGTTCAAGTCACTAATATCGGTGACAAGCCGCTTACACTCGACAACAATACTATTGTTGGCATGTGTCTGGCGGAATGGAAAGTTCCAAGAAAGATGGGGTTCGTCTCGATCGGATCGAGACGGTATGTTGAGTGGCAGAACTCGGCATACCAAGCGACCACCGATCTGATCAGCGGTGATGGATAGGTGGAAGAAGATACCTCACCTATGGTGGAACGATCCAGCTATGTAACCCAAAAGAAGATGTAAGTTTGAGGAAAGGCACCGCAGTCGCAGGACACGGTGGACCATCAAGCAGATGAGTCAAGGTTCGTCAACATGGTGGCGTCACAAGAACAGGCGACAGCGGAGCCAGAAAATGAAAAAGGGGAACATAGGATGGCTGGGGCGTACCACGATGGCGCGCCTAAGCAGATCGATGTCGTTGAAGAGCAGCCCGCCGATCGGTAACAGCAGTGTGCAACCAATCAGGACGTTTTAGGTAATGTTGACCCAGAAGACGATCAAGTTTTTATACATGAGGGCGGGGATCAATACATTCAGGAGCTGGAGATCCAGATGGCAGTCCTCCCTGAAGTGTCTGCCGATCTGCCCGAAGTCATCTTGGACGATCTACAAGTGGGTGACCGGAATGTCAACAGTCCCGACCAGATCGATCAGCTTAAGAAGATCATATGGAAGAAGAAACATCTGCTGATCGGGAAAGGCAACGCCTTACCCCTGCTGCTCGCGGAGCGATCTGTGACATCGACATGGGTGATGCCAAGCCGATCACCCAGCAATGCCGACGTGTGGCGCCACAGTACCGTGAAAAATTGTCTGATATTATTAAAAGACTGTTGGCTACCAAGATTATTAAACCGTCGACATCGCCGTGGGCCTCGCCGATCGTGATTGTGATCAAGAAGAACGGCGTCGACATCAGGTTGTGTATCGACTATCGGTTGGAAAATCGGTTGACCAAGCTTATGGTGTACCCGATGCCGCTGATCAGCGATCTGTTAGAAGATTTGGACAAGCCCTATGGTATTGCTCACTGGATATGGCGAGTGGATTTTGGGTGGTTTCGATGACCGATCGGGATCGCGATATTTCCGCCTTTGTTACGCCGTTCGGTCTGTTCGAGTGGAACCGTATGCCGTTCTGTTTGAAGAATGCGCTCCAGATCTACCAGAGGCTGATCGACAACGCACTGTATGGACATTTCAAGATCAGTACCGATCGGGACCCCACCGAAAACCATGATGTATTTACAGAGGGTGAACCCGATCGGTAAAGGAACCGTCCGTTCTGGGGAGGCGATCGTATATCGACGACATTCTGATCACTGCTTCGTCATGGAGCGATCTGTGCGAGAAGGTCGAACGGTTGTTGGAGACATGCGATCGCTGGAACCTGTCGATCAGTGCTGTGAAGAGTTTTTGGGGCATGTCCAAGGTCGCCTATTTGGGTCATATGGTGTCGATCAGTGGGCTGGAGGCCAATCCCAAGGATCTGGAGTCACTGAGAAACCTCCCTTTTCCCGAATCACTGAAGGCAATGCAGTCCTTATTAGGGAGCTTAAATTACTACAGACGCTTCATTGAAGACTTCGCGATTTACGCGGCCGTGATGTACGAGCTCCGGGAAGTCGACTGCCATATGTTGCGCGAAGCAGATCGGGAAACTTTACGGGAGGGCTGCTACTCTGATCCGACCGCAGATTTTCCACAGGTGGAGGCAGAGGATCACATGAAGCGTGCAAGGGTTGCTTTCGGTATGATGAAGGCCAAGATAGCGACGGCATCGATTCTCAGACACTTCGATCCGGAAAAAAATGCCGATCTTCATTGTCTACGCTAGTAAGTGGGCCATTTCTGCCACTATAGTGCAAGAACAGGATGGTGTGTACCATCCGGTCACTTTTAAAAGCCGGACGTTGAAGCCGAACGAAGTTAACTATGGGATCGTCGAAAAGGAAGTTCTGGCTTTACTACGGATTTTGGATGTGTGCTACAACCTACTGGTCGGCCGATCTGTAAAGGTTCTTTCGAGAAAGTCGACATTGGACTGGCTGTTATCAGCCAATGGGATGGACGGTCGGCTCGGCAGATGGTCAGCGATCTTGTCACAGTGGTCCCTCGAGGTTGTCAAGTGCACCAAGGGAGAGGAGGAGATATTGGGCACATTGGCTGCCAGTATCACCCCTCGGTCTGAAGTGGATGAAGCTCTGATGGCGATTGCCCCAAGGAAGCAACCTCGACAGACAATCTCACGGCCTCCACCGATCGTCGATCGGGATGAGGAACTCCTGGTTTTGAGTTTTGACGGATCGGCTAGCGTGAAGAAGAAGGTCGGCTCCTATAGTGCCATACTGTGGAAGCTACCGCAGTGTTCTATAGTAGCAGCGCAGCTTATTTCACGCCTGACATAACTGTCAACGAGGCGGAATATCGGGGGCTCCTTCTATGTCTCAATCTGCTGTCATCACAAAAGAAAGGGCGGATCATCATATGTGGTGACTCCAACCTAGTGATAAGTCAGATAGATCACTGGGGAGATAGACTGTAAGACGCCACGGCTGAAGTTGTTGAATGATCGGGTGATGAAGGCACTGAAAGACTACCCCAACCACGAGCTATTGCACGTGAAACGGGATTGGAACAGAAGCGCCTACCACCTCGCGACCCAAGCTATGCGGGACCAGATCGGGGCGACGATCACCGAGGAGGCCGTTCTACTTGAACTTGTAGACATAAACAGGCTCCCGGAGCTGATCAAGCCCAAGTACAGCCCCGATCAGGTACATGTGATGGCGGCGACTAGATAGCAAACTCAGAAGTCTCGCCGATAGTTCCTAAAGGAAAGGCTGAGTGAGCACGTTGTACAACAGCTAATGGCGGAACGGATCCTCAAGGCGCAGGACGAAGAAGAGTGGATCGTCAACTTGAAAGCCTATCTGCGCGGTGAACTGTCCAAGTTAACAAATGATCAGGCTAAAGAGTGTACCAAGATCGCGGACAGTTACGATGTGGACGACAATGGATTGCTGTATTACTGCCGTGACATTGATAAAGACAGTGCCGATCGAGATCCACTAGCGAAACTGGTGAATTCTGAGTTGCTACAGCCGGATGTCCTTCATCACTACCATGTGAGTCTAGAAGGGGGACATCAAGGCATAGCAGGACATACCACAAGATCAGGGCCCACTTTCACTGGAGAGGACTTTTTCGAAGCGTGCAGAAATAGGTGGGCTGTTGCACAGATGCGAGACCGGAAAGGGCAGACCGATAATCAAGGGCCGATCGCCCGGAAATATCGAGGCTACTTACCCCTTCCAGGTAATAGCGATGGACCACATACCGTCACTGCCTAGATCGACGCGCGGCAACACTGCTGCTGATCTGGGTAGACCTGCTCACCGGACTAGTTATTGCGAAGGCAAGCGCATCTTGGTCTGCGGAGCAGATCGCCCAGAGCTACGAAGAATGTGTGTTCCGAAGATTCGGCGCCAGCGACGTTATCAGACACGATCGGCAACCCGGTTTTATGGCTGAGGTGTTCCGATCGTTCAATAACATGCTAGTCCAGAAGCAGAGCGCGACGATGGCATATCGTCCGCAAGCGAACGGATCGGCTGAACGCATGGTGCAGACAATAACAAGGGCGATCAAGATGTATGTGGCCGATCCGGACCAACGTGACTGGGACGAGTATGCAGAGAGACTGGTATTCGCACTCAACTCTTCAACCGATCGGGTCCGAGGAGAAACGCCTTTCTACCTGGCGTATGGATGGGACCCTCGATCGACACTTGAAGCGGCGATACCTATCGGCTGCACTCGGACCCGCGATCGCGATGCCCGTCGTTGGCGTATGCAGGTCCAGAAGCATTATCAGCACGCGAAAAAAGTCGTTAACGAAAAGTTGCGTCAGTCCACGCAAGATCGAGCAGATCGGAATAACGATCAGGCCCGCACTCATGGTATTGAACCAGGGGCGAGGGTATGGTTATACCTCGATCGGGTCAAGGAAGGCTATGCAAAGAGGTTGGCTCATATGTGGCACGGTACTTTCCGTGTAGCAGAGATGATCGGTGAGCATGCTTCCCGTCTGATCACGATCGGCACGGATTATAAAGTTTTTCCGATCGTGCATGCGTCCAAGCTGAAGCTGGTCAGAGAATTCCCCGATCGTCCTAAAATGCCCTGTCTGGTGGACGAAGCGGAGAGTTTCGATTTTGATGAGGTTCTGCTGCCGGAGGACAGTTGGGAAAGGCCATTGGAATAGGATGAATTCGAGCCGGAAAAGGTTCTAGATGTCCGATCGGTCAAGAAGACACGTTTCGGTCGCACCTACCGAGAATATCTGGTCCGCTGGAAGGATCATGACGAAGCAACTTGGATCGACGAACTAGATCTAAATTGTGGAGCACTTCTACGAAAGTTCGATCGAGAACGAGTCAGTCGGAATCTCTTTGCAGTGATGCAGACTCATGAGGATGAATATCAAGACACACAGTAGCACCGATCAGTATATCGATCGGTGTGAATATGTGTAAGGTCTGAATTATTGTGAATTATTGTGATGAACTGTGATGAACTGGAGTAGTGGAGTGACGAAAGTGGTGATAATTTTCGCGATGTGGATGGAAACTGTGTATGATAAAGTGTTGGTGCAAGTTTGGAGAAAGTGATGAAATTTGGTCAAGTGATTGGATGATCAGGAATTTGAAAAGAATGATGACATGTATTATGGATTATCTGGTCAGCTATCTGACGCATCAAGAATCGCAATCATCCCACAAACGACCGATAGTAGATGCCGGATGGTCTTCGATCTGGTCCTGATGCTGATTGCGCCAGGGCTCCTTCCGATCGATCTGGATCAAGGCGTCTTTCAGGTCTGTGATCGGCTCGACACCATGGAGACCGGGATACCAGATGCCGTCATCAGTAAACGCCCCGGGGCTCTCAACGAGACACTTGGCCATGAAGAAACACCCGATACAGAAAGATGTCGATGTCGCACTCGCGGGCCAGCATACCTTCCAGAATAAACTGGCATAGGGCCAGCCAGGCCTGGCCCGCCCGACTCCGGCGCTGTTTCCGGCGCTTCTGAAACGGGATCAGGTCTTGGTCACGTAACTTTCGACCTGCGGGAAGGATGAGATAATGGGTAGACTCCAGATCGCCTGGCAGTGGGCTGTATTAAAAGCCCGAAGTCGACCCAGAAGCGAATCGATCCAAGGAGTCGACGCGAATATGGAGTCCAACTTGGCGCTGAGCAGCACTTCCCATGGTTGATCTGCATACAGACGGGCGATTGGCGGTCCTATGACTAGATCCGCCCGCCACGCAGACGGGTCAGGGGTTTTAAAAGCTGGGGGAAAGAGCCATAAATCTGGTCGGGACATCGACCGGGCTAGATCTTGCTTGGTCAGGGCTGATCGGTGCAAGATACCGATCTGCACCGGTGACCATGGAAAATGGCGTCTGAAGTCAACGTCGGAACGGGTCGATCTCCGATCAACACTCCTTTTAATCGGACGTGATGGCGCAGCCCAGATGTTCCGGGCTGGAAGGAAGGTGCCGATCCCGTCAACTCACGCGTTCGTGCAACACCATCGCCTTGGGAGCTGATCACCTGTTCATCCCCCGATGCAGAATTCGCTGGAACAGGACCTCGGCGTTTATAGGATCGGGACTTGGACAAATCAGTTAACAAGAACTCAGAATCTCCCTATTCGTTCCCCGAGTCCTCTCCGGAGGAGATCTCCATACGCTTGGTGTGAGCAGCGCGGGGGCGTAAGGGCGCATGCGATTTGACGATGATGGATGTGTCACCTGTGTCCGATCTTGGGCTTGGAAGATGCGCCAGCGTCTTGGCCTCCTTTTGAGGCACCGCTCGCTTCTCCTCGATTTCGGAGTCGGGCGCTACGTCCCGCGCCCTTGAGCCCTTCGACGCGTGCTTAAGCTTCTTGGAAACTTTTAGAGTTTTGGAATATTGACTTTTGGCCAATGAATGGCGTCGTTTCCGATCTTGGTGCAGATCGATCAGAGCGGCCGATGCAGATCGGTCAACTCTAGAGCCTGCAGACGTACGCCGGTACAGCAAGTCAGTCAACTGTTGGTGGCACCGATCTACGGCCGCTCAACGACGGTTTGACTCCTGGATCCAGGCGTCCGATCGGCTCTGGAAGGACTCTACCTTCCCGATCTGGTCCCTGACAACTACCTGCAGCTCGCCGATCTGCCTCTCCAGGTCACCATGTTGGGTGCGGAGTAAAGTCCGATCGGACTGATCCTCCAACCTCTGCCGGTTGACCAGCGTGAGCTGTTCCCGGTGGTGTGACCTGTAGGCCTCCAAACGAGACAGGTCAAGCCGTGCGCCGATCAGCCCGTCCAAGATCGATCGGAGCTGATCGCAGTGGTCATGCGACTGCCGATCAGCCGCGAGTAAAGCGTCAAACGCTTTGGCGATGTCTGTGGGCAGCTGATCCGCACGCGAAGGAAGGTTAGAGCAGTTCCAAGACGAAAAACAGACCGATTAGCTTACCTCGCGTTGTTTGTTGGGTGATCTGGGCCCGGAGATGCGCGTTTTCAGCGATCACCTCCTGCAACTTCGTGGACACGGGGATCAAAGTATCCACTTCCGTCCGCAGTTGCAGGAGTGATGTATCCTTTGTGGCCAGCTTCGACAAAAGTTCCCTGACTGTTTTCCGGAGCTGATCGACCCCGATCTGATGCCCATACGGTATGTCGGGAACTGGAGTGTTGCGAGGGCTGTCAGATCGGGCCGATCGGGGAGGCGAATTGACATGAAGCGATTGGGAACACAGGGCACCTGCAGGAACGATCGTCAAGAGAGGTTACAAGATGATCAGGAGCACAAGGACAAGTACCTGGAGAAGGCGGATTCGAAGATATGTCCATCGGTGAAGTCCGCTACTGCGAAGATCTGGGATGTGGTGAGATCAGGTCGCTACCGTTGCGCGGCTACGACCAGACTAAGGGGCGGCTGTGGTGAAGTGCAAGAGAAAAAATTGACCAGCTTGTACCAGTGTACCAGTTCTCAAGGCAGATCGAACGGGTTGGCTGAAAGGACGGAGTAGTTTGGGCCAATCGTGTTCTTGGAGTGTTTTGTACGCGGATTTGGGTGAGGCACATGATATTGCGTGTACTTTACATATTTTCATGCTTTTAGATATTGGGGACCGTAGGGAGATAGGATTGGTTAGTTATTGTTTTTGGCCTTTTAACTCAACAAGGAAGTCGTTAGCATCTTTGCTAAGTACGTTGTTCTCCTCCACACGCCGCGGAGTGTTTGGGAGCAGAGGGTCGAGTAATCCCCTCTAGCTCATTATACCCGTCCGGGACGCGTTACAGACGCACTTGGCCCGCCGGAAGTCCCTCGACGGGGTACGCTTTGGTCGGCTTCACAAGCCCAAGTCACACACGTTTGGAACGTGTATGCAAGTTTTGGATTGTTACGTGGAGATATCGTTCGTCACGTTCTAGTTGGGTCTCCATATTGGAATATTGGACTTTTCTTCATTCATTGGTTGGGCTCTACGATCGGTTAAGCGAACTGCCCTTTGGAGTACACTTACTTGAAGTATAATTGGTCTGCCCGTACCCAGGGTGAAGAGTTCCGCCCAGGGTACACTACCCAGCACGGTCTCGCATTTTAGACCCAAATCAATTCACAGCGAAGATCCACCAAGTGTTCAACCAGCCCATTCCATCGAGTACACAAGGTGAGATGGAGACGCAAAAATCGGAGTAGGCGTCCTATGCTGATGATCGGTCGTCTGCTAGAAGCGGACGATCAGATCGGATCGTAGGCGAAGGTTCGCGGGGTACCCCCGTCCGTAAGTTGGACGGCCGGGAACGATGGTGGTCAGGTTTTCGACACTACGGTGTTCGATTTTGAACTTGACCCCACCACACCCACAATTATGCCAATTTTATGGTACACTTCACCACATCTATTTTTTCGCATTGGCTGGGTTACTCAATGTGATCTGCAGTCAACCCCCAGAATTTCTATTGTATGGGTTACTCACTGATGTGTGCATTCAAGCCCCACATTTTACCCGCATTTGGAGTGACGATTTCCGCTCCTTCTGCACCATCGTGCCCAGCCTTCCAACTGACGGGGGGGGTTACCCAGCGAATCTTCGCCTACGATCCTATCTGATCGTACGCTGCTATCAGACGACCAATCATCAGCATAGGACGCCTGGTGCGATTTCTGCGTCTCCATCTCACCTTGTGTACCCGATGGAATGGGCTGATTTCACACTCGGTGGATCGTCACCGCGAATTGGTGTGGGTCTTAAAATGTGAGACCGTGCTGGGTAATGTACCCTGGGCGGAACTCTTCACCCTGGGTACGGGCAGACCAATTATACTTAGAGTAAGTATACTCCAAAAGGGCAGATCGCTAACCGATCGTAGAGCCCAAACAATGCGAGAATAAAAGAACAGTATTCCAATATGATATCCAAACG
The DNA here is from genome assembly GCA_026184515.1 of Peronosclerospora sorghi. NCBI lineage: Eukaryota > Oomycota > Peronosporomycetes > Peronosporales > Peronosporaceae > Peronosclerospora > Peronosclerospora sorghi. Next base: position 18,605,333 of record CM047584.1, read on the forward strand.
AGAACGTGAGAAACTCCACGAACGATATCTCCACGTAACAATCCAAAACTTTCTTACACGTTCCAAACGTGTGTGACTTGGTCTTGTGAAGCCGACCAATGCGCACTCCCGTCGAGGGACTTCCGGCGGGCCAAGTGCGTCTGAAACGCGTCCCGGCCGGGTATAATGAGCTAGAGGGGATTACTCGACCCTCTTCTCCCAAACACTCCGCGGCGTGCGGAGGAGAACAACGTACTTAGCAAAGATGCTAACGACTTCCTTGTTGAGTTAAAAGGCCAAAAACAATAACTAACCAATTCTATCTCCCTACGGTCCCCAATATCTAAAAGCATGAAAATATGTAAAGTACACGCAATATCATGTGCCTCACCCAAATCCGCGTACAAAACACTCCAAGAACACGATTGGCCCAAACTACTCCGTCCTTTCAGCCAACCCGTTCGATCTGCCTTGAGAACTGGTACACTGGTACAAGCTGGTCAACAATTTTCACTTGCACTTCACTACAGCCGCCCCTGAGTCTGGTCGTAGCCGCGCAACGGTAGCGACCTGATCTCACCACATCCCAGATCTTCGCAGTAGCGGACTTCACCGATGGACATATCTTCGAATCCGCCTTCTCCAGGTACTTGTCCTTGTGCTCCTGATCATCTTGTAACCTCTCTTGACGATCGTTCCTGCAGGTGCCCTGTGTTCCCAATCGCTTCATGTCAATTCGCCTCCCCGATCGGCCCGATCTGACAGCCCTCGCAACACTCCAGTTCCCGACATACCGTATGGGCATCAGATCGGGGTCGATCAGCTCCGGAAAACAGTCAGGGAACTTTTGTCGAAGCTGGCCACAAAGGATACATCACTCCTGCAACTGCGGACGGAAGTGGATACTTTGATCCCCGTGTCCACGAAGTTGCAGGAGGTGATCGCTGAAAACGCGCATCTCCGGGCCCAGATCGCCCAACAAACAACGCGAGGTAAGCTAATCGGTCTGTTTTTCGTCTTGGAACTGCTCTAACCTTCCTTCGCGTGCGGATCAGCTGCCCACAGACATCGCCAAAGCGTTTGACGCTTTACTCGCGGCTGATCGGCAGTCGCATGACCACTGCGATCAGCTCCGATCGATCTTGGACGGGCTGATCGGCGCACGGCATGACCTGTCTCGTTTCGAGGCCTACAGGTCACACCTCCGGGAACAGCTCACGCTGGTCAACCGGCAGAGGTTGGAGGATCAGTCCGATCGGACTTTACTCCGCACCCAACATGGTGACCTGGAGAGGCAGATCGGCGAGCTGCAGGTCGTTGTCAGGGACCAGATCGGGAAGGTAGAGTCCTTCCAGAGCCGATCGGACGCCTGGATCCAGGAGTCAAACCGTCGTTGAGCGGCCGTAGATCGGTGCCACCAACAGTTGACTGACTTGCTGTACCGGCGTACGTCTGCAGGCTCTAGAGTTGACCGATCTGCATCGGCCGCTCTGATCGATCTGCACCAAGATCGGAAACGACGCCATTCATTGGCCAAAAGTCAATATTCCAAAACTCTAAAAGTTTCCAAGAAGCTTAAGCACGCGTCGAAGGGCTCAAGGGCACGGGACGTAGCGCCCGACTCCGAAATCGAGGAGAAGCGAGCGGTGCCTCAAAAGGAGGCCAAGACGCTGGCGCATCTTCCAAGCCCAAGATCGGACACAGGTGACACATCCATCATCGTCAAATCGCATGCGCCCTTACGCCCCCGCGCTGCTCACACCAAGCGTATGGAGATCTCCTCCGGAGAGGACTCGGGGAACGAATAGGGAGATTCTGAGTTCTTGTTCAGTGATTTGTCCAAGTCCCGATCCTATAAACGCCGAGGTCCTGTTCCAGCGAATTCTGCATCGGGGGCTGAACAGGTGATCAGCTCCCAAGGCGATGGTGTTGCACGAACGCGTGAGTTGACGGGATCGGCGCCTTCCTTCCAGCCCGGAACATCTGGGCTGCGCCATCACGTCCGATTAAAATGAGTGTTGATCGGAGATCGACCCGTTCCGACGTTGACTTCAGACGCCATTTTCCATGGTCACCGGTGCAGATCGGTATCTTGCACCGATCAGCCCTGACCAAGCAAGATCTAGCCCGGTCGATGTCCCGACCAGATTTATGGCTCTTCCCTCCAGCTTTTAAAACCCCTGACCCGTCTGCGTGGCGGGCGGATCTAGTCATAGGACCGCCAATCGCCCGTCTGTATGCAGATCAACCATGGGAAGTGCTGCTCAGCGACAAGTTGGACTCCATATTCTCGTCGACTCCTTGGATCGATTCGCTTCTGGGTCGACTTCGGGCTTTTAATACAGCCCACTGCCAGGCGATCTGGAGTCTACCCATTATCTCATCCTTCCCGCGGGTCGGAAGTTACGTGACCAAGACCTGATCCCGTTTCAGAAGCGCCGGAAACAGCGCCGGAGTCGGGCGGGCCAGGCCTGGCTGGCCCTATGCCAGTTTATTCTGGAAGGTATGCTGGCCCGCGAGTGCGACATCGACATCTTTCTGTATCGGGTGTTTCTTCATGGCCAAGTGTCTCGTTGAGAGCCCCGGGGCGTTTACTGATGACGGCATCTGGTATCCCGGTCTCCATGGTGTCGAGCCGATCACAGACCTGAAAGACGCCTTGATCCAGATCGATCGGAAGGAGCCCTGGCGCAATCAGCATCAGGACCAGATCGAAGACCATCCGGCATCTACTATCGGTCGTTTGTGGGATGATTGCGATTCTTGATGCGTCAGATAGCTGACCAGATAATCCATAATACATGTCATCATTCTTTTCAAATTCCTGATCATCCAATCACTTGACCAAATTTCATCACTTTCTCCAAACTTGCACCAACACTTTATCATACACAGTTTCCATCCACATCGCGAAAATTATCACCACTTTCGTCACTCCACTACTCCAGTTCATCACAGTTCATCACAATAATTCACAATAATTCAGACCTTACACATATTCACACCGATCGATATACTGATCGGTGCTACTGTGTGTCTTGATATTCATCCTCATGAGTCTGCATCACTGCAAAGAGATTCCGACTGACTCGTTCTCGATCGAACTTTCGTAGAAGTGCTCCACAATTTAGATCTAGTTCGTCGATCCAAGTTGCTTCGTCATGATCCTTCCAGCGGACCAGATATTCTCGGTAGGTGCGACCGAAACGTGTCTTCTTGACCGATCGGACATCTAGAACCTTTTCCGGCTCGAATTCATCCTATTCCAATGGCCTTTCCCAACTGTCCTCCGGCAGCAGAACCTCATCAAAATCGAAACTCTCCGCTTCGTCCACCAGACAGGGCATTTTAGGACGATCGGGGAATTCTCTGACCAGCTTCAGCTTGGACGCATGCACGATCGGAAAAACTTTATAATCCGTGCCGATCGTGATCAGACGGGAAGCATGCTCACCGATCATCTCTGCTACACGGAAAGTACCGTGCCACATATGAGCCAACCTCTTTGCATAGCCTTCCTTGACCCGATCGAGGTATAACCATACCCTCGCCCCTGGTTCAATACCATGAGTGCGGGCCTGATCGTTATTCCGATCTGCTCGATCTTGCGTGGACTGACGCAACTTTTCGTTAACGACTTTTTTCGCGTGCTGATAATGCTTCTGGACCTGCATACGCCAACGACGGGCATCGCGATCGCGGGTCCGAGTGCAGCCGATAGGTATCGCCGCTTCAAGTGTCGATCGAGGGTCCCATCCATACGCCAGGTAGAAAGGCGTTTCTCCTCGGACCCGATCGGTTGAAGAGTTGAGTGCGAATACCAGTCTCTCTGCATACTCGTCCCAGTCACGTTGGTCCGGATCGGCCACATACATCTTGATCGCCCTTGTTATTGTCTGCACCATGCGTTCAGCCGATCCGTTCGCTTGCGGACGATATGCCATCGTCGCGCTCTGCTTCTGGACTAGCATGTTATTGAACGATCGGAACACCTCAGCCATAAAACCGGGTTGCCGATCGTGTCTGATAACGTCGCTGGCGCCGAATCTTCGGAACACACATTCTTCGTAGCTCTGGGCGATCTGCTCCGCAGACCAAGATGCGCTTGCCTTCGCAATAACTAGTCCGGTGAGCAGGTCTACCCAGATCAGCAGCAGTGTTGCCGCGCGTCGATCTAGGCAGTGACGGTATGTGGTCCATCGCTATTACCTGGAAGGGGTAAGTAGCCTCGATATTTCCGGGCGATCGGCCCTTGATTATCGGTCTGCCCTTTCCGGTCTCGCATCTGTGCAACAGCCCACCTATTTCTGCACGCTTCGAAAAAGTCCTCTCCAGTGAAAGTGGGCCCTGATCTTGTGGTATGTCCTGCTATGCCTTGATGTCCCCCTTCTAGACTCACATGGTAGTGATGAAGGACATCCGGCTGTAGCAACTCAGAATTCACCAGTTTCGCTAGTGGATCTCGATCGGCACTGTCTTTATCAATGTCACGGCAGTAATACAGCAATCCATTGTCGTCCACATCGTAACTGTCCGCGATCTTGGTACACTCTTTAGCCTGATCATTTGTTAACTTGGACAGTTCACCGCGCAGATAGGCTTTCAAGTTGACGATCCACTCTTCTTCGTCCTGCGCCTTGAGGATCCGTTCCGCCATTAGCTGTTGTACAACGTGCTCACTCAGCCTTTCCTTTAGGAACTATCGGCGAGACTTCTGAGTTTGCTATCTAGTCGCCGCCATCACATGTACCTGATCGGGGCTGTACTTGGGCTTGATCAGCTCCGGGAGCCTGTTTATGTCTACAAGTTCAAGTAGAACGGCCTCCTCGGTGATCGTCGCCCCGATCTGGTCCCGCATAGCTTGGGTCGCGAGGTGGTAGGCGCTTCTGTTCCAATCCCGTTTCACGTGCAATAGCTCGTGGTTGGGGTAGTCTTTCAGTGCCTTCATCACCCGATCATTCAACAACTTCAGCCGTGGCGTCTTACAGTCTATCTCCCCAGTGATCTATCTGACTTATCACTAGGTTGGAGTCACCACATATGATGATCCGCCCTTTCTTTTGTGATGACAGCAGATTGAGACATAGAAGGAGCCCCCGATATTCCGCCTCGTTGACAGTTATGTCAGGCGTGAAATAAGCTGCGCTGCTACTATAGAACACTGCGGTAGCTTCCACAGTATGGCACTATAGGAGCCGACCTTCTTCTTCACGCTAGCCGATCCGTCAAAACTCAAAACCAGGAGTTCCTCATCCCGATCGACGATCGGTGGAGGCCGTGAGATTGTCTGTCGAGGTTGCTTCCTTGGGGCAATCGCCATCAGAGCTTCATCCACTTCAGACCGAGGGGTGATACTGGCAGCCAATGTGCCCAATATCTCCTCCTCTCCCTTGGTGCACTTGACAACCTCGAGGGACCACTGTGACAAGATCGCTGACCATCTGCCGAGCCGACCGTCCATCCCATTGGCTGATAACAGCCAGTCCAATGTCGACTTTCTCGAAAGAACCTTTACAGATCGGCCGACCAGTAGGTTGTAGCACACATCCAAAATCCGTAGTAAAGCCAGAACTTCCTTTTCGACGATCCCATAGTTAACTTCGTTCGGCTTCAACGTCCGGCTTTTAAAAGTGACCGGATGGTACACACCATCCTGTTCTTGCACTATAGTGGCAGAAATGGCCCACTTACTAGCGTAGACAATGAAGATCGGCATTTTTTCCGGATCGAAGTGTCTGAGAATCGATGCCGTCGCTATCTTGGCCTTCATCATACCGAAAGCAACCCTTGCACGCTTCATGTGATCCTCTGCCTCCACCTGTGGAAAATCTGCGGTCGGATCAGAGTAGCAGCCCTCCCGTAAAGTTTCCCGATCTGCTTCGCGCAACATATGGCAGTCGACTTCCCGGAGCTCGTACATCACGGCCGCGTAAATCGCGAAGTCTTCAATGAAGCGTCTGTAGTAATTTAAGCTCCCTAATAAGGACTGCATTGCCTTCAGTGATTCGGGAAAAGGGAGGTTTCTCAGTGACTCCAGATCCTTGGGATTGGCCTCCAGCCCACTGATCGACACCATATGACCCAAATAGGCGACCTTGGACATGCCCCAAAAACTCTTCACAGCACTGATCGACAGGTTCCAGCGATCGCATGTCTCCAACAACCGTTCGACCTTCTCGCACAGATCGCTCCATGACGAAGCAGTGATCAGAATGTCGTCGATATACGATCGCCTCCCCAGAACGGACGGTTCCTTTACCGATCGGGTTCACCCTCTGTAAATACATCATGGTTTTCGGTGGGGTCCCGATCGGTACTGATCTTGAAATGTCCATACAGTGCGTTGTCGATCAGCCTCTGGTAGATCTGGAGCGCATTCTTCAAACAGAACGGCATACGGTTCCACTCGAACAGACCGAACGGCGTAACAAAGGCGGAAATATCGCGATCCCGATCGGTCATCGAAACCACCCAAAATCCACTCGCCATATCCAGTGAGCAATACCATAGGGCTTGTCCAAATCTTCTAACAGATCGCTGATCAGCGGCATCGGGTACACCATAAGCTTGGTCAACCGATTTTCCAACCGATAGTCGATACACAACCTGATGTCGACGCCGTTCTTCTTGATCACAATCACGATCGGCGAGGCCCACGGCGATGTCGACGGTTTAATAATCTTGGTAGCCAACAGTCTTTTAATAATATCAGACAATTTTTCACGGTACTGTGGCGCCACACGTCGGCATTGCTGGGTGATCGGCTTGGCATCACCCATGTCGATGTCACAGATCGCTCCGCGAGCAGCAGGGGTAAGGCGTTGCCTTTCCCGATCAGCAGATGTTTCTTCTTCCATATGATCTTCTTAAGCTGATCGATCTGGTCGGGACTGTTGACATTCCGGTCACCCACTTGTAGATCGTCCAAGATGACTTCGGGCAGATCGGCAGACACTTCAGGGAGGACTGCCATCTGGATCTCCAGCTCCTGAATGTATTGATCCCCGCCCTCATGTATAAAAACTTGATCGTCTTCTGGGTCAACATTACCTAAAACGTCCTGATTGGTTGCACACTGCTGTTACCGATCGGCGGGCTGCTCTTCAACGACATCGATCTGCTTAGGCGCGCCATCGTGGTACGCCCCAGCCATCCTATGTTCCCCTTTTTCATTTTCTGGCTCCGCTGTCGCCTGTTCTTGTGACGCCACCATGTTGACGAACCTTGACTCATCTGCTTGATGGTCCACCGTGTCCTGCGACTGCGGTGCCTTTCCTCAAACTTACATCTTCTTTTGGGTTACATAGCTGGATCGTTCCACCATAGGTGAGGTATCTTCTTCCACCTATCCATCACCGCTGATCAGATCGGTGTTCGCTTGGTATGCCGAGTTCTGCCACTCAACATACCGTCTCGATCCGATCGAGACGAACCCCATCTTTCTTGGAACTTTCCATTCCGCCAGACACATGCCAACAATAGTATTGTTGTCGAGTGTAAGCGGCTTGTCACCGATATTAGTGACTTGAACAAAATCATATCGGCCGGCTCTCTTCACAAAGGTCTACACCCACCGATCGTCCCTGGTCACCCATAACTTCCTTGATCGAAAACCTTTGTCGACCGGGGTATCAGAGGCTTGGCCGACTGGAATGGTGACATCTTGGTCCCACCTGACCAGATCGGTGTGCGATCCGTATAGGGGCCTCCGACCAGCTAACGGGATCTGGACCTCATCCGGGAGTGTAAGCACTCCAGAGACAGATCAAGGCGAATACCTGCCGGCACCATGAAATCCATGCCTAACAGGGCATCCTGACCGGCCATCTTGCCAACCCAAGCGCTGAAGAAGTAGACCAGCGAATCCGATAGGGTGATCTTCACGCGCGTCCTTCCTTCGTTCATGTAAGAGTTTTCACCAATTCCAACGCATTCTTGTCTCTGGGTATCGTCAATACGACATCCGACCTTACGAGCAAAGGCGGAGTCGATAATTGAAACTTCGGCCCCAGAGTCGAACAACATCGTTGCCTTCTGGTTGTTAATCTTACCACAGGATTTCGCCTGCTTGAACCATTTGTCGGGCGCATGATACTTCCAGTATCCGCGAGACTCCCCAGGCAGCAGATCCAGCTGCATGACCACCTTCGATCGGGAATATTTATCGGTCGTGAGATTGTAGACCGGATGATCCCTATCGACGCAATTGAGAACAGAACATGTATTGTCGGTTCTATTCTCCTTGCCGAAATATGCATAGATGCCAAACGTAGACCGCTCGGCTCGATCCAGATTCCAACCTGGCGAGCGTTCTAGTTTAACAACTTTTCCACGTCCGATGGGAGCATCCCCGCGTGCTTACCCGGAACATACCACTTGCGCATTAGATTGAAGAACTCTTCGATTTTGCACTGGCCGGCCTCGTGTATCTCTCCGCATGACTTGCACACGAAGAGGCAGTGATCGGTGGGGTGGCCGCGTCTTTCGCACTTCTTGCATATCAGCTTCTTCCAGCAGTCCCCACCATCATGCTTGCTTGACCCGCAGTGATAACACTTCTTGCGAGGTCTGTCCGGTTCGGACTTGTTCCCACTCCTGCCCTTCCGATCTGCATGGTTAGGCGTCGATCTGGTTCTTGGGGCAGGTTCCGTGACGAAAACGTGGCGATACTGGTCTTCGTCTGACTCCCGACTGGACAGGCCGCTACTTCCCTCTTCCGATCCAGTGCTGTCTTCAGTCACGATCGCCTTAACAGCACGGGACGATCTGGTTAGGGGCCTCTTCACAGGGTCGGTCTGGGTCTTCGATTTGTAGCGACCCGATCCAACGGCGACCTTCTCCCTCATGCTGCGTGAGTGTTGCAGCGTCCGCAACGTCTGCTACAATTCCCCCACATCTTTTAGGCGCAGCAGAGTGAGCTGATCCGCCAGCTCTTGGTCATCAAGGGTACTAATATAGTGACCCACGTGCTCAATAGCGGCACCGGTCGGCGGGTTGCCTTCCTGATCACTATCCCGGCGCAAATTGCAGCTACGTTCAAGCGGTGCAAGTACTCGATCGGCGTCTCGTCGCCCCGATTCTGCATATGGTGGTATTTGCGGGCGGTAGAGAACCCGGAGTTGCAGTACTGCCCCTCAAATTCTGAACATAGCAGATCCCAGTCAGATCGGACATCCCGACCCAACTGTTGGATCCAGTTCGCAGCCGGTCCTGTAATCAGATCCCTGAAGATCAAACACCGTTCCTTTTTGGTGTCTGATCCCGCAAGAAAGCAGACTTGACCCGACCAAACCACGACCTGGCTTGCTCCTCGTCGGCGTCCTTGCCAGTGAAATCCTTGAGATCCGTGGTCGCAGCCATGCGAATGCGTGGGATCGCAGTAGATCCGAAATCAAAGGCGGTCGTAGAGGCTAGGTTAGCTCTGCGCGTTCTGCACGCACCTGCACCGTCTGACCCATAGTGGTCATCCGGATCGACGATCGACTCCATGTCGAAATCGCTTTTCTTTCCTGATCGACACGGTCGGCTGGATGCGGCTTGCGTCTTCCTCTGCCAACTGGTCTGCCACCATGCCACTGACTCCATATCAACATACTGGCAAGTATTGACATTTTTCCGGGCAGATCGGTCCTGGCATGCGGGCGCGGAGGCGATCGGCACCGGTCTCCCATGAAACGCTCCATCATTGCCTCAAACATGGCTTGGACGTTAGCTTGGGTCATGGGCAACGTGTTGGTATCCTCCTTTGGAGGTACTGAAGCCTGTGGGGGCTCCTGGGGCCCCGACTGGCATGCAGCCCCTTGCGGCCGCACGTCCTTTTTATGCTCCCATGGGGGTATGGTCCGCCCCCATGGTCATCCGCTCAACACCGACCTCCAACTCCGATGAGCTATTAGAGGCAGGTGGAGACTGATACAACGACTTATCGTCGGAGCACACATCATCGTATGCTGCCGTGACTTCAGCGGCTTTCAATGCCACGGTAGTTGGGCGGCGAACCGCCCCCACCAACGGCACCAAATGATCATGGAGGGTCGACATCGACATCTCCAACTTCCAAGTGTCCAGATCGAACGGTTTCTGCATGTTTTCGAGGTTCTGCACTTTTATGCCGACCTCAGCCAACATCGCCAGCAGGTTCTTCACCAATATCAAAGGCCGATCATTCTGTATCGGCTCGGCGGTGGGTCCGAGAAGGCGATCGAGGATCTGGAGGCTTAAAATCCACATGACCTGGTCTTCGCGAGTAAATCGCTTTAACTCGTGGGTGTAATACATCCTAGTCAGGTCTTCTTCCTTGATAACCCCATCCCCGACCTGCGACTTTTCTTCCAAGTCGTCTTCATCGGGTGGCATTCCGAGCCTCTGCTTGGGAACCTTGGGAAAGTGTATCTGATCGTTTCGATCATCCTCCAAGTCGTTTTCATCTTTTATTTTTTCATCAAAAAGTTCATTCAAATGCATAGGATCAGGACAAAAGTTCTGATCCTTTCCGGAACTATAGCAAGACTTTCTATAGTCCCGATCGGCTCCGGTGGGAGCCTTATGGGGAGGAAAAAACTTATTAATCCCGATCTGGTCCTCCACCCGGCCAGATCGAACATCGCCAATTTTTGTCGACTACGAGAACATAAGGCGATAGCCGTTCCTTATGTCCTCTCCAGAACGATTCCACATTTAATTCAATGTAATCAATTTTTGACGAGATATCATCTCGGTGATATCCGCGATCACCAAGTGATCCGGGCACGCGCACCATTGTGGTGGAGTCAAGTTCAAAATCGAATACCGTAGTGTCGAGAACCTGACCACCATCGTGCCCAGCCTTCCAACTGACGGGGGGGGGTACCCCGCGAACCTTCGCCTACGATCCGATCTGATCGTCCGCTGCTAGCAGACGACCGATCATCAGCATAGGACGCCTGGTCCGATTTCTGCGTCTCCATCTCACCTTGTGTACCCGATGGAATGGGCTGGTTGAACCCTTGGTGGATCGTCGCAGTGAATTGATTTGGGTCTAAAATGCGAGACCGTGCTGAGTAGTGTACCCTGGGCGGAACTCTTCACCCTGGGTACGGGCAGACCAATTATACTTAGAGTAAGTGTACTCCAAAGGTCAGATCGCTTAGCCGATCGTAGAGCCCAACCAATGTATGAAGAAAAGTCCAATATTCCAATATGGAGACCCAACTAGAACGTGACGAACGATATCTCCACGTAACAATCCAAAAACTTTTTTACACGTTACAAACGTGTGTAACTTGGCTTGCGAAGCCGACCAATGCGTACTCCCGTCGAGGGACTTCCGGCGGGCCAAGTGCGTATGTAACGCGTCCCAGCCGGGTATAATGAGCTAGAGGGGATTACTCGACCCTCTGCTCCCAAACACTCCGCGGCGTGCGGAGGCGACTGATGTACTGTGCAAAGATGCGAACGACTTCTTTGTTGAGGTGTTAACGACCAAAAAGTCCAAAACTCGGTAAAACCAAAACCAACCAATCCTATCTCCCTACGGTACTCAATATGTACAAACATTAAATATGTAAGTACACGCAAGATCATGTGACTTACCAAAATCTGTGTTCTTGACACTTCTTGCACACAATAGGCTTAAAATTGAATCCACTTCACCACATGGGTGTGACGGTGGTCATAACCGTGTGTGTAACTGTGTGTACGATTGTGTATACAGCTGTGTGTACAACTGTGGTGTACATGGACGGGGCATATACGGGGCATCGTCAGAAGGGACGACTAGGTACGGGTTCCTAACGGTTAGCGCGGGACGACAGAAAATCAGGTTGACTGGTCGACGGAGTACATTGGAAGAGGTAGTTCTGATTGGTTGATATTAGTTAATTGGTAGTTTTTAGGATATAAGCGATAATGAAGTTCTCCTTTTGCGTCCGATCGGTAAGATCACCGAGGGGGAGGCGTGATCTCCTCGCTCCGCCCTCTCTTTTGCATACGCACCTTTCACGTCCCGGGCGGGAGCACGCAGTGTACTTTTTGGAACACCGGCAGACGTAAAGGTCTGTGGAGCTCACCCTAAACTCCACCCCCTGTGTCAGCGGTAGTATTTTGTAAAGGTTTTTTGGGAAAGTGTAGTGGAGCGGCTGATCAAAGTTTTTGAAGCTTAATCAGGCGTTACCACGGCGCCCGGACTGCCGACTAACGAAGGGGGTCCTCCGGTTGTCCTGTGACTGCTTGTGCTCCTGCTTACCTTGTATACCTGACGGCTTGGGCGTGGGTTGCTCTCCAGGTGGCGGGGATGGCACGCTGCAATTCCTTGCTGCAAGATTGTGTTGACTTGTGATGAAGCGACTGTTGTCGATCAGGATTGATCAGGCTCAAATAGTCGATGTCCAGGGCCTCTGGGCGTTGATCAGGGGTTGATCAGGGGTGATAAAACCCAATAGTCGAAAATCAGATCGTGATCGACTCGATCGGTCTGATCGGCCTGATCGGTCTGATCGGTATGATCGATTTAGTCGATCATGCACTAATTGGCGCGAGTTGCGATCAGATGAACGCAGGTCGCAAGTTGCAGAGTGTCGATCAGGTGTCGATCGGCGAAGGAGGCACTTGATCAGGCAGCGGAAGTCTTCACTGCCCGATCGTGGAGCCTCTGAGTCCTAATCAGCTAATAGAATACCCAAAATAACTATATTCTTGGCCTAGACCTACGAGGGGGGTAAACTTCACTAAATCCACCTAGAGTTCCCGTGGGGCGCTTATAGCAGCCGAACTCTAGGGGCCAAACGTGAACCAAAAGGGGAAGAGGTTAGAGCGCTGCTCAATCACTTCACGTTCCCAAGACCAAAAAACCATTAGAAGAAGAACCGCTGACACAGCGGGCGGAGTTGAGACGGGTTCTCAACACTCTACGCCTGCCGGTGGTCCAAAAACGCACAAAGTGCTCCCGCCCGGGACGTAGAGGTGTACACTAATAAGGGAGGCGCAAAGATGCCGTCCCCGAAACGATCTGCTCGATCGTACGCAAAAGGAGAACTTTATTATTGCTTAAATCCCTAGAAATACCAATTACCTAATATCGACCAATTAGAACTACCCATTCCATCGCACTCCGTCGACCAGTCGACCTGATTTATCCGTCGTTCGTCGGTGTTCGTTGCTGTTCGTTAGGTACCTGTACACAGTCGTATCTTCTCACGATGTCCCGTCTATGTCCTGTACATGTATACACAGTTGTACATACCACTGTATACACAGTGGTACACAAAATCGTACACGCAATTACGCACCCGGTTGTGCCCACTGTCACACCCCTAATTAGGCCCGCAATTAGGCCCAATTTTATGTCACACTATACCACAAAAGTGATCGAGCCTAGTGTTCTCATCTCTTCCCCCATTGCTCCACGTTTGGCCCCTAGGAGTTCGGATGCTTTAAGCGCCCCACGGGAACCCTAGGCGGATTTTAGTGGAAACTGTCGATCAGCCCGTAATTGATCGACCCTCTCTTAGGCTTAAGCTTAGAATACATATTATATTGGGTGTTCTATTAGCGGAATAAGCTTAAGAGGGTCAGTGATAGGGTCGTGAATATTTACGCTGCCTGATCAAGTACCCCTCCACTGATCTTCCCAAGATCGACGATCTGCAACCTGCGACCTGCGATCACCAACTCGCAATCGCGCCAGTTTGTGCAGAATCGACCAGATCGATCACCGACCTCGATCATCCCCTGATAATCAACCGGCGGTCTTGATCATCGACTTTTCTTGCCTATCAAGCCTGATCGAGCCTGATCACCCCTGATCATCGATCACCCCTTGATCATCGATTGTTGACCCTGATCACCCCTGATCATCGATCATTGGCCTTGATCATTCCCCGATTATTGATCAGCGGTCTTGATCATCGACTATTTTCGCCTGATCAAGCCTGGTCAATCCTGATCAAGCCTGATCAAGCCTGATCGCACCTGATCAGCACATCGGTCGATTCGCTACGAATTACCCCTATCTTGCATCAAGGAATTTCAGTGTGACATCCCCGCCACCTGGAGAGCGACCAACGCCCAAGCCGTCGGGTACACAAGGTGAGCAGAAACACAAGCAGTCAAGGACAACCAGAGGACCACCTTCGTTAGTCGGCAGTCCGGGCGCTGTGGTAGCGCCTGATCAAGCTTCAAAAACTTTGATCAGCCGCTCCACCACAATGGTGCGGTTACCCGGATCTTTGGGCGACGCGGGATTTCACCGCGATTCTACGCAAGATGGCGCTGATGCGGACGTGAAAACGGAATCGGAAGCAGAATTGAAGATCAAAGTGGAAAAGGAGGAGGTGGTTGTGACGATAGAAGGCAGTTCGCCGTCGTCATGTCTGAAGAAGAAAGGAAATGCTGATCATCAGGACCTGGAGAGGTATCTTGATGAGATAAAGGGAGAAAAGCCTCAATCACCTCCCAAGGCTCCTTCGGGAGCCCGTGCGGGTCACAACGCAAGTTTTTATCCGCCAATTACATATGTATATGATGATCCGGATTGGAAGCCGGTGGTGAAATACTACGACCCGGACCGACCAAAGGCGTTGCTGAAGGCGCCTGGTTCGGAGAGCGACAAAAGTCGATCAAGTATGGCGCCATCAGAATCTGATCTGGCAATGACGTTTTATATGAAGGAAGTGAAGAATTTCTTATGGATTGATTCGATCAGGAACTTACTCAAGGTCACGATCAGCGGAAAGCTGAATGGACCAATCGATCAACTAGTGACGGATAGGAAAGACAAGCTTCAGCTGGTGTTAGCGCTGACACTCATGATCAAGTAAGTTGGTCTGACGACAGACGCCTACGATGCCGAAGAAGTGTTCGATCTCAACCCTGAATATGTTGCAACCACTACCCAACGGCTATTTGATCTGTTGGTGCCTATAGTGGGTCGATCTGCTAAGGTGTAACCCTCTCGCACTCTGTTGACAATCGAAGCGGGTCCTTCGGTCAATGTGGCAGAGCACACGGGATCATCCTGTTATGAATCTGCTCCTTCTGAGGGCGATGCGTCTTAATTGGTGTCGAGCAGTGATGAATATGGATGACCGACGAGGTGTATTGATTCAATCGTTTGAGATCCATGGAAAGCAGTTGCCGATTTGGATTTGTATCATTTGGATTCCACAGCTACTGAATACACTCGGACGCCCCAAGGCACCACAAAATTCGGGGCTCGTTACGTGGTATTCCTTCGATGGAGCTCAGTAGCTCGAACATGGAAGTTTCAGGACAGTATGTATCGGATAGTGAATCTATTAAAAATCTCCATGCACGGATCCAGCATTTTGAGAGCACAGTGGACGTATTATTGCGTAACGGATTTACCCAGCACCGTGTAGCCATGGGAGGCAGCGACGGACGCTCCTATTTCGGTCTTCAACGTGCCAAAAGTTATTCCGTTAACACCGTGCGCGACGTACGCGGGTGATCGACGCGCAGATCCACGCGCTGGACGAGACGACGACGACGGAAGCGGTGTCGAGCCGCGCGACACAAAGGATGATCCCGTACGACCTCGAAGATGAACGTCGATGCGCGCTCGCGTCAATTAGTTCGTCCATGCATAGCGTGCACGAACACGTCGAGACGAATTGGGACGACGAGCTGCCGTTTACGGTGCTCCAGTCGCCGCATGTGCACGACGACGACGCCCGTGAGTCCAAACACTCCTTGTCCACTTTTGACACGTGGACGTCGTTCTTGGACGCACACTTGCTGCCGTCTCCATGCGGTGCTTCTTCCGACGCAACGAAACCACGTGGCATGATACTAGATCGTCGTCTCGCGTCCGCTGGCCCGGACAAGCTCCGCACGTACAAGAAAATTCGCGACTTGGTCGAGAAAGCCCACTCGTGGCGGACAAAACGGCGCAGCAGTGGTCCCACGTGCTTCGGTACGACCAATTGCGTGCGTCCATGGAAGCCAAGGAGATTTTCACGGGTTTTGAGGAACCGGCGATTGATTTTCTCCCGACGTTTCCACGGAAACGAGGCGTCGAGGCGTCGTTTTCCATGGTGGGCGACAGCTCGTGTCGTGTCACTTGTTCACGCACGTGGACAATGACAACGACGACGACAGGGATCGCCCTGCATACAAAGATCGGATCCTAGTCCACTCTTTGGACGACACGAAAGAACGTCTCACGTGCATCCAGTATTGGTCGTGCGAAGCCATTCTCTCCTCGAGTCATAAACCCATGTGTACACTGTACGAGCTCGCGATCGATCGGTTCTTTTCGTACAAAAATGAACAAGCCGCCGTGGCCGATCTATGGCAAGGGAACCACGCGTTACGGGACAAGCGCGACATGCGCGAGTTCAAGATCAAGCTCGTGATTTGGACGTACATCTTTGGACGTACGCTGAGCGCGACGACACTGCTGCTCGTCGTCCAACGAGTCGTCGTTCCAGCACCAGTGGAGCATTCCCCAGCACGACACCGTCGACGTCCCAACGCAGTGGCTTCCACGCGTCGGTTCGTGCCGGTCCCCCCTCGTCCTTTGTCAACCTCGTGGGCCGTGTCTTTGGAAAAAGTCGGGGTCCATCCAGTAATACTAGTACGCACGCGTCGTGTGTTTCCGAACACGCCTCGAGTCGGGACGATCCGCGCTTCTCGGCGTCGCGACGCGAGCTCTTGCCCGTGGGGCCCGTGCGCCTCGCTACGATCTTTCCTCTGCCGTCCGATGATGTCTACGCGCTGTATCACAAAGTGTACGATGTCACGCACTTTGTACAGAAGGGCTTTCACTCGAGTGCCCGCCTGGAGGATCGTGAGGAAGCGCACTTGGCGTACACGATTAACGTCAACACTTTGCTCTCCATGTGCTGGAGCATCACGTGCTGACGCAATGGGACGCGCTGTCGTGTGAAGCGCAGCAGACGATGCGTCGGTAGCTCCTCCGGGACCTGCTCTTGCGCGCACGACAAGCCGCGGACGAGCCTGTGTTTGTACGCGAGAAGAAAGTCGCGCTCCTGGCGCAACTTGCCAAGCGACAGTTTCCGCAACGCTACCCCGATCTTCTTCCCGACCTGTTGCAAGTGTAGCAGAGCGGTTCCAGTGACCACGTCGATCTCGTGCTCTTGATTCTACGCTCGGTAGCCGAATATTGCGTCGGCAGTTCGTTCAACACGTCCATTCCGCCCACGAGACGAAAAGAAGTCGTCCAAGGGTTGAATGTCTGCTTGCCACAGCTCTTGCCCGCCGTCTATCACGAATTAGAGAATCAGTACGTGCTATATAAGGCACAAGCGACGACACGAGCGCAATACTTGACGAGTCGGCGCGTGATGCATGCGATTTTGACCATGTTAAAAGCGTTTCTCTAGTGGATGCCACTAGAACGACCCGTTGATCCAGCGACAATTTTATTCGCGTCGCGAGCTTGTTACTCGAGGAGCTCGAGTTTCGCATACCAGGTGCCGAATGTTTAGAAGTCAACATTATTCGGAGCTTTGGGAAAGAGCATCGCACGATTATGATACAAAGTATTGGGCAGATCTTCGAGAAAATGGACACATTAGATCTCACGAACCTCGATCCGGATTAAGCGCAAGTCTGCGTTTCCATAAGAAAATCAACGATCTATTGATCGCGTGGGGAACGTGTCAGTTAGATGTGCTGCTGATCGAGACACCGAGTGAGCAGGACATGGCGTTGCTTGGCGGTATCGTGAGAAATTTGTGCAAACTCTGTGCGCATCCAAGTATTAATACAAGTAAAGCGCAGATCGTCTTGTGGTTATGTGTATTGAAGAACAAGACGATCATCCAGCGTGGCAAAACGTTTGTTACCGACATTCTGGAACAATTATGACAGGTGGCGTTTGATTAAACTTGGCTCTCCCGAGCGGGAAGGGTCAGGAAGCCACGCAATCGTGTGCGACTGCAGTCGAGAAGACTTTGACGACCATGAAGAGTATATTGCATACTATGGAAACTTTCGAGGAAGTTTGTATGCGTTGATGCGCGTCTTGATTCAATTGAATCCGACTGTCGTGTTGCAGTTTCTACAAGAGCGATTGGTTTTTGTGATGACGCACTTTCCTGCTGGGACGGACCACTTGAGCTCTGGTCGCGGCTTCTGCACGGACGTGAGCACTGCATACTTGTACCACGAAGGGATCACATCGTTGGTTGATGCGATTGTGAAGCAATTCCCACCAATGGCCATCCAAGAGGCTGTGAATCAGCTGATTCTGTGGACGGTCTTGAAGATGATTGTGGCGTTCGTGACGTAGGATCGTTTGCTAAAATATCGTCAGCTCCTTGTCTTGTCTTCGTTTGCCAAGTTTTACGAGGTAAATGGGAGCGCACTGACAGCAGTCTTTAATCTGCTCTTTGCAAGTATCAAGTTTGTCATGCCTGTAGAGCATGTGCATGGGAAGATGAGCAGTCTAACCATCAACGTGCTTCGTCATGCTCTCTCGTCGCTCGTCTCGATTTGCCAAGCGGTTTCCGCACGTATTCTGCGCGTACCCTGTAGTGTGTACGAAAGCTCAAGAACTTTTCGCTGCGGATGCCGTCACTGATACTGAAGGTGTGATGCTCTATGAAATGCTCATGTTGGTTTCGAATTCGATGGAGAAGAAGGAAGAGCGTGTGCAGTTTGTACAGCAGATTGTGCAAGATCCACTGGCTCGATGGACGTGTCCCGAAATGAATGCTCTCATGAGCTCCCCACAGAACCTTGTGGCTGCAATTGAAGCGGCGACGAGTTGAAGCGCATCGGGAAAACCACTTGGAGGCATTGTGAAGACGCTAACGACACTGTATGGGATTGCGAAACGAGCTGGCGTGAAGTTTGCATTCAAAACAGCCGACGATTCAGGAGTTTTTGAAGCATAGTAACCTCAGTGATCTCGATTTGATGGACCATCGTCACTTAAAGGGAGATCTAGCCTACGTGTACTTGCCGTTCCTGAAACATTGCCCCAAGATCTTGGGGTTCCTGAAGCCATTACTGGCCGCCCTGTCGCTGATGGCGTTGCGGCGGTTAACCCAACGTGGAAGCAATACAAAGCTGGCATTGTATATTCCTGCTCGTCGACGGATATGGACCATGCGGTGCTGGCCGTGGGTTACGGCGAGAGTGGCTCCTCGTACTATAAGATCAAGAACTTGTGGTGTACACAATGGGGCGAGGCTGGTTACATGCAACGGCATGGGCCAATATACCTTAATTTACGGCCTACAGCGTGTGTTTGTGCATAATCAATGTGCCATGGCGTCGCAGCGGTGTTTCAATCGTGACGGCAAATGGTACAACGTGACGCGAGAGATTCGACGTAGCCCCCCAAAATTTGCACGCACAGCAAGAACGCAAGGGCGCGGCGAGAGGCGCGAGGGCGCGGGGCATAGCGGCCTATCCAGAATACGAAGAAAAAACCAGCGGCACCGCATAAGAGATCCAAGACACCAGCAAATATTCTCAGCGCAACAGCAGATTCAAACAAGCCGGTTCAAGCCACGAAAACTCAAGCGACCTTAACCCCAACTACCGGCCGGTCCAAGTCGGCGTTAACCTCGCCTGGTGCGGATTATGGAGGTGGATCGACGGACTCAGTTGAGCTAGCTCCCGCTCTATCGCGGTCCCGATCCACCCAGAGTCGTCGTTCCGCTGCCGCAGTTGAAGCGTCAATGCCAGGAGAAGACCAAGTGGTGCACCCGAATGGTGACAGCGTAAAGGAACCATCGAAACCGGCTGGTAAGTCACCCAAACCAACTTTTCTGCCCGGCACTTCTGGTCTATATCATCATACATCGTTTGGGGCATTGAAGGTTGACGTGCATCTCCCTCCTTCAGGTCTGGCTGCTGACGACCCTTGGTCTCCTGAGCAGATCGATCTTCTGCGGCGATCTATTCCGACCAAGCAGCAGCTGGTCCGCACTTTTAACGTCCGGATTACTGGCTTTTCACTATGGCGGTTAATCATCCAAGTACAACCGAGTGGCGACCCGATCTTATCACCGGATCGCAGATCTCCCGTCCGTATGACGCCAAGCCGTAGGAAGTTTTGCTTAGCCCCGACCTGAACGCCATGTTCACACAGACTCCGTGGATCGCCTCGTTATTGAGTCTTCTCGGGCAGTACCGCAGAACCCACTGCCAAGCAATCTAAAAATCCACTACCTGTGCTTCCCGCCGAGCACGTAAACCTGGAAAAGGATTTGGCCACGTTCCAGAAGCAACAGAAGCGTCGGAGTCGGGAGGGTGAAGCCTGGCTGTCCATCTGTCAATTCATATTGGAGGGCATGCGGACAAGGGAATGCGACATCGACATCTTCCTATACCTAGTTGTCCTCCATATGGCCAGGCGTCACGTGGAGAAAGCCGGGGATTTGATCGAAGACGGAGTTTGGAACCCCGGATACCTCTGATACACCGTAACCGACAACTTGATGGACACTTTGACCCATCTTGACAGGGAGAAGCCTTTTCGTAACCAGTTTCGCCACAAGATCGCAGAATCACCCAGACACGATTGTCAGTCGGCTATGGGATGATCGCGAGCTTTGACATTTTAGGCGCCGGTCGGGCAATCATTCGCGCATTCATCATTAATAAAATTTATTTTTTCGATTACCCGATTGTCCCATCTGTCTTAGCCTTCAATCTCATCAATCAAGGTCCACCCTTGCCACATCCAACTGCATCCACACGTGAGAATAGTTACCGTCATCATCGAAAATACCAACATCCTCAAGCCACTTTGCTACCATCGAAATATCACCAGTTCATCACAGTTTGTCACACACCCGTAGTCGTAATCACAATAAAACATCACAAATATTCGCGCCAATCGGTATTGCCGATCGGCGCTATTGTAAATCTTGATATTCCATTTCGTAAGTCCGCGCCACTCCATAACAATTCCGATTCATTCGATTTCGCTAGGACTTCTTAACCAGAGCGCCATAATCCAGATCGAATTCACCGATCCAAGTTGCTTAATCTCGATCCTATAAGTGGATCAAATACACCCGGTGTGTTCGACAACTACATGTCTTCTCGGCCGATCTGGCATCCAAATGGGCGATAGGCTTGACATCACTACCGTCGATATTAGCAGCACCCTTCCCGATCTGCCACTATTTCTTCTACCATATTAGTTCTTTGAGCCGATCGGCCCGATCGGGGGTGTCGACGGCTTGGTTACCGGCTTGCGGATTGTATATAGTCACTTCAAGCGGATCGGTTGAAACTTCAGGTGGGTTAGCCGTATGGCTCCCCGGTCCTTCAACGCACTCCTTTCCGCCCCCGTGCACATACACCAGGTCATCCGGCGAGGCGACTTCACTCGGTCCGCTCCTGTCAAACGGGCAATGCTGATCCTCTTCGACGCGCTGTCCTCCTGTAGTACCGACTTGAGTGAATGCGCTGTCATGCTCGTCTCCAACGATACTGTGTTTGTTACCATCTGCCGTCGGTTCCACTGTAACCAGACCTGGTGATACAACTGCATTAATGATTCCGGCACATATGCCTGTGAGCCCACTGTATCGGGTGACTGCGCTGATAACCTTCGGCATATCTTGGTCGCTACGTAAACCGGCCTTTCCGTCCAAGGTGAGGGGTCTTCTTCGGCTGACATGTCATCGCCGACCCGATCGGTGCTTGTAGCCGGTGCGTATACGCACGGTGCGGCTAGCGCACAGAGGAAGACTTTTCCTTAAGCGGCGTCTACCACTACTTAGCCGATACGCCCTTATAAAGGGCTTAGTAGGAGAGAGCTCTCCTAGTCGGGGCCAAAATTCCCGGGTTGGTTTACTTCTTAGCCTTAACGGCTGTGTTCCCTTACTAAGGGTGTAGGTAAAGGGAGGGCTCCCTTTACACTACGGCACTTAGAACACGCGCGACCGGTAGAGGTCGCGCGTCGGTACGATAGAGTGAAATGTAAACTGAATAAATATTTAATATGTAATTAGCCTAAATTAATTTAAAATAATGTAAACTATATGTAATACTAAGTAGAACATACCAAATTCGTACCTAGCTAAAATGTAGCGTACACACCTGTGTACCGACACGTGGATGGCTGACGCTCCACCACCCAAGGGCCCCTGCCCTGATTGGTTAAAATAACCAATGGTTCAAAACCTTTCAAACCGGTCAATACTGACCTCAACCGTAGTGTACTCATGTACACCGACACTAAATTTAACTCGAATGTAACCCCTTACATTCTCCCCCATCAAGACTATTGCTTACGCAATAAATCAATTTTTGTTGGAGAACTCCAACGCCAGTTCCTCTGGCTATCCATGTACACCTTGTGGTGCTATGGAGTCTCCTCTAGAGGAGGTAGACTACTCCGAGAGCTCGGAGGTGGATGCCCTTGGGGATACCTCCCCAAAGGTTTACCGCTCCGACAGCGCCGAACGACGATGTCGGCAGCCTAATCCGTTCCCCACACGTGGGGAAAATGCACTAACCAGTGCGCCACCCCTTCCCATATCGGATGATACATCCGGATCGCCAAATGCGATCGTCACCAATGAGCTGGATGCAGCTCAGGAAACCCAACTTGCCGCACAGGCACTAAGGGCTGCGCTACGCGTCCCCAAACGCCCGTCGCGAGCGGCTTATATTTTCGAAGGTCCTCGTGACCTTCCAAGGTGGGCCAGGCATGTGGTAAGGACTGTTTGAGCGTCCTATACCCCTGGCCCCGCGGCTGAACAGCCGTATCAACGCGAACGCCGGGAAAAAATCCGGCAACAACTGCTTACGCAAAAGCAGTTCACTAGCTTCTCCTACCGAGAGCGCTTAGACAGGTAGGCACAGGGTGCCCCTGTTGAGAACCTCCGCGAGGTTCCTTTCGTTCTTTCTCCGGGAGAAAGTGCTGATGATGCAGAGAAGACGTTCCGCGCTTGGGCGGAAGGGGAGAAGCTTCTCCCCAGCTTCAATGAGCTGCACGACATCTATTCCCGTCGAGACATTTGGGTGGAGAGGGCGTTGCGCCTGGAATTCGCCAGAGCCAAAGCGATGGATCTATTACGTGCTCCATATCGCACGCGCTACGCCAGCGTCCCTGTCTTCACCATGGTGCCAGAGGACAGTGTGAGCGCCACATCTGACTCCGGCGAACTCCCACTTACTGGGAGTGAAGGGGATTCTCATGCCCCTCTGGTCGTTGACCTACAGCGGGATTCTCCCGATCGAAAGCGTCAACGACGTCGCGGCAATCCTGCCGTAGGGGAGTCTCGAACTCCCACGAGCTCTGTGAGTGTGGATAACCTTTCCACTTCACCAGATACTGGGTTGACCCCAATGATGGCGTCGCGCCATCAGCCGCTCCACATGAAAGTGTGGAGTACCCTCCGCATCAAGCATTGGAGGAGGCTCCACATGAAAGTGTGGAGTACCCTCCGCATCAAGCATTGGAGGAGGATGTCGCGCAATTGCGACGTGAGATACGCGAGCGCTGTGATCGATACAGCCATCGCATCCATGATATCCACGAGGGGCTCCGTGATGAGTGTGATGACTGATCGCTTCGAGAGGCGGCTTGCCTCTCTCTAGACTACCGTTGCGGAGCTTCGTGGTCGCAGTTTAGCCCTCTCGGGATTCCTTCGCCCTGCCGTGTCTTACGGCTCTTACGGCTATCCACCTTTCCAACCTCCTCCAGGAGGGGGCCCGCCTCCAGGTCCTGGTATGGCTTAAGCATACCCACATAGAAGGTTGTATGCTTACGCATCACCTTTGGGATGTCCAAGGTATACGATAAGCCCTTTCGGTCTAGTACCTTAAAGGGCCCCACAAACCTGGGGCGAAGTTTATTGCGCAACACGTTGGAAACTGCATGTGTAGGAAGATTTTTAGCGTTTAATAAAACACTTTATCCTACTTTATACGCCCTTTTGTTACGCCGACCCTTGCGGTCGGCCCGATGCTTTTGATTGTCTTGGCTTTCCGCCATGGCATCGCAGACGTGTCGTAAGACACTAAGGCGCGTCGATAAGAACTTATCGATGTGCTTTCGCACAGATACAAGGCTGACGTCAGGGAATCCTCCCCCGTCAAGCCCTGGGCTACACACACGTGGCGTCAACGGAACCCTCGGATTCGTTAATCCGTTCACGTAAAACGGGGTAAACCCCGTAGATGCATGGACCGAATTGTTGATAGCAAATTCGACCATTGGAAGCATCTCACTCCAACTCTTTGGAGATCCCGACATAAACTCCGGAGAATATCATATCCTCAACAACGCGATTACGCGTTCCGTTTGCCCGTCCGTCTGCGGATGATCCGCAGTGGACATAAGGAGCTTGGTGCCTAGCACCTTAAACAGCGCTCCCCAAAACTGTCCCGTAAAACGGGGATCCTGATCCGATACAACGGAATCGGGTAGACCATGCTGTCGAAAGACACGGTCTAGGAACACTTTCGCTGTTCCTTGTCCATCTATGGACTCTGTCACCGCCGCCAGGTGAGCCATCTTGCCCAATCGGTCTACAAAGACCAATATGCCGGTGTTCCCGGCCCTATCCTTCGGAAAACCGAAGATAAAATCCATGCTAATGGATTTCCAACACTCCGTTGGAACCGATAAGCTCGCCAAAGGCGCAGCTGAACTTGAAGAGGATTTAACCCTCTGAAACGTCTCACAGGTGCGTATATACGCACCGACCCACTTATACATGTTGTGCCACCAATATAAAGCGCTTAAAGAGCTGTAGGTCTTAACTCGACCTAAATGACCCCTGGTTGGGGCGTCATGTGCCTCAAAGAGGACTCTGTACTTCAGTTCCTCATCATGAGGAACTACCACCCGCGGAGTGTCCTCCGCGCTCGTGCTATAATATAGCAAACCTTCACAGTACCTGTAACGGTGTAAGCGAGCTTTAGCTCGACTTGACAGGGTTGGCTCAGACGAGCCAAGTCCCTTTTCACGTAACGCGCTGATAAGCGCCGTACACTGTGTGTCTTTTTCATACGCTTGGCGTATGAGATCCACCACAGATGTGGTGACGAATGTCGCGTGAGCGAGCTCGTAATCGGGACGACGCGATAACGCGTCTGCAAGAACGTTCTGCTTGCAAGGTTTATACTTAACCTCAAAGTTGTACTCGGAAAAGGAGAGCCAACGAGCCATCCGTTGCGAGAGATGAGGCGACTTTGTCGCTGTCCGTAAGGACGCGTGGTCAGTATAAACCACGAACGGCTTTGAGACGAGTAGGTGAACCCTAAATTTAACAAGAGCATACTTAATTGCAAGTAGCTCCTTGTCATGAACGGGATAATTCCATTCCGCAGATTTAAGCTGCCTCGACTCAAACGCAATTACGCGTTCCCTTCCTGCATCATCTGCTTGTAACAAAGCACATCCGATTGCTAAATCGGAGGCGTCGCAGACGACACTAAATGGTTTCCCATAATCTGGGAGAGCAAGAACGGGAGATTTCAACAAGCTCCCCTTTACCGCTTCAAAAGCGTTTTGGTGTTTGGTTTCCCAACACCACTCAACATCCTTCTTAAGAAGGTCGGTCAATGGATTCGCCATTTCAGCTTAGTTCTCGCTGTACTTGTGCAGATAGTTGGCTAATCTAAGCCACTTCCGTAAATCTCTAAGATTTACAGGCGAAGGTCACTCCACAATGGATTTCACCTTCGCGGTATCCGCCCGCACTCCATTCTTACCGATGAAGCATCCGAGGAAAGGAATTCCCTCAGCACCAAATATACATTTGGATGCGTTCGCATATAGCTTATGCTCTCGCATACATTCGAGCACAGCTCGAAGGTGTATAAGGTGCGTCTGGACATCAGACGAGTCGCCTTCCGCGCGACTATGAACGAATATATCGTCGAAGTACGTCTGAGCGTACTTCCTATGAAGGCGGAAGAGTTGAGTCACCAAGCGATTGAAAGTCGCTGGTGCATTTGAAAGCCCTTGTAGCATAACAAGCCACTCCCACAACATGCCGCTAGGCGTGCTGACCGCTGTAAGCGGAATATCGGACGCTCGCATGAGCACCTGATAATACCCGTCCACCAGATCTAAGGCACTGTATACAGTACAGCCCGCCATATTGTTCTGGAGGACATCCTTCCGAGGAATCGGAGTTTGCATGGGTACAGTAGCTGCATTCAGCTTATTGTACGCATGCACAATGCGCCACTTTCCGTTCGGTTTACGAACACAAAAAGTGAGAGATGAGTGATGAGACTTGCTCTCCCGTACCATCCCTGCATCTTCTTTGCCCTTGAAGAATGCGTCGATGACGTCGCATTGCTCCTTGGGGAGAGGCCACTGCCTAGTGACGAAGTATTTGGTTCCCAAAACCAAATCGATTTCATGTCGGACTCCCCGATCCGGTGGTGACCCCATCGGCGGGTTGTCACTAATGACATCTCCGAATTCCTTAAGTAAGGAATGGTAAGGGTCCTCAGGATCCGCGAGGATCTTGAGGCCGCTTCGGGCATTTAATGCCTGTTTGGGTTTCACCAAAACTGACTCACCCATGATGTATGAGGAGTTCAACTCCTCTTCCGGACGTAATACGACAACC
Source organism: Peronosclerospora sorghi (assembly GCA_026184515.1). Lineage (NCBI taxonomy): Eukaryota > Oomycota > Peronosporomycetes > Peronosporales > Peronosporaceae > Peronosclerospora > Peronosclerospora sorghi. The sequence goes on from CM047584.1 coordinate 18,631,840, forward strand.
TTGTCGATTCCACCTGCTTTTACAGCAGTTCCAAACTCGTTGAAGGACATCTCCTCCAACGACAACAGTTCGCCTACCCCAGGCAACCGTTCCATGCTTACGCCTTCCGTGACAACACCTGCCACACTATTCATCATCCTATAGGACTGCTGACTACTGGCCTCGGAATTCATCCCGACACCTAGATGGGGGGGAGTCAATTGCCCCATCTATTGGAAGCGCCACGCGCCTATCCACAGAGGTCTCTACCTCTACCACCGGTGAATCGCCGGTCTCACCTATAACGGCGTAGTCGGAACCATTTCCGACGTGCGAAAGAGACGAACTTCGGGTCTCTTCGCTTGGAAGCGCCTCACGCTTAACCATAGGGGACTCTACCCCTACCACTGGAGTCGTCTCAGAGGAATCCACCTCTGTCAATGGCGACTCGCCAGTCTCGCCTATAACGGCGTGGTCGGAATCATTTCCGACGTGCAAAAGAGACGAACTACGGGTCTTTTTGCTTGGAATCGCCTCGCGCTTAACCACAGGGGTCTCTACACCTACCACTGGAGTTACCTCAGAGGAATCCACCTCTACCACTGGCAACTCACCAGTCTCTCCGTTAACGGCGTGGGGATTAACCGCAGAATCCCCCTCGTTAAGGAACGCTTCCTTAACGCCATTGGGAGTGATCATTTCAGACATCCCAATCTCTGGCATCTCACGCCAGAATCGCTTTTGCGATCGAGCAAAGGTGGGTTCATGACTCGCCAATGCTTCACCCGACCGCGGGTGCGTTGAGCCAATGGACTTAGACTTCCAGTCTATCCATGGCTTGTGGCGTTCCAGCCACTTCATGCCCAGAATGAGGTCATACCTCGAGTCCAAATTTAGGATTAGGCAACTTTCTAAGCTGTCGAAGTCTGTAAATTTCAGCTTAAGGTCAATCGATACCTTCGGTATAGAAACTTGTTCGCCCGTCGCTAGACGGACCGTGACAACGTCACGAGAACGTGCCACTAGGGCCTCGGTATACAGCCGACTCTTCTCTACAGAAGCCCGTCTGAAATAATTGTCAGACGCTCCAGAGTCTATCAAGACTCTCCAAGGCTTTACAAAGCCTTTCACGTCCGCAAGGACTACCAGCAAACATGTCTGGTACACCAAATCGGTTCTAGAAATCACCGCTTCCCTCGGGGCTTTGTGCTATCGTCCCCTACCCTGGGGCTTAACAGCACTGAGGGGTCCCCCAGTAGGGCGCCCAGCACCTACTGGGAGCCGTCGTTTCCCGACGGCTTAGGCCAGGGCTTCTTCCCAACCCTTGGCCCTTTTAAGCGAGTATCTTGCTGGGGGTTCCGCGGACATTTGTTCCGCATATTATCCGTGCTCCCACACTGGAAGCATCTCAGCGGTCCATGCCGCTGCATCATTGCAAGGAGCTCTGCTCCGAAGCCCTGCGGAAAGGAGTCAGAGTGACTCTTAGCGGGAGGTTTCTTCTCCGCCTCGACCTGACTCAGGTCCATGGGTTCAGGATCCACCTTAGAGGAACGAAAATTCCTTTCGGCGTTGAACGCCATCTTGAACGCTTCCCCCAGGGATTGGGATCGGCATCGGAACAATTCCGAACGTGCTGGACCTTCTCTCAGGCCTCCCATGAAGACGGGGATGGACGCATCGTCCGAATACGCTTTCGCGTACATCCCTGCCAACAGGGTCTTAAGTTCTTGGATATATTTTTCCAAGTCCCTAGTGCCCTGACGACACCTCAGAAACGCCAGATGAATCTGTAAAACCAGATCAGGCGTGGCCTACATGTCCATAAGCTTCTGCTTAAGGACCTCCCAGGTAGGGAACACGTTCGTAACCGAGTCCGAACACGTAAACGCCCATGCACGGGCTTTACCCGTAAGACGGGTCAGCGCAAGTCCCACTTGCAAGTGATCAGTGATCACATTCGCTGTGGATAAGGCCGTTTCGACCTCTCTTAACCACACATAAAGGTTATCACCTTTTTCCCAGAGAATTCCTTTATCTTAAAGGACAATGGGAGACGCACCCCCGTGGAACGATCTCTACCTAAACTCGCTTCATGAGCGCCTCAGTGCCCTTCTCCACTAGGAGCTGCATACCCTCGTCACCCAGTAAGGGTAACAGCCTTTTAAAGGCTTCCTGCTGGAAGAGGGTCAAACTATCCCAATCGTCATGATTCATCCCTTGCAGAGGATGCCTTAGTCTACCAACACAGGTGTTGGATTGACTACAAGTGCTACCAGATGTAGCCGGTGCGTATACGCACGGTGCATCTAGCGCACAGAGGAAGACTTTTCCTTAAAGCGGCGTCTACCACTACTTAGCCGATACGCCCTTATAAAGGGCTTAGTAGGAGAGAGCTCTCCTACTCGGGTCCAAGATTCCCGGGTTGGCTTACTTCTTAGCCTTAACGGCTGTGTTCCCTTACTAAGGGTGTAGGTAAAGGGAGGGCTCCCTTTACACTACGGCACTTAGTACACGCGCGACCGGTCGAGGTCGCGCGTCTGTACGATAGAGTGAAATGTAAACTGGATATATATTTAATATTTAATTAGTCTAAATTAATTTAAACTAATGTAAACTATATGTAATACTAAGTAGAACATACCAAATTCGTACCTAGCTAAAATATTGTGTACACACCTGTGTACCGACACGTGGATGGCTGACGCGCCACCACCCAAGGGCCCCTGCCCTGATCGGTTAAAATAACCAATGGTTCAAAACCTTTCAAACCGGTCAATACTGACCTCAACCGTAGTGTACTCATGTACACCGACACTAAATGTAACTCGTAACCCCGTTACAGTGCTGTCTTTACACGCAAAGCTTTGCCACGCAATATATCGTCTAGATCCTATCGAAATAAACCCATATTCCCCGGAACTTTCCCCTCGGCCAGCCACATACCGACGATCGTACCGTTGCCGAACATCAGCGGTTTGTTACCGATGTTAGTAACTCGTACGTAATCGCTTTGGCCTCCACTTTCCACAAACGTTCGGTACCCACGAATCGCCCCTGGTCACCCAAAACTTCCTCTTTCGATAGCTCTTATCCACTGGGATATCTGCCGATCGACCCACAGGAATGATGATATCCTGGTTACACCTAACCAGATCAGTGTGTGATCTGTATAAGGGGCGTCGGCCAGCCAGTTGGATCTGGACTTCGTCTGGAAGCGTACGTACCCCATGCAACAGATCGAGGCGTTTGCCTGCTGGCACCATAAAGTCCATGCCAAGGAGCGCGTCTGAACGGTCAGCTTACCGACCCAAGCGCTAAAGAAATAAACCAATGAACCAGATAGAGTGGTCTTCACACGCGTTCTCCCATCGGTCATATAGGAATTTTCGCCAATTCCGACGCATTCTTGTCTCTGTGCATTGTCAATCTGACATCCGACCTTAAGAGCAAAGGCGGAGTCAATGATCGAAACTTCTGCTCCAGAGTCAAACAACATCATCGCCTTCTCATTGTTGACCTTCCCGCAGTATTCCGCCTGTTTGAACCTTTTATCGGAGCGTGATATTTCCAGTAACCGCGTGACTCGCCGGGCAACAGGTCCAACTGCATAACGACCTTCGATCGGGAATATTCATTAGTCTCAAGACTGTAGATCGGATGATTCCCATCGCTTGTCCTTTTTCCTTTGAGTTTTCGCCCCTTCCGACATATACATAGATGCTAAACGTAGATCCCTCGGCTCGATCCAGATTCCAACCTGGCGAGCGACCTAGTTTAACATCTTCTCCACGTCAGGTGGCAGCATTCCCGCATGCTTGTCTGGCACATACCACTTGTGCATCTGGTTACAAAAAATGCTGCATCTTGCACTTTCCATCGTCGTGAATTTCTCCACTTTCCTTGCATCCAAACAAGCAATGATCGGTGGGGTGGCCGCGTCTTTCAAATTTCTTACACGTAATTCTTCGCCATCAGCCACGATCATCGTGTTTGGTCGACCCGCAGTGCGTGCACTTCTTGTATGGCGAATCCGGGTCTGACCTGTTGCCGTTTCTTGCCCTCCTTAGGCAGGGCTTGACACTGGTTGGTCTCTTGGTGCAGACTGGGCGACGAAAATGTGACGGTACTGTTCCTCGTCCGACTCCAGGCTGGACCAAACACTGCTCTACCCTTCTCACCCGGTGCTTACATCATCCACGACCGCTCTAATCGCTCGGGCCGGCCTGTTTGCAGGTCTCTTCACGGGATCATCCTGCATCTTCGATCGGTATCGATTCGATCCGACAGCAACCCTCGTCCTCATACTGCGGGAGTGACGCAACATACGTAGTGTGTGCTCCACTTCTCCCACGTCCTTGAGTCTCAGTAAGGTCAGCTGACCGGCCAACTCCTGATCGTCCAGCGTGCCGATAAAGTGACCTACATGTTCTTGGGAAGCGCCGGTCGGTGGAACGGTCTCCTTGATCGGGATCCATGCACGCATCGCAGCCGCATTAAGTCGATGGAGGTACTCGATTAGCGTTTCATCACCCCTTTTCCTCATGTGGTGATACTTACAAGCATTAGAAAAGCCAGAGTGGCAGTGCTGCCCTTCGAACTCCAAACATAGAAGGTTCCAATCAGACCGCACATCCCGACTTAACTTTTGGATCCAGTTCGCAGCCGTTCCCTTCATCAGATCTCGAAATATCAGACACCGTTCTTTGTTCGGCGTCTGATCACGGAGGAAGACGGACTTTGTTAGGCTGAACCACGATCGTCCTTGCTATTCATCGTCATCTTTGCCCGTAAAATCCTTCAACTCAGTGGTTGCAGCCATGCGAATCCTTGGGATCGCCCTCAAATTCAAATCAAACGCCGTCGTCGAGGCTAAGTTCGCCTTACGCGTCCTACCTACACCCATACCAACGTAGTCCGTCAATTTCGCTGGTCGACTCTATGTCGAAGTCGTTGCTACTTGCCGATCGGCGAGGGTGGGCCGGATTTGACTTGCGTTTTGCCTTCAAAACCGGTCGAACACCTTCAAACACCTTGTCCGATGATTTAAACGACTCCATTTCAACGTCCGCATAAACAGCGTCGTTTTTCTGGACCGATCGGCTTGGTGCACGCGGGCGCTGAGGCGATCGGCCTTAATTTTCGACATAACGCTTCATCATGGTGTGGTAAAACATACTACAAATTTTTGCGGTGCCATAGTTGGTACAATAGTCAGTATAATAGTCGGTAGAATAATTGGTAAAATAGTCGGCACAACAGTTGGTACAACTGTTGGCACAACTGCGGCAAACATTGACGGGGCATGGACGGTACATCTGGGACGACGCGACAACTGATACAGTTACCTAACGGGTACCTAACGGTTAGCGACGGACGACGGATAAATCAGGTCGACTGGTCGACAGAGTACGTGGGGATGGACAGTTCTGATTGGTTGGTTTTAGGTAATTGGTAGTTTTAGGGATATAAGTGATAATGAAGTTATCCTTTTGCGTCCGATCGGTAAGATCACCGAGGGGAGGCGTGATCTCTTCGCGCCTCCCTCTCCTTTGCATACACACCCTTTACGTCCCGGGCGGGAGGACGTAGAGCCATTTTTGGCCCACCGGAAAACGTAAAAGTCTGGGGAACTCACCCTCAACTCCACCCGGAGTCTGTGTCAGCGGTTCTTACGTAAAGGTATTTGGTATTGGGGAAAGTGATCGAGCCTGGTGTTCTCACCTCTTCCCCGATTGGTCCACGTTTTTGGACCCCTAGAGTTCAGCTGCTCTAAGCACCCCATGGGAACCCTAGGTGGATTTTAGTGGAAACCGTCGATCAGCCCGTCGCTGATCGACCCTCCTCTAAGGTTTAAGTTTGGAATACAAGTATTTTGGGTATTCTATCGACGAATTAAGCTTAAGAGGCTCCGGTATCAAGTGGTGAAGATTTCCGCTGAGTGAACAAGTACCCCTTCGCAGATCACTACCAAGATCGTCTATCTGCAACTAGCGACCTGCGATCACATGTTTGCACTCGCGCCAACTAGTGCCTGATCGACTAAATCGATCAGACCGATCAGACCGATCAGGTCGATCACGATCTGTAATTGTCGACTATTGGCCCTGATCATCCCTGATCACCCTTGATCAACGACCTGCGGCCCTGATCATCAACGTTTTGCGCCTGATCAAGCCTGATCGATAACAGCCGCTTCATCACGAGTCATCTCAATCTTGGATCAAGGAATTGCAACGTGACATCCCCGCCACCTGGAGAGCAACCCACGCCCAAGCCGTCGGGTACACAAGGTGAGCAGGAACACAAGCAGTCACAGGACAACCGGAGGACCCCCATCGTTAGTCGGCAGTCCGGGCGCCGCGGTAACGCCTGATCAAGCTTCAAAAACTTTGATCAGCCGCTCCACACAATGGCTTCGAACATGGCTTGCATGCTTCCTTCCGTCGCGGGCGAGGTAACTAAATCAATCTTGGGGGGTGCCCATACCTGAGGGAGCCGCTGGGGCCCCGACTGGTATGCCGCCCCACGCTGCCACACGTCCCGTTTTTGTTCCGTGTGACTACTACCATGATACATGGTAATCCGCCCCACAACGACTTCCAACTCGGACGAGAACTTGGAGGAAGTCGGCGACCCATACAGCGAGCTATTATCGGAAAGTAACTGATCGGCAAGTGATTGCACGAGGTTTGGGGCTTCCAGCGCAATTGTGGGAGTTGGGCGGCGTACCTCCCCCACCAATGGCGTCAAGTGGTCATGTAGAGTCGACATAGCTTGTTTTAACTTCCACGTATCAATTTCTAACAACTTGCCAACACTATTAACGTTCTTCACCTTCACCCAAACCTCGGCTAGCATCGCCATGAAGTTTTTGACTAGCTGCAGCGGCCGATCTGAGTCGATCGGTGCGGTTGTAGGTCCATGCAGACGATCCGGAATTAGGGGTTTGACAGTTGGCATGACCTCGTTTTCGCGAATGAATTTCTTCAACTCGTAGATGTAATACATCCTGGTCACCTCCTTGTCATTCAAAACCCCATCACCGATCGACGAATTTTCTTCCAAGTCGTCATCGTCTGAGAGCATTGCGAGCCTCTGCTTGGGTTTCTTCATGGGTAATTCGGGCGGATCGGGGTAATCTGCCCCTATAGTGTTTTTCACATCATGCAATTTTACGTCGAAATACATGGGATCAGGAACAGAATTCTGATCCCTTCCGGAACAAAAGCAAGACTTACTATAGTCCCGATCGTCTCCGATCGGAGCGTTATGGGGAGTAAAAAACTTGTTAATCTCGATCTGTTTCTCCACCTGTCCAGATCGATCATCGCCATTCTTTTCCAAGACCACGGCAAAAGGCGAGAAGCGTTCCTCGTGCCGATAGGCTCCGCCAGGAGCGGTATGGGGAGTCGTAAATTCATTAATTTCGATCTGATTCTCCCCTTGACCAGATCGAACATCGCGATCCTTTCCAAAGAATAGCACGCAAGGCGATAGGCGTTCCTTGCGTCCTCTCTAGAGAGTATCCATATCAAAACTTGTAAAATCCAAACTTTGCGCAATATCGCGGTGATATCCACGGTCACCAAATGATCCGGGCACGCCCACCATTGTGGTGGAATCCAGTTCGAAATCGAAAACTGAAGTGTCCGGAACTTGACCACCATCGCGCCTAGCCGAACAACTTACGGGGGGGGTACCCCGCGAACCTTCGCCTGGAAGCCGATCGGGTGACCGGTCGGCACTGCAGGACGCCGAGTCCGATTTATCTTCCATCTCAACTTGTGTACCCATTGGTGTGGGTGGTTACACACTCGGTGGACCTTCGCTTAGTAGGAACCTTGGCAGGTACCGATATGCGTGTACCGCTTCTGGGGTACTTGAACCGAAAATCAACGGAAAGATAATCCAATGCGTCAGATCTGCAGATGGAGCGGAAATCGTCACTCCAAATGCGGGTTAAATCTGGGGCTTGACTCCACACAGCATTGAGTAACCCTGCCAAAAGAAATTCTGGGGCTTGACTGCAAACAGCAGTGAGTAACCCAGTCAATAGAAACTTGGGGCTTGACTGCAGATCGCAGTGAGTAACCCAACCAATATCTGGGGCTTGACCACAGATCGCAGTAATTAACCCATACAATACGAAAAAAAAGAACACTTTCCAAACGTGTGGGGCTTGAGGGGTGAGTAAACGTAGTGGGCGTGGTACTTCCGGTGGAGCTGTGTCCTGGCCGGGAATAAATAAGCAAGAGGGGACCGTGATATCCCTCTGCTCCGAATGACTCCTGCGGAGCGGCGACTTATGCAACCCAATGTAATACGAACACTATATTTAATAACCAATTAAAATACAATGTGTAAACTACATGCAAAACCGTGTGCCTCACCTTAAGTCTGCGTACCTTACACTCAAAGCACACGATTGGCCCAAAACACTCCGTTCTTTTAGCCAACCCGATCGCTCCGACTTGACAACTGGTACACTGGTACATGCTAGTCAAAAAATTTCAATAGCACTTCACCACAAGGGCAGTCCCGATACACTGACCAACTCGCACCTGTAGCGAACAAACAATCATTCAATATATCCACTCATAAATGATTCTTCGTACATGACTGCTCTCTTCATACGCTTGGACCCGCCACTCATACACTGCTCCTGAAATGAGACGGATCTGCATGTCACTGATGGATCCTCGTCGTATCTTCTTGTATCGATTCGCCAGCAAAATGTTCCCTTCCCATATGTAATCCAGGGGTTACAGTACCATGCAACTCCCCCCAAAAAAGTGTCCAGAGAAGGCGGGAAACTGTTGTGCATTGGCTGGCCAGCTAGATCTAAAGTTAGCATAATCCGGCTTCCATTTCGTAGGACTTTCCTACAGTCCGTGTAACCTCTGTCCCAAATTGACTTGAATTTCAATGATAGTCGCTGGACGTACCGCTGCAATTGCGTGTTTTGCGCGTCATCTGGTCCCATCCACTGTACTGTCCTAGCTCCTGTTGGAGATCTGCCCATTTGCCCCTTGAGTTTACGCTATATCCCAGCCTCTTCCTCCGTGTGTAAGGAGTGAGATTTCTAATTTGATTGCCGTCCATCTGGACTCGGCTCCAGATTATCCACGCCTGTTTGTATATAGAAGTAGGTTCAGTTAGCCAAGAGGTTGCATCCCTTACCCGTTGTACCCGTATTGCCAGTGGGATCGCTATCAATCCCAAACCCCCTGCCCATTTTGGCGCGTATAGTAGCGCTGATGACATCTTGTGACGATCTTTGTCCCCGGCAATAACTTTCGCCCATATTAACTGCTTCTGGATGTGGATACGTTGGTCGAGAACGTGTTGAGGGAGTAGGTAAATCATCGTCGTGAACAAGAGGGCTGGTAACTCGATGGTATTAAACAAAAGAACCCTTTCCACACGTCGTCCCGCATTGCGTCGCTACTTGTAAACGTCGTCTAATACTTTGTAGCCTCCGCACCCAATTCACTTCCGATAGGTCCTCCCCACCGACGTCTTAACCCAGGTATTTCGTTGTCGCCGTCAGTTGTAAAACTGGGATGTCATACGAGTACGGCAGGACAACTGAATTCTTCAGGAACATCAGTTTACTTTTGCGCACTTTGACTTTAAGGCCCGGTAATTCTCCAAATCGGTCAACCAGTTGTTGTAATGGGGTGCCATTACATAATTTATATTCAAGTTAGAATATCACAGTTTAATTTCAGACGCGTTGTCTGAAATTTAAATAAGAAATTATAAGTTATTATAATCTAAGAAGGAAAAGTCGATTCGGTATAAATACCGAATCTTGCAGGTTAACTAATAGTACAGTTAGTTAAAGACTTGATATTATTATATTACTTGGTTAGTTACTATACTATTAGCCTCCAAACCACCAATTAAATAAACACTCTTAATTTTGCGTTCTAGAACATAAGTGAATATTCATATATTTACTTTTAGTATAGGATTAGTTGTCATCAACTAATCCTACCCCTCTTGTATTGCGCGTTCCTCGCACAACACAGTGTAATCCTGTAACAGGATCAGTCCTGTTACACCTGGTAGCACTTTGTGGTCCGTCCTAACGACCACAGTTCCGTTCCGCTAGTTAACTAGCGGAGCGAAGATTAAGAGCCGCTTGGCATCATGTCGCGAGACATGACGCCTGCCGAGCGAGAGAGAACGCTGGAAGTGGTGACGAAACACTTCCCCCACTTCTCGTCGCGTAGTAAAGACACGAAGGTAAAAATGGTTCGGTCCATGGGTACCGACATCCTTACCTTCCTCCAGGGTAAGTCCCCGGAGGAAGTGATAGAGGTGGTGAATCGCTTTAGACGAAACCACCTAGAAAATCCAGCACGGCCCGCGCAAGAGGCAACGCGGAACGCACCTGCACCTGCAACGCATAGCGTTGAAGTGGTAAAGGCGCGAGTACCGCCCTTTACCGGCGAAGGGGGCGAGCCCCTTCGTAGATGGTTCGCAGAGGTGGAAGATGCCATCTCTGCGAAAAATATTGTTGACGAACGTCAACAGGAGTACTCTGCCACAACATGTCTGGTCGGCAGATCCAGGGCATGGTCGATGAGTCGCAGAGCCACTGATGACTCTGCGTTCCTTACTTATAAGGAATTAAAAGCTGAGATAAAGCTCAACTTTGAAGCTCCAGAAATGGAGCTAAGTAGTCGGCAGGAGTTCATGGAACTCCGGCAAGGTAAGCTTGACCTTCAATATTACGCTCAGAAGACGCAATATTTGCTGTCAAATATTGTGTATGAGCCAGTGCCCCCTGCAATGCAGGTCACTGGCTTCATGAAGGGACTCAATGATGGTCCCGTCAAACAGAGTCTTTACCGGCACCCGCCAAAGACTCTAAGGGATGCCATTGATATGAGCATCCGTGAAGAGTTCAGCATGCGATCAGCGTCATCGCATGCTGGGTAAAGCGAAGGGCTCAACAGCCCTTCGCTTTTGACATGCCGCAACAGCATGTCAACAATTAGCAGTCGGGCATACGAATCTCACACTTCGTCTCAAGAAACAGCCACCCGCGCCAGAGCATGGGTGGTGGAGGTCCAGAGCCGATGGACCTATCGGTTGCGGTTGCTTGGAGTTCTAAGCAACCGAAATTTAAGAAGAACATTCGCTGAAACCGATGCGCGAAAGTGGGGAATTTTGCCCATGAGTGTATGGAACCGCGTCCAGTGACACGCAGTCAGAGGACGGAACCTTCCGCTGCACAGAGCCACCAACAGGTACATCACCCTGTTGGTGCAAAAAACGTAAATCACCAGTAGAGGCGGGGCGCCCTACTTTGAATGTTATCCCACATGCCGACATAGGGCATGTGAGGGTAATAGCCCCAGACGGGACTATGTCCTGTCAAAAGGTGCAGGGTGATGATAAGCCTCTTATCACCCTGGAGGTTAAGCAGCAAGGGAGCGATGTCCCCATGCGAGCTTTGTTTGACACAGGAGCGTCAAACAATTTCGTTAGAACTCAGAGTCTAACGCTGTTGAGCTTCGTGGAGGTAGAAACCCCGCGAAGTATGTTGTCATTCCGGTTAGCAACAGGTGCAACCGTGACTATTCCAAAGCGTGTGATTAAAACACGCTTCGAGTTGAATGAACTGTCATCCGAGGATGAATTCATCGTCCTCGATTTAGATGACAAGTTCGATGTGATACTTGGAATCCCATGGATGTCCAAGTTTAAACCTTCGATCGACTGGGTTAACCTATCGATCGACTGCGGCGGACCCACAGAATCTGATCACCCTGTGTGTAATCCGGCTGTATCAGAGGATACAACCGCTGCGTCACACAGTCTGGTGGATAGAGATGGCACCACCAGGTCTGTTCTTACACGATCAGCGGAAGGTACCTCCACTGGTGAGAGTCCAGAGGGACTACCACACGCAACAGAAGAGTCGTTGCGTGTTGGAGAGAAACATTCCATGGGTGATAAAGACCACCGTGAGAATGAAGTGATAACCAAGGTGGGAACCACCCACCGTGAGAATGAAATATTATCCACAGTGGGAAACACCCACTGTGCGACCGAAGGTACCAACACGACGAAAAAATTCCGTGTTGATAAGAGTGAACTCACGATCGAGATCAATCGTGAGCACAACTTTGTGGTGTCCAGTTCCCACCACGTTGCGTTAGCCATGCACACGGGTGATAAAGACCACCGTGTCGCAGAACAGGCGGCCGATCAGACGAGCACATCTGATCACCAAGAAAATTCCATGGTAGGCAGTGGCCACCATGATGATGAGTATTCGCACACGGTGAATCGTAATCACCGTGTAGCAATCAATCAGACGAGTGCGTCTGATTGCATGGACAGTTCCGTCGAGACGATCAACGTCTTGACGCAAACGGAGACCGGATTAGA
>CM047584.1:18659635-18691570 GCA_026184515.1 Peronosclerospora sorghi
GCGTTCCAAATGGACGATGCGGATTGGTTGAAAGTAGGAACAGGGTAGATCTAAGGGTTTAATTGCTAATATAGTTCTCCTTTTGCGTACGATCGCGCTGATCGTTTTTGGGAAGGCACCTTTGCGCCCCCACCTTATTGAAACCTCTACGTCCCGGGCGGGAGCACTAAGTGCGTTTTTGGCCCACCGGTTGGCGTAGAGTGTGAGAACTCACCCCTCAACTCCTCCCGCAGTGTCTGCGGTTCTTCGTTTAAAGGTTTTTGGTTTTGGGAACGTGATCGAGCAGTGCTCTCACCTCTTCCCCGTGAAATTAACGTTTGGCCCCTAGAGTTCGGCTGCTTTAAGCGCCCCACGGGAACTCTAGGTGGATTTTAATATAAATACCTATTCCTCATATAGTCTAGGCTAGGAGCGCATTGATTTGGGAGTTCCTTAGCTGTTTGACGGCTTAGAGGCTCCGCGATCAGGCAGTGAAGACTTCCGCTGCCTGATCAAGTACCCCCCCCTACCGTTCAACACCTGATCGACACTTTTTGCGAATCGTGATCGTGATCACTGATCGCAAATCGCGCCAACTGCTACTTGAACGACTTCCGGTGCTTGATCAATTCTGATCAAGCTATATTACGACTGGGCAGCAGCTTTTAGCCCCTGATCGAGCCTTTCAGTACCTGATCGCACTTGCGATCAAGACACCTGATCGCATCTGCGATCAAGACACCTGATCGCACTTGCGATCAAGACACCTGATCGCATCTGCGATCAAGACACCTGATCGCATCTGCGATCAAGACAGAATATTGTTGATCGACGGTTATTAACGTCAGCCAAATCCTGATCGCGCCTGATCACTACCGATTGGCTTCGTTTCAGTACCTGATCGTGACTTGCGATCAAGACGCCTGATCGCATTTGCGATCAAGACCGAATACAACTGAACTACGGCTATTAGCATCAGCACCAGCCTGATCAAGCCTGATTACTACTGATCTACATCGTTTCAGCGCCTGATCGCATCGGACTGCCGCCTGATCGCACTTGCGATCAAGACGGACTATTGCTGATCGTCGGTTATTAGCATCAGCCCAAACTTGATCAAGCCTCATCGCGGCTAATTGACGTGGTTTAAGCACCTGATCGCACGTGATCACGCCTGATCGCATAGGTTGTATCGTCACAAGTTAGTTAATTCAATCTTGTACCAAGAATTCGCTGTGCGCTGTCCCCGCCACCTGAGGAGCGACCCACGCCTAGCCGTCGGGTACACAAGGTGAGCAAGAACACAAGCAGTCGAAGACATCCGGAGGACCCCCTTCGTTAGTCGGCAGTCTGGGCGCCGTGGTACCGCCTGATCAAGTCTCAAAAACTTCGATCAGCCGCTCCACCACAGAAACACCATGGAGTCGTCAACAAAGGCTGAGAACTTAGTAGGAGTGCTTAAATTTCCTCGACACGGTATGAGGCCTTGAATCGCTTCCTCCTCCTGAATCGCTATCGCTAGTGGTTCCACCGCTAGAATGAATAATAACGGAGCCAACGGAAAGCCTTGACAAATACCCGAGGTTACCGTGATCGGCTCTGACAACTCTCCATTCACCTTAAACTGCGCTGTTTTTCCATAATGTAGCCTTTCTACCAGCCTGATGAAATCTGGGGAAAAAACCAAAAGTTCTTGGTGTTCCATGTAAATACGGTCTGGCCTGTCCACCGAAGAAAAGTGTACTATATAAGGTTACCTAAACAAATATAACCATACAAAATGTCATATATAAAGTGTAACCTAAAAATGTCCCTACCCATTTCAGCCAATGGGGTTTCACCATCTTCGAGAGACTATAAAGACAAAATGGCTTCAAATCATTCCAATACCTCCTACCTCGTCAAAAGTGCTTAGACCATGTAGTTCAAGTTCTTAAAAGTGGAAAATAAGTTTTACTTTATATTTTAACAAGCTAGGCAGATTGAGAAGTCGTTTCGTCTTGTTATCACTTAATAAAGACACCCTCAACTGATCAGATAGGATGGGGGGCATGATTGCATCAGCTGTTTTCCGTCAGCCTGTGGTATACAGATACTAAATTTAGTACATGTATACTGGTACTAAATATTCACGTTTCAGTCGCATGCGGTCCAACGATAAGCAGAAGATCATTGTGGCGGGTATTCCAAAGACCCTGGACAATACGCAGCTCTCTGATCTGTTCAGTAAATTCGGAACTGTAGCGGAAGCCCAAGTGGTGCTTGATGATGTCTCTAAAACGTCGCGCGGATTTGGCTTCGTCACGTTCACAGCCACGTCAGCCATGCGCGCGGCAATTAAGAACATGCACCGAAAGGTCTTGGAAGGCCGGACGCTAAATGTGCGACAGATCTTGTCCAAGGAACGGTATCAGAAGCAAACGAAAGACATACCGGATCCTAGTAAACGGCTCTGCTGGTTATTGCGTAAGGGCAAATGCACGAAAGGATCGGAGTGTCCCTTTTCTCACGTTGTGCAGGATGGAGAATTTGGGACTTGCTTTAACTTTAAGCAGACGGGTGAGTGCAAACATGGAGAAAAGTGCAAATTCATTCACTCCAAACCAAATGAAGAGACGGAAACCAATCAACAAGGCAGCGAAGAGACTTTGAAAAGAGCGTCGAAAGTCGAGACAAAAAAACGTGTGTGCTACGGTTTTCAGCATGGACGTTGTCATCGAGGCCAAAAGTGTTTCTTTGCTCACGAAATGTTGGAAATGGAGACAAACGTCCCGACGAATGTGGAGAAGAAGGCAAACATGAAACGAAGACGAGAGGAGACGGACGACGATGAGATGGAAAAAGCGACGGTGCCGAGTATCGATCATGTGAAGCAGAGACGATTGGAAACTAGCATCGATGCCAAGGAGAGGGAGGGGAACATGATGAAGAAGACGATGGATTTGACGGGATTAGCAGCACATGTTCGTAACTTTGTCGCGCATCAGAAATCAAAAGCTCAGGAACAGAAGCGTGTGGGACCACCAAAATCCGAGTTGGAGACGAAGGTGCACCTGACGGGTGAGGAACACGAGGAAAACGATCGTCAAGTGCACGACAAGGCGTTGAAACGCCCCGTAACGAGCGATAGGAGTACATCCGATGGCGTTCGTAATCACAGCGTCGGTGTTAGTGGTAGTGGCTCCAAGACGACAGTCAACAAGGAAACGATGCGTGCGACGCGCGACAAGTTGATGCTGGAGCGACGTTCGAAGCGCCTCGCGAAGAAGAAAGCGCTGCTCAAGTTGAAGACGAAGGGTGAAGTCGAGCTGGAGGCGTAATTAATTCCAACATGTTAACCTTTGCGCGCTTGTTTTACGGATGTTTTACTGATATTTTGCTGCTAAAAGTTCGCTACTAACATACCCTTCCTTATTCACCGAAACAATTCATACATTGGAGCGCCACATTCGTGCGACATTTGTCGCCATCCGTCCACGTGGCGTAGCCATCATCCCTTAGAAGTCATTTCGAGCCGATGGGACGCTCGGTACTGCATGCGTCGAGTCCGCGGGACGCCAGTCTCGTCCACCTAGCCATCTGCATCGGCGGCATCTACGCCTGCTACCTTAGCTATGGCATTTTCCAAGAAAAAATGTGCGTACACGTTTCCCTTGTAAACGCAGGCAACGAGACGCCTACTGACCCCTTTCTTGTCGTCGTTGTAAACTTCTGTCAGTTTCACGTATCGTTCGTCCCATGGCGACAAGTTTACCGCCACGTTATTTATGCTCTTCGTTCAGTGTTTCACGAATGCGCTCGTCGCGTATGGCGCGACGTTTGTCTGGAAACCCGAGCGGGCGCGCATGCCGCTCGCGCCGTTCGCCTCGACGGCCGCGGCGTACCTCGGCGCTATGTTGTTTAGTAATGAAGCGCTCAAGCACGTGAGTTTTCCGACGCAAGCGCTCGGCAAGTCGTGCAAGATGATTCCTGTCATGCTCATGGGCGTCCTCATTCGAGGGAAAAAGTATACGATACGG
Source organism: Peronosclerospora sorghi (assembly GCA_026184515.1). Taxonomy (NCBI): domain Eukaryota; phylum Oomycota; class Peronosporomycetes; order Peronosporales; family Peronosporaceae; genus Peronosclerospora; species Peronosclerospora sorghi. The sequence continues at coordinate 18,663,634 of CM047584.1, forward strand.
GACTATATTTGTATGCTCGTGATTACCACGGGCATCGCCGTGTTTCAGCTCGGGAAACAATCGGCCAAGCACGTGGAACGCGAGAACAGTAGCTACGGCCTCGTGCTGCTCTTTCTCTCGCTCACGTTGGATGGCATCTCGGGGCCCAAGCAGGAGGACCTGGCGCACCGCTTGCGTCCGTCCGTGCACCAACAGATGCTCCACACCAACGTCTGGGCGATCGTGTACACGGGCCTTGGCGCGCTCTTGACGGGCCAAGCACGGGATGGATTCTTGTTTTGCAGGGAGAATCCCGCCATCCTCCACTCGGTCTTCTGGTTCTCTGTCTGCAGTGCCTTGGGCCAGAATTTCATTTATTTCACCATCCAGCAATTCTCGGCCCTCACGTGCACGACCATCACCACGACACGGAAATTCTTCACCATCCTCTTCTCGGTCCTCTGGTATGGACACGAGCTAAGTCTCACGTCGTGGCTTGGGGTCGCGGTCGTGTTTGTCGGCTTGGGATGGGAATTGTCCACCAAGTATCGCAAGTACCAGACGCAGAGTACGAAGCTGACGTAGATAGAATCCTTTTGTTAGACGCCCGAAACTCTCCTCAAACAGAAACCCCGTGAGCTAACATGACTGCGCTTCCGTACCTAAAGCTTTCCGTAGACTTGACTCCATGGTGCTGCTACCCACCACCTAACATCGGGAGTTGATCCGAGCTCGACCAGTAGCAGCTCGTGGTTGCCTCGTGCTCGGTGCAGGAGAAGTAGCAGCTCGTTGTTGCCTCGTGCTCGTTGCAGGAGACGAGCGGCTCGAGTCAAGGGGCACCGATGGCTTTGACGAGCGACGTATAGTGTCCAAGTTGAGATGCATGAGACCCGTGTCCGTATGGATCATCTCGAGTAAAAGCGTCTTGAGGTCGTCGCCAAGGACGCTCAGATCAAACTCGCCATCTTCATTCTCGAGCCAGCGCGTCACTTCTTTCCGCAGAGCGACTAACAAACTCGGGTAATGCTTGGCCGCCATCTTGCGAAAACGCTCCTCTTCGAGCAAAACGAGGGAATTGCCAAACAACCGGTCCTTCTGACTCGCATTCGCTTCAAACGCTGCAATCTTTGCCTTGAACTCGTTGATTTTCGTAAAAATGTTCATGATTTTCTGCAGGGACTGAAGTCGGATCTGGGCACTCGCGACTGTGCGTTGGACTTCCTCCATATCTGCGATCGAGGTGCGCAGTCTTTCCAATTGCATGTCTCCAAACGTGACTGAGTAGCTCCATTGAAACTCTCGAAAAGCGGGATCGTGTCTAGACAAGAACGAGTCCGTGCAGAGGCGCAACTCGTTGTCACCTGCATCGCGTGCTCGCCTGGATGATTGCACGAGATATTTGTCTACAATACCACGCCGAGCGTTTCGTGCCTCGCTTTTGCAGCTTAGAAAGAAACCCATTCGCTGCTCTTCGGTATCGATGCCAAAGGCTGCCAATTCATCATTCATGGCGTAAAACAAGCCGCGGATCGAGCGCTCGACACGCTCCGTCAGAGCTTCCAGGACGTCTTTGCCCGCGGCAAGAGTGTCCAAGAAGCTTGTACTGCGTTCAAGTACTTTCGGCAGCCGGGAAATAAAGTGCTCATCGTAAACGGATGCTTCACGACCTAAACCATCACTTGAAGCTTTGTCATACTTCACCATTGTCGCTTCTTCGACAACTCTGTGAAGAAAAGCCAATGCATTCGACCGCCCTTCGTGAACCTGTTTGAATCCTCTGAGCAACGTAGCCAACCTGTCTAGCCCTTGATGACTAACATCAAGTTTGCCACCCGTCTGCAAGATGAGCGCGCAAAGATTCTCCATCTCGCCCTCAAGAGACAGCTCTCGGTCGTATATGGAGTAAACCACCGACACAATCTCATCTTGGGAGAGTTGACATGTTCGAGCCACTGCTCTAATAGCCGATACGTGCTCTTGCAGCTCTGCAATTCGATTTGTCTTTTCTTTCAGCATCACGGTATACATGAGATCATATCGCTCTCGTGCCGAACGCGACATATCGTCGCGAGCGCTACACCGCTCCAAAAATTGGTCAAGTGCAGCAGCAGAATCTTTTGCGGCTTGAAACTGTTTCCAGACGTCTAATTCGACAAATTGGAGCTGAAAGAAATCCGCATCGAAGTTCCCAATGTCTTCTTTCGAAACATGGCAAAAATCGTCAATCGATTTAATTCCAAGAGAAACCGCTAGCTCCCGAATCCCCTCGCACGTTCGAATTCGAGCATTTAGATGTTGCCACAGCTCACTTGAAAGACGTTCCTGGAGCGCTAGTAGATATTTCTCTTGTTCGAGAAGCGTCCCTCCAGCCACAGTAGGAACAGATGGAAGATCAACGGGATCACCCGCTTGTAGAAGTACTTCCATGCGTTGTACGTTATAATACGTGGTTGTAATACGAGCTTGAAGCTTTGCACGAGCAGCTTCCAGGCTCTCCAGCTCTTCAGAGCACTTTTGCACCAAAAGATCGTTGATCTGATGAAGCTGGTTGGCTTGGTACTCTTCATTTAAGCCTAGTTCCTGCCAAATCTCTTGACATCTCTGGTAAATATAACAAGTAAGTTCGATCGACCTAGCCCTGTAAACATAACCAGTAAGAACGTACACTCATGATGCGATATGATTCTTCCCTTCTCTCCTGATTTTTCGTCAAAACTTGCATTCGTTCCAAATCTGTTTGTAGAGCGAGTATCTGTTCGTCTTTCATTGCCAGCTGATCAACGAGTTCTTTTGTTCGCTCGTCTGCTACAGCGACATTGCCCATGACTCCTGCTTTTTCAGACTGCAGCTCCCAGCGCTCATTCAATTTGACAGCATCGTTAAAACTTTTCACCATATCCAAGATACTCTGTACGTCTTTTTCATACTTGACTTCAAGATGCCTCACTCTCGCGTCCATGGCCGTCTCCATGGCAGCCAACTTTTGTTTCACGTTTTCTTGTGCCTCTTTCTGCTGTCTTAGCCTCTCGTCTTCGTGAGCAACCATGGCAAGTCGCCACTGAGAATACAATTCCACGATGAGTCTTCGAATCACATCTTTCGCTGTATCCAGAGATTCAATCGAAGCCAAGATTTCAGCAATTGATGTTCGCTGACTCTGCTTCGCTCGTGAAGCATCGCAAATATGAGAGATACTCTCCTCACATTCTTTTAGATTTTGCGCATTCTTCTCCATGAACTCCTGCTCTGTCATCTCATCATGTCGATACTCCGTAAGACCGTTTAAAATCTGCTGAAACAACTGTGTCCGCTTCCGTAACTCCTTGTCCAGGGAAGTTTCAAGAGATTCTTTGTCAGAAGCAAGCTGCCATTCGCAAGGGAGTTACATGCAAATGTGCATAAGAGTGAGTTTGTGTGGGTATAAAAATCATGATGCACAAAACAGACCTGTAGTTGTTCTTGAATCCTTGCTAGTATTTCCCGGGATTGGGACGACCGCGGTTCGTCCTTCGTGAAAAGATGCGACACATATGAGATTGCTTGCTTGTTCTCATCAATACTAGCCGCAATCTTCCTTTCTTCTTCGGTAAGATATTCTAATATACTTTCCAGATTATAATTGTTACATCGAACCTACAGTGAGATGTTGAATGGGATCAGCTAATGTGAAATCAAGAGAGTATCTTGAAAGAAACACTACCTTGATTTCAGTCTGTCGGGTTAAAACATTCAGTGCGTTGTCGTTCGTCGCTCTCTTCACAGAATCTCTCAATACGAAAAGCTGCTCATGCTTTGCTTTCCGCTCTCTCTGACAACGCTCCACTTTGCTCTCCAATTCACTACATAACGTTTCTTTTTGGCACTGAATGTCCTTCATTTCTCTTTCCATCAGCTCTATTTTCTCCTTTGCAGACGTCACCTTGAGATCAATCGCCTCTCTTGTATCTTGCGATGCTTGTTGATATACCGACGACGACAGCCATGTCTGCATCCTACGTACTGCACTCAAAATTCCATCTCGCAATAGCTCATGTCGGTGATATCGCGTCTCCAGCTGAGCAATTTTAGCTTGAAAGGATTCGCGCTGCTGCTCTTCTGCTCGTTGAATTTCCAGCATTTCAAGCGCACAATTCATGACTTCCAATGTACGATGCAATGTTCCCAGCGGATATGTCACAAACGCATCATCTGATTTCGGCGTTTGCTCTTCCATGATGGCTACCGAAAATTCACTTTCACTCAAGCAGTCCACGTTTTCACCCTCAGACTTGATATCATCGCCTTCGTTTCCATGTAAGCACGTCAGAGGGACAACTTGCCGGCATCCGTTTCTCGGAACTAGCTCACGCACATGAGCTTTAAGATGATTAACTAAGCGCTGCGTTTCAGCAAAGCGATCATCACTAGACATTTCCAGCCCAGCGGCAGCCGTCAGCTGCTTCATCTTGCTCAAAGACGATAAAACATGTGGGTTTGCCAAGAACGTAGTCGTTAGCTTGTCCACATCTTCAAAAACTCCTTCTCCTAATCCTGCTAGAATAGCCTTTACGAGCTCGCGGCACAGTAGATTGTTGAAAGCCTTTAGATTGGTCAATTCGGCGGAGCGGCTATTGATATTTTTCACTGCCTTGTTTTGAATATTCTTTGCACGGTTGGCATACTGAAGCGTGTTTAAGGTCTCGCTCGCATTTGAGTCGGCAGGTGACACACATGCACTGCGAAAACACGTCAACGTTAGCAATTAATCTAAATACAACTCCTTCACAAAACAGAACGGACACTAAACACATACACGAAAAGAGTCCTGCTGTTTCCACCCAGTGCATCTTGAAGCAACCGCGTGAGCTTTGAGGACCTGTATGGGACATGTCCGTGCCGCCGCATGTCGTCACCGAGCGCGTTTATTACGTTACCAAGAGCAAACAACCCCGTATTAATTTGAATCCCTTCTTTCATGCGGTCACCTTCGGCAAGCGTTTTTTTTAATCGCTCGCTTCCTGCCAAGTCCACGAACGTGAGCTTGGACACAGTCACCGCATCATCTTCAGCTACCTCCGTAGAAGCCTCGCTCGGTCGCCTACTATTGGAAATTCGTTGTTTCGCCAGCAGCGAATCGTCTACCGCCGTCTTTTCCGACACGCGCTGGACGATTTTGACCGAAAAGACTGCGTGGGACCTACTGGAGCGCTCATTCATCTGTGTGCTGGCCGTAATGCGTCGTAGCGATCCTCGTCGCATTTTTTCCATTGCCTCTTGTCGATTCGAGACACTCACTTCGGTCAATCCCTGGACCCACACGCCATTCTTTCGATCTTCTCTCAACTGCAGCGCTTCCGATCGTCGATGGAGTCTTTGCGGCGCTGCTTCTTCGAGTAAATCATAAATATCTTCCCCATAGATCTCCAAGAACGAGACGGAGAGATGGTATTTCCCACCTGCCTCGTGCAACTTTCGAAACAAATGATGCAGAAACCTCGGAATCAGTCCTTCGTCCGTCCCCAAAGACTCGAGAGCCTCCTCGTCGCTACTGTCATCACTAGAGAGAGACGTGCGATCGAAGCTGTTTCCCAGTACGGACGTGGACGGGAGACTGTTTCCCATGGTGTACGTCTTGCCAGACCCTGTCTGTCCATACGCAATGACGGTCACATTAAACCCTTGAAGGAACGAGGCCATCCAAGGATGCAATGCGTCGTCATAAAGTTGCGCCTGGTTCGTCGACTCGGAGAATACGTGGTCAAAGCTTCCACAACAATCCAGGAACGCACCCAGCAAGTGTTAGAAACCAACGCCATCCGATACCACAAGCAACAAGCAAAGCATGGGCTCACGTGAATTGCCGCGCAGGTATTCCTCCCGCACACAGCTCCATGGTATTGTCCAAGTCTCGCGCTATGTGTACACACGTGGATGCATTGCGCGCGAGCTCGCGAGGAAGGTGGGGCCGAATCCGCACGGCCACACGCACGCACGTACTGTCTTTTCTAGACTTGCTTGATGTGTCGAGCCGCGAAAGGCCAGTGCCTCGGTACTTTGTAGGTGGGGAGGGTATGCTATTCTCTAGTGAACCTGTGGCTGCGTCGCAGGAGGTGCGACGCTCGAGAGCAATGGACGGCGAGGCAGGCTTTCGGTCGGGCTGCATCTTTGCTTGATGATGGTCTTAACATGATTGCGCGCTTAAAGGACCGGTAATTGTACCAGTACTGTGGTGCCGATACCGGCACTTTAGTCGCAGAACAGTTTAGGCAGACTATATACAGACAAAGCTCTCTAAATGTACCCTAAATTTGGAAATTAGCCAGCCTTATCATTAAGAGAGGGTGATCACTTATAGAGGATGACTCTCCTGATGTTTTATTAGGCTCGTAAATGTTGAGAAAAGAGCACTAGAGCGTTGTTCCCGGAGTTAGCGCGCACACGTCCTTCCATTCAGCATTCAAAATTTCACTAAAGATTCGATCCTAGGGAGTTATGATCACGGCAACGACAGTCCCCTGCCTCTCGAGCAACATGTCTGTCTACGCGCGACACTACAACGTCACGGACCATGGTACACGACGACGTCACAGTTTCGATACTTTATCCAAGAGAGGAAGAGGACAACAAATCCAAGCGAGCAACCAGTGCCATCAACTCATCTGCCAGTGAATGAAAATGTGGTGGAGTCAAGTTCAAAATCGAACACAGTTGTGTCGAGAACCTGACCACCATCGTGCCCAGCCTTCCAACTTACGGGGGGGGTACCCCGTGGACCTTCGCTTGCGATCCGATCTGATCGTTCGCTGCTAGCAGACGACCGATCATCAACAGAAGACGCCTGGTCCGATTGATCTTGCGTTGCCATCTCACCTTGTGTACCCGATGGAATGGGCTAGTTCAACACTCGGTGGATCGTGTCGCTGGTTGACTTGGGTCTGATAGTATGCAGACCGTACTGGGGGGGTGTACCCTGGGCGGAACTCTTCACCCTGGGTACTTGTAGACCGGTTACACTTGAAATATGTATAGTCCAATGGGTCGACCGTCCAATCGATCTAGACCCAACCAATACGAGATAATAGAGGGTAGACCACTCAACTGGTCTATCCCCTGACCAATATGAGAGAAGACCAAAGCCGGTCTAAACTCCAACCAATGTTATAGTAAACCAATATGTCCACGTAAAGATCCAATATGCTCGTGAATTCCACAAACGATATCTCAACGTAAGGACCAATCCACTTGTTAGTACGTTCCAAACGTACGTGACTTAAACTTGTGAGAATTCAGCCAATGGATACTCCTGTCGAAGGACTTCCGGTGGGCCAAATGCGTCTGCGACGCGCCCCGGCTGGGTATAATGGGCAGGAGGGGATTACTCGACCCTCTGCCCCCAAACACTCCGCGACGTGCGAAGGCGACTTAGAAAACCAAACTTTTAGAGATTCTCTTAGGACCTCTTAGCCACTTTCCAATCCAAGACCAATTTACTTCTTTTCCACTAACCTTACGGTCCCAATATGTACCAAACATTAAAATATGTAAAATACACGCAATGCCATGTGACTTACCAAAATCCGTGTGCTTGACACTCCTTGCACATGATAGGCTTAAAAGCCCCCCTTGTTTCCACCAATCTGATTGCTGACCAGCTGATCGGCACGCCGTTGACAGAAGGTGACCAAAATTTTGCCTTCGCTTCGCCACAAAAATGTCTAGAAGGTCGTAACTGATATGATCACTACGGGGATTTTGAACAGCTTTCCCGCAACGTCCGTGGCCGCATCAGTATTAAACGTGGCTACATTATCGAGGGAGCAACAGGAGCTTCATGAACTGGAGACAGCACTAGATGCCATTGCTCAGTGTACATCTGCTTCCGAATTGACACGTTTGTATTAGAAACTAACCGTCAGGAAAAGAAATGGTACGAAATTGGTCCTCAAGGAGGCAATAAAGAAAGTATCCAAGTTGCAATCACGTATTGATGGCTCGCGACTGCCAGTGGCTCCATTCATGCAACAGATTTTGGTCGAGGGGTATCCATTAACACGGAAACAAAAGACGGACGTGATGGTGTTCCAGATGCCCCCGTGACGCGAGACGTTATTGTGAGTGTAGCCGGTGCGTAAACGCACGGTGCGGCTAGCGCACAGAGGAAGACTTTCCTTAAGCGGCGATACGCCGCTACTTAGCCGATACGCCCTGATCTAAGGGCTTAGTGTGAGATTGCACTCACTCGGGGCCAAGATTTCCTGAGTTTACTGTTAGCGTACGCTAACGCCTTAGTCTAAGGCTTACCTTAGAAGGGAATAGCTAGGGGATGTTCTCCCCTGTACGACACTCACTGCACGTTCGACCGTTCCGGGTCGGGCGTCTAGCAGGATATAGTGTAGATTGTAAACTGATTTATTATTTAATATATAATTAGCCTAACTTAATAAACTAATGTAAACTATATGCAATACAAGGTAGAACTTACTTAATCCGTACCTAGCCGAAAATGTAATGTTCACCACCTGTGTACCAGCACGTGGCAGTCTGCCACGCCTTCACCAAGGGCTCCCGCCCTGATTGGCTAAAACAACCAATAGGTCCGAACCTTTCGGACCGGTCAATACTTGACCTTAACCGTTGTGTATTACGTACACCAACGTAACTAAAATGTAACCCCGTTACATCCTCCCCCATCACGACTATTGCCACGCAATAATCGATTATATTTGGAGACCCCAACTGCCAGAACTCTGGCCTCGAATGAGCACCTCTAGAGGTGGCGATCATTCTCCCCGAGAAGGGGATGTCATCTACTCGGACTCCGGTATCTCGGAGGAAGTGGCCCTTGGGGATAGCTCCACTAAGTATGACCGCTCTGACGACGCCGAACGGCGATGTCGGCTGCCTAATCCTTTCTCAACAAGTGGGGAAACTGGGATAACTCGCGCGCCACCATTGCCAACTTCGGATGGCAAAATCCGAGTCGCCGAAGGCGACCATCACCAATGAATTGGACGCGGCTCAGGACTCTTATCTTGCCACACTGGCACTAGGGGCTGCATTACACGCCCCCAAACGCCCTTCACGGGCGGAATATCATTTTGGGGGTCCTCGTGATCCCCAAAATTGGGCTAAGAATGCGGTAAAGAGGGGTTTAGAGTTTTATACCCCTGGCCCTGCGGCTGAACAGCCGCGTCAAATCGAATTCCGGAAGAAACTACGGGAAAAACTACTCACGCAGAAGCAGTTAACTGCCGCCCTATACCGAAAGCGAATCGGGAAACAGGCGCACTGTGTCTTTGTTGAGAACCTCCGCGAGGTTTCCTTCGTTCTCCTCCAAGGAGAGGATGCCGAAGAGGCAGAGCGTAAGTTTCGCGCTTGGGAGGAAGGTTAAAACGTCTCTCTGACTTCACAAAGCTGTACAGCAGCTATGCCGAACGTGACGTTCGGCTGGAGAGGGCATTGCGTTTGGCGTTTGCCAAAGCCAAAGCGATGGAGCAACTACCTTCCCCTTATCGCACGCTCTATTCTAGCGCCTATGCCCTCAATGTGGTGCCGGAGCGCAGTGCAAGCTACGCATCTGCCTCCGGCAAACTCCCAACTACTGGGAGTGAAGGGGCTTCTCCCGCCCCTTTGGTCGTCGAATCGCAGCGGGATTCTCCCGCTCGAAAGCGTCATCGACGTCTCGACAATCCTGCCTCAGGGGAGTCTCGGACTCCCACAAACTCCGTGATGTGGGTAACTCTTCAGCTTCACTAGATACTGGGTCTCACCCCGGTGATGGCGTCGCGCCATCAAGCTCCACAAGGTAATGTGGAACCCTCTCTGAATCGATAACTGGAGGAGGTGGTCGCGAAATTGCGACGTGAGGCTCAAGATCGCTGTGATCGACACAGCCGTCGCATCCTGGAACTCCAACATGGACTCCGCGATTCCGTGGGCGCGATTGACCGCGTCGAGAAGCGGCTTGACTCTCTCGAGTCTGCCCTTGACGGCTTTAGCCGTCTTGAGGGAAGATTTGAAGCTTCCGTTGCGGAGCTTCGTGGCCGCATTTTGACCCTGTCGGAGATATTACTCCGCCCTGCCGCGCCTTATGGCTATCCGCCTTCTCAGCCTCCTCCTAGGGGACCCGCCGCCGGGTCCTGGTATGGCTTAAGCATACCCACATAGAAGATTGGATGCGTACGCATCGCCTTCGGAATATCTAAGGTGTACGCCAAGCCCTTTCGGGCTAGCACCTTGAAAGGCCCCACAAACATGGGGCACAGTTTGTTTCTTAACACATTAGAAACGGCATCTGTATGAAGATTTTTAGCTTTTAATAAAACACTTTCTCCTACTTTATACGCCCTTTTGTTACGCCGGCCCTTGCGGTCGGCCTGTTCCTTTTGCTTGTCTTGGCATTCCGCCATGGCATCGAAAACGTGTCGTAAGACACTAAGGCGCCTCGATAAAAAATGATCGATGTGCTTTCGCACAGATACAGGGCTGACTTCGGGGAATCCTTCACCCTCAAGCCCTGGGCCAAACACACATGGCGTCAACGGAGCTCTCGGATTCACTAATTCGTTCACGTAAAACGGGGTAAACCCCGTAGATGCATGAACCGAATTGTTCATAGCAAATTCGGCCATAGGAAGCATCTCACTCCAACTCTTTTGAGAATCCGGACATAAACTCCGGAGAATATCCTCAACAACGCGATTAACGCGTTCCGTTTGTCCGTACGACTGCGGATGATCCGCAGTGGACATGAGAATCTTGGTGCCTAGCACATTAAACAGCGCCCCCCAAAACTGTCCCGTAAAACGGGGATCTCGATCCGATATAAGGGAATCAGATAGACCATGCTATTGAAATACACGGTCTAGGAACACTTTCGATGTTCCTTGTCCATCAATGTACTCTGGAACTGCCGCCAGGTGAGACATCTTGCTCAAACGGTCTACAAAGACCAATATGCCGGTGTTCCCGGCCTTATCCTTCGGAAAACCGAAGATAAAATCCATGCTAATGGATTTCCAACACTCTGTTGGAACCGATAAGCTCGCCAAAGGCGCAGCTGAACTTGCAGAGGGTTTAACCCTCTGACAAGTCTCACAGGTGCGTATATATGCACCGACCCACTTATACATATCGGGCCACCAATACAAAGCGCTTAAAGCGCTGTAGGTCTTATCCCGACCTAAATGACCCCCGGTAGGGGCGTCATGTGCCTCAAAGAGGACTCTGTACTTTAGTTCCTCATCATGAGGAACAACCACCCGCGGAGTGTCCTCCGCGCTCGTGCTATAATATAGCAAACCGTCTCAGTAACTGTGTGGTAAAGTGTGCCATAAAATTGGGCCTAATTGAGGGCTTAATTGTGGGCTAATTAGAGGTGTGACTGCGGACACAATCGGGTGAGTAATTGCGTGTACGATTGTGTGTACCATGGTGTATACAGTTGCGTGTACAAATGCGGTGCACATAGACAGGACATAGCCGGGACATTGTGAGATGGGGCGATTACGTACAGGTACCTAACGAAAAGCAACGAACAGCGACGAACGACGCATAAATCAGGTCGACTGATCGACGGAGGACGCTGGAATGGGTAGTTCTGATTGGTGGATATTAGGTAATTGGTAGTTCTTAGATTTAAGCAATAATAAAGTTCTCCTTTTGCGTACGATCGAGCAGATCGTTTTAGGGATGGCACCTTTGCGCCTCCCTCACCAGTATATACCTCTACGTCCCGGGAGGGAGCACTTAGTGCGTTTTTATGCCCACCGGTAGGCGTAGAGTGTGAGAACTCACTCCGCAACTCCACCCGGTGTGTCAGCGGTTCTTCTGTAAAGGTTTTTGGTCTCGGGAACGTGATTGAGCAGCGCTCTCACCTCTTCCCCTTTTTTGGTTCACGTTTTGCCCCTAGAGTTCGGATGCTGTAAGCGCCCCTCGGAACTCTAAGTGGATTTAGTGAAATTTACCCCCCTCGTAGGTCTAAGCTAATAATACATTTTACTTTGGGTATTCTGTTAGCTGATAAAGACTAGAGGCTCCGTGATCGGGAAGTGAAGACTTCCGCTGCCTGATCACGTACCCCTTCGCCGGTTAACACCTGATCGACACTCGGCAACTTGCAACCCGCGTTTATCTGCTCGCAACTCGCGCCAACTAGTGCCTGGTCGACTAAATCGATCAGACCGATCAGGTCGATCACGATCTGATTTTTGACTTTTGGCTCTGATCACCCCTGATCACCCCTTGATCAACGAACAGAGACCCTGATCATCGACCTTTGCGCCTGATCAAGCCTGATCAAGCCTGATCGACAACAGTAGCTTCATCACAAGTCAACTCAATCTTGCAGCAAGGAATTGCAGCGTGCCATCCCCGCCACCTGGAGAGCGACCCACGCCCAAGCCGTCGGGTACACAAGGTGATCAGGAACACAAGTAGTCAAGAGACAACCGGAGGACCCCCTTCGTTAGTAGGCAGTCCGTGCGTCGTGGTGACGCCTGATCGAGCGTCAAAAACTATGATCCCCCGCTCTACCACAATTGTGCGCGTGCCCGGATCTTTGGGCCTCGCGGGATATCACCGTGATTCTACGCAAGATGGCGCTGATGCGGACGTGAAAACGGAAGCGGAAGCAGAAGTGAAGATAAAAGTGGAAAAGGAGGAGGTGGTTTTGACGATGGAAGAAAGTTAGCCGTCGTCATGCCTGAAGAAGAAAGGAAATGCTGATCATCAGGACCTGGGGAGAAATCTTGATGAGATAAAGGAGGAGAAGCCCCAACCACCTCCCGAGGCTCCTTCGGGAGCCCTTGCGGATCATAACGCAAGTTATGATCCGCCAAATACATGTGTGTATAATGTTCCGGATTGGAATCCGGTGGTGAAGTATTACAAGACCGACCAGCCGAAGGTGTTGATGAAGGCACCTGGGTCGGAGAGAGACGAAAGTCAATCAAGTACGCCGCCAACGGAAGCTGATCTGGTGAAGATGTTTTACAGCAAAGCTTACAAAGGAAGACTGGAAGATTTCTTACTGACGAACTCGATCGTGAGCCTGATCGGGGTCATGATCAGCGGGAAGCTGAACGGACCGGTCGATCAACCAGTTACGGACGGGAAGGACAAGCTTACGATCGTGTTAAGGCTAACACACCTGATCAAGCAGGCTGGTCTGAAGACAGGCGCCTACGATGCTGAAGAGGTGTTTGATCAGGACCTAGAAGAGCTTGCGGAAACTACCCAGCGGTCGTTTGATCTGTTGGTACCTATTGTGGGTCGATCCATTAAGGTGGAACCCCCAGCACCCCGTTTAAAATTGAAGCGGGTTCGTCAATCAATGTTTCAGAACACACGGGATCATCCTGTTACGAATCTGCTCCTTCCGATGTCGATGTGTCTGAAGTGGAGTCGATCAGTGCCGGAAGCATAGAACCCAAAATAACCAGGATGATAGTCTGCCAGGAATATGAATACAAGTTCTCAGTTATCAAGAAGGAACCTCAATCGGTCAAGATGGAAGATGATCAATCATCGCAAGACCCACGGCTACAAACCTGGTTCGATAAGGCTATGGGGCGTTTTTTTGCTGAAGAAAGGAGCAAGTCGACGCCTGGAGTTGTTTGCACGAAACGTCACCAGCCGGAGCCAGGAAGAGCTGCTACCGTCAAGGATGTCGATATGGAATCCGTATATTCACGTCGTGATCTACAGTCAAAGTCAGGAAGATCAGCCAGCGGCGATGAAGGATGTTGACATGGAATCCATGTATTCGTTCCATGATCAACGATCCCAGCGTGATTATATTGACCCAGACGAGCCGATCACACTGCATCGACGAGGCACAGTTTCGTCCGCGTATACTGGGATGCCTGATCAACAGCCAATTCCCAGGATCCGGATGTCCTCGATCAGTGACCTGAAGGAATTTTCAGGAAAAGAAGGAGATGAAGATCAAGCGCGGAATTGTATTAGTCGTCTCAAGTCGGCATTTATGCGTGATCAAGCCTCTGATCATGAGAAGTGTTTGATCATGGGTGATCTGCTAAAAGGGCCGGCGCGCAATTGGCATCGCCAGCTGAGTAGATCCACTCTATCAAGCTGGAAAAGTCTCGTTGATGAGTTTAAAACTCAATATTGTGTAAGTGTCAATTGGCATCCCTCCAGTATTATTACACGAAGCAGCGATCGGATAAAACGCCTATGGAGTATCTTCACCGGTTGAATGTGGCGGGGATGAGAGCTAAGACGCCGATCAGGGACGGATCGGCTACGATCTTACGCGAACATGTGAACCATTTTCTTGACACATTGTCCAATCGCGAATTCGCTGATCAACTGGCACTTCTGCGGTTGAATAACGCTACGGATTTGGAAGAGACGCTGTGGGCGTATGTACGCAATAAGTCGTACCAGCAAACGGTGACGGTAGGCACTAGCCGATTCCACCAGAAATTTGGCGACGATCGAGCACCTGCCCCGGCGCGGAAGCCCAAAGCAGTACGCGCGATCAAGGTGATGTCTGGGAGTGAGGAATCAAGTGCCGACGACAGTGGAAGTGATTGTGATCAGCGCCGTTACATGATTGCTGCCATGCGCGATCAACCAGTGACGCATGATCTGCCTGGTGAGCCCCGATCTGGTAAACGAAGTGAATCAAGTGCAGTTGATCAAGGGGCGGTGAAGAAGTGCAGGCATTTGTGGATCGATCAGGCACGATAATTTACGTTGCTGGAAGCGCCTGACCAGTCTCAATTGTGGCAAGAAATGACATCCGACCGATCATTACTTGTACGTCTGACGAGCATGCGGCGAAGTTCACGATGCGGGCAAGTGCCCTATGGAAGAATTTTATAATCGCATTTGCCAGTGGTACAATCCCACCAAGCATGCTGGAATGTTGCCCAAGGAAGCCGAAGACCTGTTAAATTAGGACGCTCGACAAGTTGGAATCTGATACGAGACGAGCGTTCTGGTATGAGTATTTTTGCATATGTGGATAAGAAGAGGGTTGATCAAGCAGCAGAAAGAGATAATGATAAATGTGATCAGCCTGATTCACCACGTTTGGCTAATTTCCGTATTGATGAGGTTTCTCGGTCCCCGGTGATCATGGAAGTTGATCTACTTCCGGGTGAATCACGTGGATATTGGAAGTACCACTCGCTAAAGAAATGGTTTAAACAAGCCAAGGTGAGCGGTAAAAATAATAACGAATGTTCCATGCTATTATTTGATTCGGGTGCCGAAGTGTCGATCATCGACTCAACATTTGCTCGTAAGGTGGGTTGTCAGATCGATACGAGCCAAATACAAGAATTTTTCGGCATCGGAGAAAGTGCATACCTTACCGAAGGGCGCACTAAATTCAAGATTACGTTAGCTGGCTCGTTGGTATATTATTTCCATGCATGGGTTGGAGGACTCGTTGGTCAAGATGCTATATTGGGTATGGATTTTATGATACCAGCTGGTGTTCGATTAGACGTCGCCCATGGTGCACTAAGTTTGCCTGATGAGGTGATCATCCCATTGGAAGGACGTCGACAGTTGTACGGATCGAGTGGAAATTACATGAAACTTGATCAGTACGAACAGATCCCAGTAGGTCGATCTGCTGAGGTTCGGATTCGTGATCAGCGATCTCGAAAGTTGTGGATTACTGGTGGAAGATATTGGGTCCCCACCATCACTAGGGGCGTGGGTACTTTACGATATCTGCGTGTTACGAACGTCGTTTATCATCCGATCATTGTGCAAGACGATACGATTTTAGGTATTGGTGAACAAGGATGGCGTACCTCGTCGCCCTGGATTTGTTTCGGTGGGGTCCAATGGATATAAGGAGTAGCAAAATCTCGCGTATCAAGCGTCTGCCGATTCTGTGAATGACGATCAAGAAAGTGTCGATCAAGGCACCCTATTCGGGAATAAGGAGTATCCCACTCCTCGAAGTATTTTAGTACGACCTACATACCCGTATCTTCACATATGTGGCATTAGTAAATGGACGGTCACAAAAGGTGCAAGAAGTACAATAGCGGTGGGATCAGGAGCCGGGGGTGAAATGTCCGACCCTAGATCACGAATTTGAACAACATGTTACAAGAGATAAGCCTAATCAAGATATGCGTGATCACCCCGCCTCAGCCGATCATAGCGAATTTGGTGTAATTCCTATCGATGATCAAGTTTGCTACCATGAAGGTGTAGATTTGTACGTGGAAGAATTGGAGAAGCATCTCGCTACGTTGCCGGAAGTGTCTGCAAGTACCGAAGAAGTGACTAAGGATGTTTTCCAAGTCGGTGATCCCTTGATCAACACGGCAGAAGAAATTGATCAGCTTCGCGATATAATTTGGGCGAAGAAACATCTGTTGATCGGGAAAGGGAACGCAGTACCTCCTGCTGCACGTGGTGTTGTTTGTGATATCGATGTAGGCAATGCGCGCCCGATCACCCAAAAGTGTCGAAACGTGGCTCCTCGATTTCGCGATAAGTATTCGGCCTTGATCAAGGGTCTATATGCCACTAATATCATCCAGCCGTCTACGGCACCCTGGGCGTCACCTATAGTGATTATCGTGAAGAAGAATGGGGTTGATATTCTCTTATGCATCGACTATCGCGCGGTGAATCAACTCACGCGATTGATGGTATACCTAATGCCCCTGATCTCTGATCTACTTGAAGATATGGATAAAGCGTTGTGGTTTTGATCTTTGGATATGGCAAGTGGGGTTTCGTTTGTGTCTATGACCGATCGAGCACGTCAGATTTCAGCTTTTGTTACCCCGTTTGGATGGTTTGAATGGAATAGGATGCCCTTTGGCCTAAAGAATGCCCCGCAGATCTACCAGCGGTTTATCGATAATGCACTGTATGGGTATCTCAAGGTTAAGGACGGTGCCGATGAATCGGCTGATGTATTTACTGTGGAATAACCTGATCAGACACCGGGCCCGTCTGTGCTGCAGCGGCGATCATATATCGATGATATTTTGATTCCTGCACCTACATGGACTACCCTGTGTGATAAGGTGCGGAACTTGTTGGAAAAGTGCGATCAGTGGAACTTGTCGATCAGCGTGGATAAATCGTACTGGGGGCGAAGTGAAGTTCCTTACTTAGGACATCACGTCTCTAGCCGCGGCTTGGAAACGAATCCTAAAAATTTGGATGATTTGATCGATTTGACTTTTCCTGGTACTTTACGTGCTATGCAATCGATTTTGGGAAGTCTAAACTATTACCGTCGATTTATTGAAGACTTTGCGATTCATGCCGCTGTGCTCTGCGAATTAAGAGATATAGATTATAAAAAGTTGAAGAACCGATCATCGATCAAGGAGAATTCGGATCATGAAGACGATCGATTGATCAGGTCAAAAGTGGCATTCAGTATGCTGAAAGCGAAGATTGCGTCAGCCCCAACCCTGCGACATTTTGATCAAGCCAAAACGCCGGTGATCGTAGTTTACGCCAGCAAGTGGGCAGTATATGCCGCGTTGGTACAAGAACATGATCAAGTGTATTTCCCCGTCGCATTCGCCAGCTGGACACTGAAGAGCGGTGATCTTAAATACAGCCCCGTCTAAAAGCAAGCTCTGGCACTTCTGCGGATTTTGGATGTTTACTTCACGCTGCTAGTCGGAAAAGCAATCACCGTTTTATAACGTCGATCCACGTTGAAATGGTTACTAACATCCAACGGGCTAGACGGACAATTGGGGAGATGGGCTGCGATCTTGTGACAATGGGACTTGGAGATCAAGAAATGTATGCATGGAGAAGAGAAGGTACTAGGGGCGTTAGCCGCAAGTATCACCCCTCGCGCCGAAATTGATGAAGCCTTTATCGCGATCGCACCGAAAAAGCAACCGCGGCAGATGATTGAAGTACCACCTCCTACTGTTGAGAAAGGCGAAGAACTCTACGTGATCATTTTCTATGGATCTTCAAGTGTTAAGCGACGTGTAGGTGCATTTGGTGCTATCGTGTGGAAATTTCCAGAGTGGAAGATTATGATCGCGATCGCTGATCATGCACCCGACATCACAGTGAATGAAGCTGAATATCATGGTTTGCTTCTCAGTTTGGACCTACTGTCACGATATTCCAAGGGAAGGGTGATCGTGTGTGGAGACTCGAATTTGGTGATCCGGCAAATGCGCGGTGAAATAAAGTGCAAGGCTCCGCGCCTGCAAGTATTGCAACAGCGTGCGCTAAAACGCCTTCGAGAAATGCCTTATCATTATCTGTTTCACGTCAAAAGAGAGTGGAATAAGAGTGCTGATCATATCACCACTATGACCATGTAGGGTGGAACAAGATGTGAGATATATGACGAGAAACAGCTGGAGGAATTGGTCGATCTCAACATATTGTCGGAAGTGATCACGTGGAATGAAGATCCCACTGTCCCACAAGTGCTGGTGACGACGCGATCTTGGAACCTTCGTCAACCACGACCGTCAACGTGGCCCGATATATACATAGAAGGGATGAGGGCGGAACGTGTGAAAAAGTCGCAGGACGAAGAGAAATGGATTCATGATTTGCGAAGTTACTTGTACGGTGACGTCTCACAATTGAGAGCAGACGAGGTAAAGGCTTGCCCGAAAATTGCCGACAACTACGATGTCGATGAACAATGATTGTTGATTTACTGTGGAAATATGGCTAAAGGAAAAGCCAGCGATGATCAAGATGATCAAGACGATCGACGCTCTTTTATCAAGCTGGTCTTGCCCGAGACACTACATGCGGATGTCCTCCACCATTATCATGTGAGTTTGGAAGGAGGACACCAAGGCATAGGGCGTACATATCAGCGTATCAGACGATACTTTCATTGGCGTGGTCTATTTCGCAGCGTACAAAGATTTGTTGGACATGCGTAGATTGTGAGACGGGGAAGGGACAGCCTACGATCAAGGGCATGTCGCCGGGGAATATTGAGGCCACGTATCCGTTCCAAGTGATAACCATGGATCATATCCCGTCACTGCCCCGATTAAATGATGGTCATACGGAACTGCTGATTTGGACTGATCTGTTCACGGGTATGGTAATCGAGAAAGCTGGATCGTCCGGCACAGCGCAGAAAGTCGCCGATAATTACGAAGAATGTGTATTTCGGCGATTTGGAGCTAGTGAGGTGATCAGGCATGATCGGGATCCCGGTTTTATGTCGGAATTATTTCGTGCGTTCAACAAGATCGTGGGACAACGACAGAGTGCCACTATGGCATACCGTCCACAGGCGAACGGCAAGGTGGAAAGAGCGGTGCAGACGATTACACGAGCGATCAAGATGTACGTATCAGATGTCGTCCAGAAGGATTGGAGCTCGTACGCAGAGCTACTGGTATTTGCACTAAATTCTACCCCTGAATGGATCCGTGGAGATACACCATTTTACTTGGCATATGGGTGGGATCCGCGATCATCGTTGGAATAAACGCTGCAACTTGGTGGAATTCGGCGTAAAGACCGGGATGCTCGTCGGTGGAGATATAGGCTGGATAAAGAGTACCGTTACGCCCGTGATAAGGTGAGAACTCTATTGCACCAAGCGATGGCTGATCGAGATGAGAAGCACAATGATCAAGTAACACCACACAAGATCGAAGCTGGATCAAGGGTTTGGCTATACCTCGATCGGGTGAAAGAAGGGTTCGCGAAGAAACTGGCGCACATGTGGCATGGACCCTTCAGAGTCGATGAGGTCATCGGTGATCATGCGGCGATATTGGTTACAGCTGGCACCGACTATCGCATATTCCCAGTGGTGCACCTGTCAAAGTTGAATTTGGTCGAGGAATTTCCAGATCGCCCTACTACTGTGCTAGCAGCTGGGGTAGATAAACGTTTTGATTTCGACGAAGCTTTGCTACCCGAAGACAGATGGGAAAGGACGCTAGATCCAGATGAATTTGAAGTTGATCGTATCACCGACGTCCGATCTGGTCGAAAGACTAGGTATGGATGAACGTTACGTGAAATATCAAGTCTACTGGAAGGGTTATACCGAGCCGTCATGGATTGTCGAGGCAGATATGAACTGTGATGCTCTGATCAAAGGCTTCGAAAGGAAGATGATCAACAGACATCGGTTTGACGTAATGAAAGTGGACGAAGAGTCCAACTAATGCGTGATCGACGGACTGATCATGGAATTACGATCGAAGAACCTCCGATTGAAGAAAAATGATTGATGAAACTCACAATTGATGAAGAAATGATGATTGACTTGAAGTGGTGTATTTACGATGGATATTGCGGGGTATGGTGATGGAGTAACGGCAGATTAGCCGACAGAGACCGATTTATGTTATACATTGGAAACTAACATAGCAACATTTGGAAATGGCATGATCAAGAGCGTTTACTGATTAAAGAAGAAGTGATCAGCCGACTAATCAGACCCATAAAACTTACGACAAATGCGAGGGATGTTCCGGCCAGGGTGATTCTCAGGAGAATGGCGATATTGGATCAGCCAAGGTTCATTATCATCAACCTCACGCAGCGCGTCTGATAAGGTATGAGGCGGCGGTTCCGATAGGAAACCCGGGTACCACACCCCATCGTCGGCCGGGGCATACCTCAGGGAACGGTTTCGAGCACAATGGGAGATCGACGGGTCCAGGAAAATGTCGAGAGCACATTTCCCGTCGATCATGCCCTGCAGGACGAATTCCACGACCTTCTTCCATGTCACCCCGGCACGACCTCGGCGCTGACGTCGACCCTGGTAATACTCGCGGAAGAAGTCATCGTTCTCTCGGAGGCCTTTATCGATGGGGAGATAATGTGTCGACTCACAGATCGCCTGCGCGTGATGGTAGACAAACAACCGGTACTTCGCTTCAAAGTCGGCAAACCAGCCGACTGAGCGGAAAGAGACGGGGGGCAACATGGTCTTGAAGATATCTCAGGGGCGTCGAGAGTATAACACCTCTACTTCCGGCTGGGTGATCAAGTGACAATACCACTGATCAGCCGAAGGGGCGCGTGTGGCGACTGGAAACAACCATCCTTCGGGGCGTGTCAAGTAGTCGAAGACCACTTGTGCCGAGACGCTATGCAGATCGAAACCACCAAGTTGACTTGGAGTCCACGGCAAGATATCTTCATCTACTGCACCATCAGGCACTATGATCAACGACTTGAAATCACCCTTACGAGGAAAGAGGAACCCGACGGAGCCCTGGTCAAACGGACCCCCTCTCCTGCACTCGCTGATCGTCGGAGTGGATGGAATTGAAGCGATCAGGTCAAGGATCCACCTTGCTCGTCCTGATCAGGACTTGTAGAATGATCATCCTCCGAGTTCTCCTCCGAAATGGGAGGAAGGAGGCGTGGCCGCTTGGACCGAGATGATGATCGTGAACGTTGAATACGTCTTTTAGACGAAGAAGTAACTCGGCTGACCGAGTTGTCTGGAGAATCATCTAGAAGGCCAGCAGGCGATACAGCCTGATCAGAACCTGCAAGAGAGGTGCTGGCGACCGGGGTGATCTGCATCTGAAGCGACATGCCAGGCAACTGGGTTTGAAGGTTCGAGTGGAATGAACGCAATTGCGTAACATGATCTCGAGCCTGTTGCAGCCGATCGCGCAGCATGTCGCGATATGCATATACTTGATTAAAGCGGCATCGCGCTGCAAAAGCTCTTTCTACAACTGGTAATTCTCGGCGTGCGAGATCCTCCAGCTCGATATTGAGGCATGACACATCATCGACACGATTGCATATATATATGGGCTATGATAGCGTTATATTCTTCCATCTGCAGGCGATTGGCTTTATTTTCTTTCCGGAGGCGATCACGTTGACGCTTGCGTCTCTCAGACTTGGAGTTGAGCTTTAGCGCCTGCTCGACCAGGAGTCGATTCTTGGAAATGGCCTCATCGTATGCTTCTTCTAGCACGCTCACGCGCTGCTGGAGTTGATCAATTGTCGCTTGATCAGGAAGTGCCGCGAGGCGCGAGATCTTTTGCGTCTAATCAGCGATGGTCTCTTCGTGCACCGATCTTAGATAGCAATCACGATCACGACCGCTCTCCAGATCGTGGATCTGGGCGCTCTGATCGGCTATGGTTGTCTCGGCGGTCCTTAACTTGGACTTGAGGTCGTTGACTGCAGCACCGACAAAATCACGCAGGGGCAAAAGCTGTTTACGATCGGCCCGCTCAATCTCGTCATCACGATCCGCCACGTTGCGTTGATTGGCGCGAGCGAGCTGCTGTCGAAGCATCGAGACAGTGTCTTCGCTTACCGCGAGCGAGTTGGATAGTACAACGATCTTCTCATCGCGTGCTTGGAGCGTCTCTTTCAGGCTGTAAGCTTGATTGACCGCGGCGATCAGCTCATCAGCCTTGGCCCGATCTAGGACAAGAGCGTTGTCTGTGATCGTTGGAGCACCGTCCGTGATGTCTTGCATGATGGAAACGTGGAAATGCCTGATCAAGAGAGCCTGAATCGCTGATATCACGGTTGGAAGAGGATGAACGCCTGATCGCGATGGGCATACCACTAAACGGCAACGGCCTGATCGATTGTGACCTGATCAAGGGGGAAAAGGGCAGATTGATGGGTGCTGATCGCCTAATCGATGATGTCATGATTGATGGGTGGGGACAACACGATCATCGGTGGCATGATCAACAGTAATCAACGGCATGATCGACCCCCGCCCCAACCGCTGTACGGCTGGGACGAGGTTCAGGGGCGGCTGTGGTGAAGTGTGCCATAAAATTGGTACCACTGTGGGCATAATTGTGGGTGTGACTGTGGGCACAACCGAGTGAGTAATTGCGTGTACGATTGTGTGTACTACTGTGTATACAGTTGTGTGTACAACTGTGGTGTACATGGACGGGACACAGACGGGGCATCGTGAGAAGGTACGACTAGGTACAGGATACCTAACAGACAGCGACGGACGACGAATAAATCAGGTCGACTGGTCGACTAGTACGCTGAAATGGGTAGTTCTGATTGGATGATATTAGGGAATTGGTAGTTCTTAGGATTTAAGCAATAATAAAGTTCTCCTTTTGCGTCCAACCTCTTAGACCACCTCAGGGACGGCGCTTTTGCGCCTCCCTTACTAATACACACCTCTACGTCCCGGACGGGAGCACCTAGTGCGTTTTTGGACCACCGGCAGACCTAGAGCGTTGAGAACTCGCCCCGCAACTCCGCCCGCTGTATCAGCGGTTCTTCTTTAAAGGTTTTTGGTCTCGGGAACGTGATCGAGCAGTTCGCTCTCACCCCTTCCCCATAAATCCACGTTTTTTGGCCCCTAGTAGTTCGGCTGCTCTAAGCGCCCCACGGGAACTCTAGGTGGATTTTAGTGGTAATCTTCGATCAGCCCGTCGAACGCGCTGATCGACCTTCACTCTAAGGCTTAAGTTTGGAATACAAAGTACTTTGGGTATTCTATTGACGGATTAAGTTTAAAGAGGCTCCGTGATCGGGCAGTGAATATTTCCGCTGCCTGATCAAGTACCCCCTTCGCCTATCAACACAAGATCAACACTCTACAACCTGCGACCAGCGTTCATCTGTTTGCATTCGCGCAAACTAGTGCCTGATCGACTAAATCCATCAGATCGATCAGACCGATCAGGTCGATCACGATCCGGAATTGTAGACTATTGGCCCTGATCATCCCTGATCATCCCTGATCACTCCTGATCAACGACCAGCGGACCTGATCATCGACTATTTGCGCCTGATCAGCCTGATCAAGCCTGATCAAGCCTGATCGACAACATTAGCTTCATCAAAGTCATCTCAATATTGCATCAAGGAAATGTAGCGTGACACCCCCGCCACCTGGAGAGCGACCCACGCCCAAGTCGTCGGGTACACAAGGTGAGCAGGAACACAAGCAGTCACAGGACAACCGTAGGGCCCCCTTCGTTCGTAGGCAGTACGGGCGCCGTGGTAACGCCTGATCAAGCTTCACAAACTTTGATCAGCCTCTTCACCACACAGATGGAACCTTCCACCGATCGAAGAACTTATGTGTCATTTGCGTATCCCTTCGTCGGTTTTAGGCAGCGCATGCTGAGCGGATTGAACACTTAGCAATAGGGCTCCGTCGACCTCAGGATGAGCACACTTTTCACCCTGTGTAGGTCTCTGGCTGAGTCGTCGGCAGCCAGAATCGATGCCTCGCTTTTGCGCAGTCTAGTAATCTAGATCAGCGCATGCGTCACGTTGTACCGACTCTTGATGAAGGAGGCAACCTCCTCTCGTGTCCACTTGGGATTTTTACTCCACTCGAGCAAAAATTCTTTCTTTGGCGAATGGTCAGAGCCTGATGGGACGCGTGCACCGGCTGCTTGCCACGTTCATTCTCGCCATGTTTAGGCATGCTGTCTATCACTTATGGACAGGCCTGAGTAATAGTGGCAATTGCCACTGTTGCCGATATTAAGATAATAGTGGCATGTTCAGAATTTTGATAGTGGCATCGAAGTGGCACTATACAATCTGCAAGTTTCCGACACTAAAAAACAACACCATCACTTTTTAATTGTTATCTTCAGAAGCTTCTTGTACTGCTGGGCATGGAGAACAGTTTCTAAACTAAAATCAGACAGACTCTGCCTGAAAATATCCTTCTCACGCCTTAGCCTGGAGAAGTCTGCCTCGACCGTAGAAGTGCTATGAAAGAATGATGCCAAGCCTCCTGCAAATTCAAATAGTGCCGGGAATCGTGACCCAACAAGACCCCAACCGTCCCTAAACGACGTCCTGTGATCACAGGAATCGATTGCAAGCTGCAGGTTCCTCTCGGCATGGTAGCATCAAATCAGCTCCCCATGTTCTTCATCGATGGCTTCAATCTGCTGTGGTGTAAACTTGGCTTCTTGCAATCGTAGAATGTGCTTGCGAACGGTGGCACAAAATTGTGACCTTCCGTATTTATCAAGTTCATGTGGCAGCATCACTGGGGGAAGCTGATCGGTAGCAGCTGCGGCCTCATTTAAACTGTTCGCTCGGCAGTGATCGAAGTAAGCTGCAAAGCTGCTGAAAGAAACGCCGAACCAACGAGTCGGAGAACTTGAAGCCGTGCGCCGTTCTCGGCAGTAATCTCGTCGAGCTTGACAGATACGAAGGTTCCAAGCCCCCGAACGAACTGCTCAACGCTCGAAAAAGGAGCTGCGATTCCCCCAGTCGCAACATGACCACCAGAATCAGCTGCATCGTCTGACATGGATTGCAACTCGGACTTTAGCAATGGACTTTTGCCCCCCACCAACCGGCAGAACGTTTGCGATAGGTTGGACAACTCCATCACTTGCTGGGACACCAATGTAGTCATGCCCTGGAGGCGCATGAACACCATTGACGCTTCTCGAGCAAGAGAATGAGCTGACATCATAAGCACCCACCAGGCTGCAGATGGACGGCGTGGCGGGAGCTTCTGGTCTAAGTAGGCAAGAACAGCGATCTTATCCGTCTTGAACCAGGTCATGACCTTGATCATAGAAAGCCAGCGTGTAATGGCAACCTTCGGGCATGTCGTCTTCATCTCAGCAATTAGATTCTGCTGGCGTCGCAAGTAGCCAAAAAGGGCCACGAGAATAGAATAGAAATCATCTTGAAGCAATTTTTGATAGACGTCAGCCATGATTAGGTCAAGCTGGTGCGCACCACACCAGACTCTGATAAAGCTGGGTCCAGCGGCGTTGTCCAAAATGTCAGCAGACCAACGTGCCCTCCAGTCATGTTCCTTGCTCCATCGGTCGCAACGCCGATCAAGAAGTCATTCCAGCCGGGACAAATCACATCCAACAATTTCTCGACCATGTAGAACATTGATCGCCCCGTGTGGCGCTCGTTCATGGGCAGAGCCAGCAAGTGGAAATTGTGAAGGTCGTCGACGGCCCAAAAGAAAACCCGAATGTCAAGGTAGGATGTGCTTTGGTGGTTAACCCTATAGAATGCCAGAGAGAAAGCCCAGAAATTGGAAAGAAGGTCAGAAAGCATCTGCAGGTTCAATGCGCACATCACTAGAAGGAACGCTGAGACCTTGCGAGTTCTGCAACCAGAATAGCAAGCCATTCCGGTCAGTTCCTTTGTCGACTGATTAAGATGATCAGTGAGGCGAAACGATGACCTTAAATGAGAAGTGAACTCAACGACCAAGTCAAACAAGGAGACGTTCTTGATCACTACCCTATACATAGCCACAGGAGCATTGTCAGAAGAATCCTGCACCGGTATAAAGATACTCAAAGCCCTATTGCGGTTATCGGAAGGGGTCAGATTTGGACGGCGGCGGTCATCTCTGCAGGGAGCGACCTCAACTTTGTCTGCTTCTTCATCGAATAAGATTCATCGTCAACATCGAAAAATATTGTGCCAATAATCATGTCGACAATGCCTGTATCAATTTCGAAGAGTCGCTGTGTAGATTGAAGCGTGAAGTGGCTGAGGAGGGTGGTCTTGATAGGTACGACTCCGTCGAAGAAGCTGCCCCTCTGGTCATCAACAAGTGTTTGATACTCCTTCCATTTGGATGGCTGCTGTGCTTCGTTATGCTTGCGATAGATTTCCGGCCGAAACGGCGCGGTGTAGTACTGAACGTTCCGAGTAGCCTTTCACTTCCGCCCAAGCTGTTCTTCCCTTCCAAATATCTTGCAGAAACGGAAAGCAACACTGCGGGCCGACTTCGTCTTGGGAGCAATATCGCTCACCCGAAGCCCGTAAACCAGCTCGTGGCCTTCCTGGAAAGGCGTGCATCTCTTCGGTGGCATCGGTATCGGTACAGCGTCAATCAATACCGTGACGGAGTTGTGTGTGGTGAAGTGGAAGCTATATTTACAGTATATAAAAGATGGACTATGGTAGTTATCAATGCTTGGTATATTTTATCTCGCCAAACACTGCATACTACCACGATGACGTTTGTTACGCTGGTGATTCCTTCAAACACTGAATATTAGTGACAAGATTGTGTCATGCCTTTAATAGGTGAACAATACGAACACTTAGTGTAGCACGATGTTAGCTGGCTTGCATGGGGACCTGGCATTGGGTCGTATACGCATTACGCAAGAGTTCTTGCATTGTGATCTCTGGATAAGTCATTCCATCCCTGGTGGTGATGGGGCTTGGATCGAAGCCTTTACCTTGCGCATATCGCCACCTTGTCGCCGTATTATACTGCTCATCAATGTATTTTGCTCCATGCCACGGATTGCAACATTTGGAAAGTTGCGTAGAAACAAATACTTGTCTCTATCTTACAGTCCGCGCACAAAGGGGTCAGTGACAATAAATGACCCTACAACATATCCATCCGATGTAATCATGGGAAATCCCGCAAAGAAGCACATATGACCATCAGCCACAAACGAAATATTGACGAAACGCAGATCCTCGGTCGCATCCAGAATGATCGCAGGCTCCGTGGTCATGACAACGTGAGCGTTCATTAGTACATTCAGCGGCATCTCATGCTCCTCGAGCCCCACTTTAGACACTTTTGTCACCAATAAAACAAATCGAAGCAATCTGGACGCACAACTTGGCCGCAGCATACTCGCACATTTCCTGACACTGCATCCCTGAATCAGCTAAGTAGAGCTCTCACACCTTGTTTATGGGCAGTCTCGTTTATCGGAATTGGTGTTTTCGGCCACTCATGACGGCTGATATAGTCCGGCGCGTAATTGGATGGCATGTTTGCATTGAAATTCATTTAACTCAGAGAGGCGAAAGAGTGTGTCAAAATTTTCGTTACGCTTCGTGAGCCGCCGTCGCTGATTCTTGGTCAAATACTCAACAACAGAGGGGCGCTAGGGCACATTATATAACAAGACAAATAGATTGTGAAGACGAACTGTCAGCAGTGCATAAGGGAGTAAAGACACAGGCTCAACTTACTAGTACAACGGCGGGTCCGGTCATGGCGGTGAAGCCAACGAAAAGTCATGCGCCCTTGGTATCATAC
>CM047584.1:18691580-18756840 GCA_026184515.1 Peronosclerospora sorghi
CGCAACTTACTAGTACAACGGCGGGTCCGTTCATGGCGGTAAAGCCAACGAAAAGTTATGCGCCCTCGGCTTCCCCAGTTGATCGGCTTGGGTGTTCTCGATTGTTTTCAAGTGGTTAAGTCTTTT
Source organism: Peronosclerospora sorghi (assembly GCA_026184515.1). NCBI lineage: Eukaryota > Oomycota > Peronosporomycetes > Peronosporales > Peronosporaceae > Peronosclerospora > Peronosclerospora sorghi. Next base: position 18,691,707 of record CM047584.1, read on the forward strand.
ATTGTGGAAAATATATTTTCAGCCAATCAGAGGCTACCTGCGACGTACACCTCGCGACGGCCACCTCGCGACGGCCAACTCGCTCACGGCCAACTCGCTCACGGCTAATTTGTTTGTGATTGGTATGAATGTGGAAAAATAAGTGAAATTTTTTACCAATCAGGAGTGACATGCGACGGCCGCCTCGCGATGGCCAACTCGCTCAATCAGATTACAGAGGGTTTCTGAAGTAACTGTCAAAGATGATCAATCAGGTTACAGAGGGACTCAGCGATAACTGCCACGTATTGAAGTCAGCACTGAAGTAACCACAAAGTAGTGGGTGAAAAAAGTGATTGACGTTGATGTAGGAGGTACTAAAACTTAATAGAACGAAATTTCCCTTGAAGTGCGCAGATCTCTGGCGGCCGTAAAAAACATTCTTTTTGATCCCATACAAAAACCAAGTGTAATACAAGGAAGTCGTTGAGCGAACGCCCTAGCAAGTGGAGCTGCAGCCGTTTGAAGTGTGCTAGTGTTGGGGGTAGCCTGGAACAACCTTTTGAAGTGTACCCCAAGTGTAATTGATTGATTTGTGGTTCGGACGGAAGTACTAAGTACCCGGGAAGTAAAACAAAGAGGACTGGCTTATTACCTCTTTGTGTTGTTAATTAAGTGGAATTATAATAATTTTCAACCCCTTCACGACATGCGCCACGATCCTCCTAATAGTCGCAAGCTGTTGTAATTTGATCAGCGGTATACAACAAACCGTGATACTTGATATAATATCGAAACTCCTCGAATCAAAGATGGTATGATAGACCGCCAGTAAGCGAGAGCGATATGCCGAGCTTAATTAGATGAATTGCTGATGTGGTGGAGCGGCTGATCAAAGTTTTTGACGCTTGATCAGGCGTTACCACCACGCCTCCCAGACTACCGATTAACGAAGGGGGTCCTCTGGTTGTCCTGTGACTGCTTGTGTTTCTGCTCACCTTGTGTACCCGACGGCTTGGGCGTGGGTCGCTCTCCAGGTGGTGGGGATGTAGTCACAGCAATTCCTTGATGCAAGATTGGAGAACTTGTAACGAATCGACCTATGTGCTGATCAGGTATGATCAAGTATAATCAAGCTTGAATCAGGTGTGATCAGACTTGATCAGGTGTTATCAGGCTTGATCAGGTGTGATCAGGCGGTAAAGGTCGATGATCAGGGTCGCAGGTCGTTGATCAGGAGATGATCAAGTCCGGTGATCAAAATTAGCCGATTCTGTACGAGTTGGCGCGATTTGAGAGTTGTTGATCGCAGAGCGCAGTTGCAGATCGATGATCAGGGTGGTGATCAGCGAAGGGATACTTTATCAAGCAGCGGAAGTCTTCACCACTTGATCACGGAGCCTCTTTAAGCTTAATACGTTAAAAGAATATCCAAAGTACCTTGTATTCTAAACATTAGCCTTAAAGGGAGGGTCGATCAGCGCGTTCGACGGGATGATCGACGATTACCACTGCAAATTCACCTAGAGTTCCCGTGGGGCGATTAGAGCAGCCGAACTAATAGGGGCCAAAAACGTGGATTTATGGGGAAGAGGTGAGATCGCACTGCTCGATCACGTTCCCAAGACCAAAAAATCTTTAAAGAAGAACCGCTGGTACAGCGGGCGGAGTTGCGGGGCGAGTTCTCAACGCTCTACGACTGCCGGTGGGACAAAAACGCACTAGGTGCTCCCGCACGGGACGCAGAGGTGTGTGTTAGTAGAGGAGGCGCAAAGGCGCCGTCCCTGAACGATCTGCCCGATCGTACGCAAAAGGAGAACTTTATAAGCACTTAAGCCCTAAAAACTACCAATTACCTAATATGAACCAATCAGAACTACCCATTCCAGCGTACTCCGTCGACCAGTCGACCTGATTTTTCTGTCGTCCGTCGATGTCCGTTAGGTATCCTGTACCTAGTCGTACCTTCTCACGATGCCCCTCTCTCTCTTCTCTCTCTCTCTCTCTCTCCCCGTCTATGTCTCGTCCATGTACACCACAGTTGTACAAAACAACTGTATATACAGTAGTACACACAATCGTACACGCAATTACTCACCCGGTTGTACCCACAGTCACACCCACAATTATGTCCACCATTGTACCAATTTTGTGGTACACTTCACCACACTGATAGATGTTGATATATTCTATCAATGTTTTTCGATGTATTTTCTATATAGCTTGCGGAGGCTGGAGTCCTCTCTTTTTACACTCATTTCCCCCACCTCAGTGTCTATTCATGCCAAAGAGGGCTATTCATGCCAAAGAGGGCTATTCTTTGCTTCTAGGATGTCTACCCTATCTCCTTAGCTTTCGCCAGTCTGGGCCCACGATGGAGCCGAATGTCGTGAAGGGGTTGAAAATTATTATAATTCCATGTAATTAACAGCACAAAGAGGTATTAAGCCAGTCCTCCTTGTTTAACTTCCAGGGTACTTAATACTTCCGTCCGAACCAACAAATCAATCAATTACACTTGACGTGCACTTCACAAGGCTGTACCGGGCTGCCCCCAATTGAGCACTTCAACAGGCTGCTGCTTCACTCACTAGGGCGTGTGCTCACTGACTTCCTTGTGTTACACTTGGTTTTTGTATGGGGTTAAAAAGGAAAGGTTTTTGAAAGCCGCCAGAGACCTGTGCAATACAGGGGAAATTTCGTTCTATTAAGTGTTTCTAACTCCTACATCAAAGTCAAACACTTTTCTCACCCACTACTTCTTGGTTACTTCAGCGCTGACTTCAATACTGGACTCTGAGGCCGTCGCAATCCTCTGTAATTTGATTGATCAGATTTGCCGTTGCAATCTGGCCGCCGTATCCTCTGAAACTTGATTGATCAGTTTTGACATGGCGATCTGTCCGTCGCGATCTGGCCGTCGCACCCCCTGAAACTTGTTTGATCAATTTTGACATCGCGAGCAATCTGTCTGTCGCGATCTGGTCGTCCAACCCTATGAAACTTGATGTATCAGTTTTGACCTCGCGAGAGATCTGTCCGTCGCGATCTGGTCGTAGCACCCTCTGAAACTTGATTGATCCGTTTTAACTTCGCGATCTGTCCGTCGCACCCTCTGTAACTTGATTGATCATTTTTGACATTGCGATCCGGCCGTCGCGATCTTGCCGTCGCATCCTCTGAAACTTGATTGATTAGCTTTGACATCGCGATCTGTCCGTCGGAATCTGTCCATCGCAGGTTGCTGATGATTGGTCAAAATCACTCATCCAAAATCAAAATACTTCATCACTTGAGAACATTCAAGACCATCCAAGCGAGTGACCCAAGCAGCCGAGGGCGCCTAACTTTTCGTTGGCTCTGCCTCTCAGTACGGACCCGCTGTTGTGCTGGTAAGTTGCGCCTATGTCTTGACTCCCTTATGCAATGCTAACAATTCTCCTTCACAGTCTTTTGGCCTCGTTATATAATGTGACCTAGCGCCATTCGATGATGCATTATGATGTCGAAGGCGCATGACTTTTCGTTGGCTTCACCACCATGAACGGACCTGCTATTGTACTAGTAAGTTGCGTCTATGTCTTGACTCCCTTATGCAATGCTACGTATTCTCCTCACAGACGCCACGACACTGTCGAGTGCAGATGGTCTTGTTCAATACAGTGAAGTGGGACGCATTTTGACTATGGTGGACGGAGTCGTACTTGTAGTGGACGCTACAGAAGGACCACTGTCGCAAACAAAGTTTGTCCTGACGAAAGCATTACACCGTGGACTGAAGCCGCTTGTAGTTGCCAACAAGGTGGAGCGCGACATGAGCCGTTTAGGAGGATCAGTAAAGAATGAGCCACGTGACAGTATGCTGCCGCTTCTCGACGAGATCACCCGTTATGTGCCTGCACCAAAAGCCAACGCTTATCAACCGTTTGCCATGGCTGTATGCACTTAACTCGTTGGAAGACCAAGGAGAAATGTTTGTTAAGGAATATGGAAAAGTGCTGAATGAAGTAATACATGGGCTGAATCGTGAAATCATTTCCGTTCTCAGTCAAAAGAATCGGAGAATCACAGAGATTGCCTTTATGGTTGCCCCCCCCCCGTGTGGTCGAGCAGTAGATTCCAGTCCACCCACCCAACCACATGGTTGTTTAGATCAGTCATAATATCGTGACCGTAGCGCTGAGCACGGAATCACGCGTCTTGACCGACTCTCACTCCTGGACAATTGCAGCTTTCCATGGCAAGCATGAACCGGTTTGGATCGATAAAGAACGTGTCGTTTAAATACTCGGGGTAGTCTACTCCATCCATATAGATTTCCCCGCCATATTCGTACCAGTGGATGGCCATACCATGGACGTATTTACTTGTTGTTGGGTGGTGATAGATGACGTCGGCCCACTGATGCATATGGTTGCGATTATGGTCAAACACCAGGAGAGTTAAGCCAGGATGGTCACGAGCGAGTACGGGACCCAAGTAGTCTCCAATGAGTGCAGCTTCATATGCAGGGTCATAGGCACAATCTTCCCATGGTGCCGCAAACTCGGGCTCATTCTGTGGTGTAAGACCCCAGAATGAAATCCCGTGGTTCTTGTACGCAGTGATAAATTTTGAAAAGTAGGGATCCCAGGATGCACGCATATCATCCCGAAGACCAACAGGATTCATGGACCCAAACATACTAGCATTGTACTCAGCACTTGACCGCTTCATCCAATCTGGAGGGCTCCATGGCGCGAAGAAGAGTTTTATGTCCGGTAAACGTTCTACTGCCCGCTTGATGAACGGGATCATTGTTTTCACGTCGTGGGTCACGTCGACATCAAAATACACGAGCTCGATATCATTTGCCGTCTCATCAAAGTTGTAGGACGCCAGAGAGAAATCGCACGACCCCATGGGTACGCGACCGAAACTGTACGCACTGCCGTGTTCCTTGTCAAAATAGAGCGTCAGGACCTCCTCCTGTTTCTCTCGCGGAAGTCGCTGAAATTGCAGCGACGCGGTCTCCGTATACGCCCCCCAAATCCCATATCTCTTGGAACGTCGTGCTCGTGTCCACTGCGATAAAGGAGTTCGTATTCTTCGTCCCGCCATGTTCCCACTAGAGTCCTGTAATAGGCTCCATCATTTTTGTCCTGTTATTGGCGTAGGAGCTCTGGAAACACGTGATGTCCCCCTCAGCAGTCGCAGTAGAAATCTCAATCGTTTGATTCCAATTCAAGGCGACGACTTGTACGACGACTCCAATCGTGAGGATGCTCACCAGCTCACCAATGAAGGCCATCGCATCCACTGGCGTCGAGCACTAGAGCGAACGTCTAGTGTCTCATCGCTGGCAAGCGAATTCGTGCCATACGTAGTCGACTCGGCCATCTTTTTGGAATTTGATACGGAACCTACCTATACATGCGTGCGGCTGGCAGTGACGAAAATATTAAGTTGTCTCCGATTCGCCAGATGTCTCTCAAGGATGTGATCACTTACATCAGCGAGGACGAAATAATTGATGTTTCCCCGTCCAAGATCCGCATGCGGAAACGCGAGCTGACTTCCAGTGGTCGCAAAGGATGCAGACCAAAAAGAAATAATCTGATGTGAACACCAGCGACGTTAGAAGCGATGTATCGGTATTCGTTTATTTAATACGCAGATGTAGAGCAATTTTTGAAGAAATCACCAGCTTAAAAAGTGTCATCGTGCTAACGTGTGGAGTTTGGCGAGATAAAAATATACCAAGAATTAATAAATGCTGCAGATCACCTTCTTCATGCTGTAAATAAAGACTCCACTTCACCACAATCGCCCCTTGCGTAACTTCAGCGTAAGCGAGCAAAAGGCACGCACACACATACTTCTTAACCCCAATTCAGTAATGTACGTGAATAATCGTCAGTAATAGTCGTGGCAAAACATGAGATGTCCCCTTCCTTGTATATGTGCCTCATCTTATTCCAAGCACTTTCTTGTTCAAAAACATAGCGGGCATCTTGCTTTGTACTGTGAAGCACTTCTTGTACCAGACATTTTGTGTTAGGGTGCTCTTTACCTCGAATCTGTCTGTGTATTTCTTCCGTGTCTTCTCCGTATGCGCATGCAGTGACGTTTTCTATCAGCATGTTTTCTTCTTCTGCAATAACAACCGCAATATTGACTAAATTCCCTTCGTGTGGCGGGCGCGAATACTCGAAATAATTGATGTTTGGGCGTTATGTTGGGCCATTTGAGACGGGTTGTGCCTGGGCTCATCCTTAATCCGTTAGCCTCACTTGTATCCAATTGCTTTAAAAGTCTTCGGCGGTCCACTTCTTGTGCTCTTGCTCCTGCTCTTCATCTGTTCCTTAATTATCTTGTTGTTTCTCCTCTCTCACTTGCACAAACGCCTCGACCTTCGACTCTCTCTCGTCTGCCTCGCCCCTTTCTCTCCGCAGCGCACTAATTCTCTGCTCCAGCTGCGCCTGCTTCATTGATAAGGCCTGACCTTCCTATCAGTTGAGCGCAAAAGTTTTAGCTCACTCTTTAACGTAACTTGCTCTGACTTTAACGCTATCAGCTCCCTCTTAAACACTTCCTTCTCCGCTACAACCTTCTCATGCTCCGCCGGATCAACCTACTGATACTTCTCCACCAGCTGATACACGCGTTGTTTCCAGCGCTTGTTCGCATCATTCGGAGCTTCAATCTCTTGCTTGTACGACACCACTTGCTTCTATAGCGCAGCTTCAGCCTGCTGCAACGGCTCAAGATTTGCTTTGGGACTGCGCACCTTGCTCTCCATCCTCTGTGCTCAGTTTATTTCCCCATGGATTATTTATTTATTTATTTATTCGTAACATTTCGTGACTCTCCATACAAGTTTTGCATTTGCTTTACCCTTTCGGGTATCTCTTCATACGGTCTCCCTCGATGTACATGTTTTCTTCGTTTTATTTTATAATAACCGTACGGGTTTCACACCTTTAGTACCCTGACAGGTTTCTCTTCGTACGATCTTTGTTGTTGCCGTACAGTTTTCACACCTTTAGCACCCTGACAGGTTTCTCTTGGTACTATCTCATTCATACACAAATTTCACATCTTAATTCTAATTCATGGAGCACTCATAGACTCACTCTTCATATTACCATCGTCATAGTTAACCATATTGCGTCAATAAAATAAATGGCGACGTGACTTATCCACATGTTCCAACAACCTTCCATTTCTCGGCTAAACATGTATCTTTGTTTTGTATTCTGCTTTTCGTTTGTTATTACACCTAATGCAACCAACTCGGGTACGCAATCTACTCATCACAACCAACATGGGTTCGTGATAGGGATGTACTACATCGTCAGGGTTCTTGCTATTTTCTTGAATGTCTTGTTATTTTTCTCCTTTTACTTTTTATTTTGTGAGGCTTCTACATCTCCACCTCAGCTTTATCCTCTTCTGCTGGGTTCCAACTTCCTTTAGATCCAACAGCATTACCTTCCACAGAGTATGAACCACCATTTATGTCCGCCCCTTGTCCAACATTAACATTTTCTTGGGTTGAGGCGTTCCATTAGTTGGATTCTCCATACTCCTTCTCCCACATTTTTATCCACCAGTGTGACATATGCTGAAATCTCTGTTACTTGACCACTTTTCGTCAGTTCAGCTTGTGTCTTACCCTCACTGGAGGTAGATTGTTTTGTCAATTTTTCTTGAATTTTCTTATTTTCCTTATCCTCGCCCAAAGTGAGTGATCCATCCATATAACATGTACCATTTTTCTTGGTTTTCTTCGTTTCTTGATCCTCATCCAAAGTGAGTGATCCATCCATATAACATGTATAATATTTCTTGGTTTTCTTCGTTTCTTGATCATCATCCAAATTGAGTGATCCATCCATTTAACATGTATTGTTTTTCTTGGTTTTTTTCTTTGTGCAGGGTGACACCGGTGTCGCTTTACTTTCGTTTGACAATTCCCTTCTTTCCTCTCGACAGTGGTTGCAATGCATTGTGGGTCTAGGAGTTTAACTGCTCCAATACTTGAGCGTCAGTCAATTCCCCTGACTTCAATTTAGCACGCATCTCGACCATCTCTTCGATGAACTTCCGATAATACTTTGCATCATGACCAACATTACCGCAATGATCACACTTTACCAATTTCCAGCAGTGACTTTTGTCATGTCTCCATCGATACAATGCTCACAGATCACTACATTATCCGTATTGGGGTTTGTTGACGCTCACGCGCTCTTGTCTTCATATACCGGTCGTGTCCGCTGGGCTGTATGTACTTCCCCGCCCATCATATGCACGCTAGGTTGCAGGTCTTCATACATAGCATCAGCGTTCTTACGGGCAGCTACCTTCTTTCCGGGCCTCATAAGCCGCGCTTCATGTTTGATTAGTATCTTTTCTAGCTCCTCGATAGTTGAGAAGGTTATGTGTTATACTGCATCTGTATGGTGCGGTCATAAATAGTATCAAAGAACTGTTGAATGTGTTCTTCCAATAATGATGTGTTGAACGCATGTCTAAAATCCATTCCTGCCCGCAACGCTGCTGCGTTTAATCGGTATAGATATGTGGTGGCCAACTCATCATGTTTCTGCGTTAATCTTGAATACATAACTCGAGGCGACACTTGTACACACAAAACTTCTTTTGGAAAAGCGCAATCACCTTACTCCAGTCATATTTTACCGAATCTGCGAGTTGCTCATACCACCATGATGCCGTGCTTGTCAAGCTATCAACAAACACTCCCACACGTTGACTATCATTACAATGTGATATATTAGCCACATGTGAGAATCGAGAGACCCAGGCCCGTGCACTTCCGGCATCCTGCCTATTCCCATCAAAAGGTTTTATCTCAGTGTTCTCGATGATTGCTGTAACAGGTTGAGGTGAGGGAGCCCTTGCGTTTGCACTTCCATCAGGTATACCATACCCTGGAGTACTATGAGGCATTCGTGGCTGCGTAGCCGGTGTTTGATATGAAGCACTAGGCACCCCTCTCGGTATATTGGGTGTGCGACCAGCTGACAAGACTGCCGTGACTTTAGATAATTCTTCCAAACTCAAATATCCATCTTGCATCATCTTCACCAAATTAGCTACCACTGGATCTTGTTTGGTTGCAGCCATCCCTGAACCCTGTTTCGGTGCAGCCACCCCTGTACCTTGGTTAGGTGCTGCCACCCCTGGTTCTTGTTTGATTCCAGCTGGTTTGGGTGTAGACATAATTTCATCACCATCAGATGAAAACTCCAACTTCTTCTTAGTTTTTGCAATCTTTCTGGGTCTCAACTGTGGTACTTCTTCAGACTCACTTCTGTCAATGAGATGCAACATACCCGGGGTTTTAGACTCCCTTACCGGTGTATGTACAGTATCTGATATTATGTAATAAGTGGGAATGATATTGTCAGTCTCTTCCCGATATACCATTAATGATGTTTCCCACTGATTTTCTGCTAATAGCAAAGACATCATCAATCCAATATCTTCTGCGGTCCGTGCCAAATAGTAATCACACGCACTATCAAACTCATCCCGTTTGATAATCTCGTACCCCAAGTTTGGAAACAAATACTCCAGTGCCAGCATAGATGCTTGCAAATTCCCAAATGTGGTGAGATGGTCTCGCACCCTAAAGTTGGGTGCAGACCGCTTCACCTTACGTATCTCGAATAATGAAAACCAACAGCTCGAATCACCTGGTAATTTAAGCACCTGTTGTTGATATTGCGTCATCTTTTCACACGCTTCAGAAAATGTGTAAGTCCTGTTAGCATCATCATCTGAGTATTCCAGTGTAAAATGGAGATCTGGACCACCCTCTTATGATACTAATGCCATTATGTAAGATTGATTTTGATGTCGACGTTAGTCCCGGGTCGCGGCACCAGTTGTCGTGAAGGGGTTAAAATTATTATAATTCCATGTAATTAACAACACAAAGAGGTATTAAGCCAGTCCTCCTTGTTTAACTTCCAGGGTACTTAATACTTCCGTCCGAACCAACAAATCAATCAATTACACTTGACGTGCACTTCACAAGGCTGTACCGGGCTTCCCCCAATTGAGCACTTCAACAGGCTGCTGCTTCACTCACTAGGGCGTGTGCTCACTGACTTCCTTGTGTTACACTTGGTTTTTGTATGGGGTTAAAAAGGAAAGGTTTTTGAAAGCCGCCAGAGACCTGTGCAATACAGGGGAAATTTCGTTCTATTAAGTGTTTCTAACTCCTACATCAAAGTCAAACACTTTTCTCACCCACTACTTCTTGGTTACTTCAGCGCTGACTTCAATACTGGACTCTGGGGCCGTCGCAATCCTCTGTAATATGATTGATCAGATTTGCCGTTGCAATCTGGCCGCCGCATCCTCTGAAACTTGATTGATCAGTTTTGACATGGCGATCTGTCCGTCGCGATCTGTCCGTCGCACCCTCTGAAACTTGATTGATCAGTTTTGTTATATTTGCCGTTGCAATCTGGCCGCCGCATCCTCATAAACTTGATTTGATCAGTTTTGATATAGCGATCTGACCATCGCGATCTGGCCGTCGCAATCTGTCCGTCGCGATCTGGCCGTCGCACCCTCTGAAACATGATTGATCAATTTTGACATCGCGAGCAATCTGTCTGTCGCGATCTGGTCGTCGCACCCTCTGAAACTTGATTGATCAGTTTTGACATATTTGCCGTTGCAATCTGGCCGCCGCATCCTCTGAAACTTGATTGATCAGTTTTGACATAGCGATCTGACCGTCACGATCTGTCCTCGCACCCTCTGAAACTTGATTGATCAGTTTTAACATAGCGATCTGACCGTCGCGATCTGTCCGTCGCACCCTCTGAAACTTGATTGATCCGTTATAACGTCGCGAGCGATCTGTCCGTCGCGATCTGTCCGTCGCACCCTCTGAAACTTGATTGATTAGCTTTGACATCGCGATCTGTCCGTCGGAATCTGTCCATCGCAGGTTGCTGATGATTAGTCAAAATCACTCATCCAAAATCAAAATACTTCATCACTTGAGAACATTCAAGACCATCCAAGCGAGTGACCCAAGCAGCCGAGGGCGCCTAACTTTTCGTTGGCTCTGCCTCTCAGTACGGACCCGCTGTTGTGCTGGTAAGTTGCGCATATGTCTTGACTCCCTTATGCAATGCTAACTGTTCATTTTCACAGTCTGTTTACTTGATTATTTGATGTGCCTTAGTGCACCTAGTTGTTGGACCTCGAATTAGGCAGTTATGATGCTGAAGACGCTCAACTTAGCGTTCAGCGTCACTGCTATGATGCTATAGCCAAAGCAACTGTGTCGAAACATTGTAAATGTGGGAAGCATTACTTGGCACTAGTAATGAATTGAAGCATTTTGTTAGAAGACAGAAGCTTCGCACTACTAACAATGTTGCACTAAGTGTTCGTATTGTTCACTTATTGAAGGCATTGCACAATCTTTGTCACTAGTATTCAGTGTTTGAAGAATCACCAGCGTAACAAACGCCATCGCGTTAGTATATAGAATTTGGCGAGAGAAAACATACTAAGCATTGATAACTGCCATAGTTCATCTTTTATATGCTATAAATATAGCTTCCACTTCACCACACTAACGTGTAGAGTTTGGCGAGATAAAAATATACCAAGAAGTAATAAATGCCGCAGATCACCTTCATGCTGTAAATAAAGACTCCACATCACCACAATCACCCCTTGCGTAACTTCAGAGTAAGCGAGCAAAAGGCACGCACACACATACTTCTTAATTGCCATATTTCAGATATTTATATGCTGAATCTTCATTCATAGTCGTAGCAAACGCATTCAACGTTGAATCAAAAACACTGATGCGTGCAATGTTTTTTTATGATACATCTCTTCCCCGAACGGAGTACGTTCTGCATCTTCATGACTTCGACCACCGCCCACTCTTGGCCCACTTCCACTTGCTGACCCATTTCCACTGCCACAGAAACGAGCATGCCTGGCATCGGACATAGCAGCAACCCAGACGTGTCGATCTTGGGCTTTGGCTTCATATGCTTGCAATACGTAGCCTCCAACTCATTACGAGCCACTACGTCATTCACGGCACCATGGAATTGAAGTTTGAAACCCTCAACAAGTGTTTGCAACAGTTGTGATGCCAACGCTATATCTGCTGCTCCATCCTGCTTTGCGTGTTGTGCTTTAAACAGTGGTCCATTCAGTAACCACTCGACACTACCCATGACGTGCCATTTATTCTCCACGAAATCCAGCGTCATCGTTTCGGTGCAGCGCCGACTGTTCTCCACCTCAACTTCCACAACCACAACGGGCTTTGATTTTCCAAATGATCCATCGATGCTCACGTGTAGCCTAGCGCCTACATTCTCAAGGTGATTTCGGTCCGCGAGCGTCATCAATTCATTCGATGAAAAGCCTGGAGCAACATCACGTAAGCGAGGAACGATGCCTCCCCGATGCGAGACAAACTCCAGTTCGTCTGTATTGAGAAAGTCGAACGAAGAGATGCCATTCGCGGAAGCCGAATGAATCCGACCCGATATCTGGCTGCTCGAGATAGCCTTCCTCAGATGCATGATTGCGCCAACAACTCTGAGATCCTCGGTCTCGGATGGTGTCAGTTTGACGCCACTAAAGCCTTCCGGGTACACCTCCTCAATGAATTTCGTGGTAATTTTGCCACTTACAAATCGAGGATAACTGTAAACGTCTTGTAGAAATGGAACATTATTGCCTAGGCCACGAATAACGTAATTATCTAATGCGACCTTCATGCGCTCCAAACATTCCGTACGACCTTTGCCATGAGTGACGAGTTTTGAAATCATGGGGTCATAAAACATAGAGATGTCACTGCCTTCGCTTACGCCTGAGTCCACACGCACGCCCGGGAAGTGAGTAGGCTCCTTGTATTGAATCAAGCGCCCGATCGACGGCAAAAATCCACCCACTGGATCCTCAGCATATACACGACTCTCCATAGCCCATCCGTGGATATCTACTGGTCCAGCCAGCAATTCCTTCGGCAGTTCATGTCCAGCGGAAACGCGTATCATTTTCTCCACAAGGTCCACGCGCGAGATAAGCTCTTTCACAAGATTTTCCACTTGCAATCGCGTGTCCATTTCGAAAAAGTAAAAGTTTTTATGTTTATCACATATAAACTCCACTGTGCCCGCACTCACATAACCCACCTTCTTGGCCAGCATCGCTGCTTGCTTTCCCATGGCCATCCTCGTTACCGGATCGAGCAACAGACTCGGTGCTTCCTCGATCACTTTCTGGTTCCGACATTGAATCGAACACTCTCTTTCTGGCAGCGTCACAACGTTTCCATGCGAGTCTGCAATTAACTGGATCTCAATATGACGTGGGTCTTCAATAAACTTCTTCAAGAACATTCTGTCGTCTCCGAAACTACTGGCTGCTTCTTCCTTTGACAGTCGATACCCCATGCGCACCTCCTCGTCATTGTACGCCACTCGCATGGAAACGACCGGAAATTCTCACTTAAAAAATACAATCTCACACACCAATTCCACTCAAACCCTCCATAATCCGATCGATTGCGATCTGGCCTCGCGATCTGGCCGTCGCGGGTCGATTCTGATTGGCCGAAAATTCTCACTTAAAACAATACAATCTCACACACCAATTCCACTCAAACCCTCCATAATCCGATCGATTGTGATCTGGCCGTCGCGATCTGGCCGTCGCAGGTCGCTTCTGATTGGCCGAAAATTCTCTTTCTTCCAAAGCGTCAATATCACACATCAATTCCAGCTTGCCATATTTGTGGTGAAGTGTACCACAAATTTGGTCACTTTTGGTCAAGGCAGTTGGTCGAATTTCGGATTGGTCTAAACAAGGGGGCTTTTTAGCCTATTAAATTCAAGGAGTATCAAGAACGCCGGTCTTGGGTGACTCACCTGACATTGGGTATTTTACATAATTTTGTGTGGGTACATTAGGGACCATAGGGAGGTAGTATTATTGGTTAGTTGCGGTTTTTCCAAGTAAGAGTCTTTTGGTTACGGATTTTCCGGTAAAGGTTTTTGGTCTAGGAATAAGTGGCAAAAGCCTCTTCTGGTCTTGGTCTACACCGCAGCAAGGGGTCGCCGTTCTTCTTTTCACGTACAATAGTCGCCTCCGCCCGCCGCGGAGTGTTTGGGGCAGAGGGTCAAATTATCCCCTCTCGCCTATTATACCCGGTCTGGACGCGCCGCACGCGCACTTTGGCCACCGGAAGTCCCTCGACGGGAGTACGATTTGGCGATCTCGACACTTTAAGTCAAGTACGTTTGGAACGTGCTATTCACTGGATTGGTCTTTACGTGGAGATATCGTTTGTGGAGTTTCACGGGCATATTGGGTCTTCAAGTGGACATATTGGCTCATTGTAACATTGGTTGGAGTTTAGACCGGTTTTGGTCTTCTCTCATATTGGTCAGGGGCTAGACCGGTTGATTGGTCTACCCTCTATTATTTCGTATTGGTCAGGTCTAGATCGTTTGAACGATCGACCTATTGGAATTTATCTTTTGGAAGTGTTTCTTGTCTGTACGTACCTGGGGTGAAGAGTTCCGCCCTAGGTACACCTAGCCAGCACGGTATCATATTCAAGACAGAATCAGATCGATCTGCGATCCCGATCCACCGAGTGTGTAACTATCCCATTCCATCGGGTACACAAGGTGATATTAACTTAAGTGAATCGGACCAAGTGTCTTTGGATGATGACCGGTCGTCTGCCAGCAGCGGACGATCGGACCAGATTTCGAGTGGAGGTCCGCGGGGTAACCCCCCCGTAAGTTGGAAGGCTGGGCACGATGGTGGTGGTCAGGTTGTCGATACAAATGTATTCGATTTCGAACTTGACTCCACCACAATGGTGCGCGTGCCCGGATCACTTGGTGATCGTTGATATCACCGCGAGGTGTCATCAAAGATTGAATTTGAAGATTTGAATTTGGAATCGTTCTGGAGAGGGCGTAAGGAAAGGCTATCACCTTACGTCTTCGTTCTCGATAAAGATGGCGATGTCCGGTATGGCCTGGTGGAGGACCAGATCGGGATTAATAAATTTTTTACTCCCCAAAAGGCTCCCACCGGAGCCGATCGGGACTATAGCAAGTCCTGCTATAGTCCCGGAAAGGATCAGGACCAAGGTCCTGATCCTATGTATGTGCATAAAAAAGTTGATCGAAAATTAAAAGACGAAAAATAATTGGAGGCTGATCAGAACGATCAGACCAACCTCCCCAAGGTCCCGAAGGTCCCCAAGATTCCCAAGAAAGGTTTGGGAATGCCGGCCGACGAAGACGACATCGAAAAAGTCGCAGGTCTGAGATGGAGGCATCACTGAAGAAGACCTAAACAAGATGTATTACATTTTTGAGCTGAAACGATTTGTTCGCTTTGACGTGGTCTTTCGGGTGTTGAATCTCCAGATCCCCGACCATCTTCTCGGTCCCACTACCGAGCCGATCGAGAGTGATCGCCCATTACTGTTGGTGAAGAACTTGGTGGCGATGTTGGCGGAGGTTGGCATTAAAATGCAGAACACCGCCGATGTCCAAAAACTATTTGAACTTGATACTTGGAGGCTGAAATCGTCGATGTCGACCTTCCACGACCATTTGGTCCCACTGGTGGGGGCGGTTCGCCGCCCAACTCTCACCGCAGCAGTGAAGGTCGCTGAAGCCTCCACAGCGCTTGTCGACATTGGTTCTGATGACGAATCGGTTTATCAGTCACCACCGGCCTCAAGCAGCTCATCAGAGTTGGAGACCAGTGTCGAGCGGATGACCATGGGGGTGGACAATGCCCATCCGGAACAAAAAAAGGACGTGCGGCAGCAAAGGGCTGCTTACCAGTAGGGGCTCCAGCGACCCCCACAGGCCTCAGTTCCGCAAAAGGAGGGTATCAACACGTTGACCATGACTCCAGCTAACGTACAAGCCATGTTTGAGACGATGATGGAGCGTTTCATGGAAGACCGGGTTAGACCACCTCTGCGCCCACATGTTCAAGACCGGTCTACCCAGCAAAGTGCCAATGTTTGCCGAGATGTGGATATGGAATCGGTAACATATGTGGACAAGCCCACTCGAAGTGATAAGCAAGTCGGCAAAGGGAAGCGCAAGCCGCAACCGGCCAGACCACGTAGACCAAGCAAGACAAGTGACTGTTACATGGAGTCGGTCGGCGGTCTTGACGACCACTGTGGGTCAGACGGTACGGGCGCTGGCAAGCCACGGAAGGCTAACCTAGCCTCCACTACTGCTTACGACTTTGGATCTGCTGCGATTCCGCGCATCCTTATGGCCGCGACGACCGACCTCAAGGACTTCACTGGCAAGGATACTGATGAAGACCAGGCCCGGTCTTATTTCGGTCGGGTCAAGTCTTCGTTCCTGCGAGACCAGACCCCGAAAAGTGAAAGGTGTCTGATTCTCCGGGATTTGTTGAAAGGACCGGCTGCCAACTGTATCCAACAGTTAGGTCGGGATGTCCGGTCTGACTGGGACCAGCTATTTGCAGAGTTTGAAGGTCAATATTGTAACTCCGGATTTTCGAGTGCCCGCAAGTATCACCATATGAAGAAGCGGAGCGAAGAGACACCGATCGAATATTTGCATCGGTTGAACGTGGCTGCACTTCGTGACGGCATAACAGTTAAAGAGAATAACCCGCCGAACGGTGCTGCTCTGGAACATGTGGGTCACTACATTAGTACCCTGGACGATTAAGAACTGGCGGACCAGCTTAATCTGCTGCGTCTTAGGGACGCGGGTGAAGTTGAACAGACTCTACGGATGATACAGCAGTCGCGTAGCATGAAGGCGAAGAGAGCTGGTGGATCAGGTCGCTACCGATCCAAGACCCAGACCCATACCGATCCGGTCAAGAGACCCTGGACCATACCGACCCGAGCGGTCAAGGCTATCGTAGCCGAAGACAGCACGGGATCGGAAAGGGAAAGTGGAAGTCAATCCAGCCAGGAGTCATCGGATGAAGACCAGTATCGTTACGTCTATGTTGCGGGACCTGCCACGAAGACCAGATAGAAGTCCGACCAGGTAGACCGGAAGGGAAAGAACGGAAGCAAGTCCGATCCGGACCGACCTCGTCAGAAGTGCTCCCACTGTGGGTCGAGCAAACATGATGGCCCAAACTGCTGGAAGAAGATGGTGTGCAAGAAGTGCGAGAGACGCGGCCACCCGACTGACCACTGCCTTTTCGTATGCAAGTCATGTGGAGATATTCACGAGGCCGGCCACTGCAAGATTGCAGAATTTTTTTAACATGATACGCAAGTGGTACGTGCCGGACAAGCACGCGGGGATGCTGCCGCTGGACGCAGAAAAAATGTTAAACTAGAACGCTCGCCAGGTTGGAATATGGATCGAGCCGAGCGTTCTACTGTTCACATCTATGCATATGTCGGCAAGGAGGATAAGACCGACAATACACGTTCTATTCCAAATTGCGTCGACCGAGACCATCCGGTCTACAGTCTGAACACCGATGATTACTCCCGGACTAAGGTGGTTATGCAGTTGGACTTTCTGCCTGGATAATCCCGCGGATACTGGATGTATGATGCGCCTGATAAATGGTTCAATCAGGCGAAAGAATGTGGCAAGATTAATAACCAGAAAGCGACGATGTTATTCGACTCTGGAGCTGAAGTCTCGATAATCGACTCCGCCTTTGTTCGTAAGGTCGGATGTCGTATAGACGATACGCAGAGACAGGAATGCGTCGGGATCGGTGAAACTCTTATATGACCGAAGGAAGAACGCGTGTGAAAATTACTTTGTCGGGATCGCTGGTCTACTTTTTCAGCGCTTGGGTTGGCAAGTTAGCTGGTCAGGACGCTTTACTAGGTATGGATTTCATGGTTCCAGCTGGTATTCGCCTAGACATGTCACATGGAGTGCTTACTTTTACACTCCTGGATGAGGTCCAGGTCCAGTTGGATGGTCGAAGACCTCTGTATGGTTCGTATACCGATCTGGTCCGGTGGGACCAAGACCTCATTATCCCAGTCGGTCGGTCTGCCGATACCCCGGTTGAGAAAGGTTTTCGTTCGAGGAAGTTATGGTTGACCAGGGGCGATCGGTGGGTCTCGACCTTCGTAAAGAGTGCTGGTCGACGTGATTTTGTCCGTGTTACCAATATCGGTGACAAGCCGCTGACACTGGACAATAACACTATTGTCGGCATGTGGTTAGCAGAAGGGAAGGTACCAAGAAAGATGGGGTTCGTCTCGATTGGATCGAGGTGGTATGTCGAGTGGCAAAACCTGGCGTACCAATCGACCACCGATCTTATCAGCGATGATGGGTCGGTGGAAGAGGACACCTCACCTTTAGTGGAAAGACCAAGTTATGTCACCTCGAAAAAGATGTTGGTCCGAAGAAAGGCGCCGCAGTCACCAGGAACGGGGACCATTAAGTAGACGAGCCAAGGTTAGTCAACGTGGTGTCAGCACAAGACCAGGCGACAGCGGAGCAAGTAACGGAAGAAGGGGAACATGAAGTTGCTAGGTCGTACCAGGACGGTATTCCTAATCAGACCGATATCAGTGAAGGACAGCCAGTTGATCAATACCAGGGGCGTTCAGCCGGTCCAGATGGTCTAGGTGATATCGCCCCAGAAGATGAACAAGTCTGTATACATGGAGGAGGGGAACAGTACATTCAGGAGCTGGAAAGCCAAATGGCAGTCCTCCCTGAAGTGTCTGCCGACTCGCCCGAAGTTACAATGGATGATTTACAAGTGGGTGATCAGGACCTTAACAGTCCAGACCAGATCGAGCAGTTGAAGAATATCATATGGAAGAAAAGACATCTGCTGATCGGAAAGGGCAACGCCTTACCACCTGCAGCCCGTGGTGCGATTTGTGATATTGATGTTGGAGATGCCAAGCCGATTGCCCAGCAATTTCGACGAGTGGCGCCACAGTACCGTGAAAAGCTTTCTGATCTCATTAAAAGACTGTTGGGCATCAAGATTATTAGACCGTCGACCTCACCATGGGCCTCGCCGATCGTAATTGTTATGAAGAAGAACGGCGTTGACATTAGACTGTGCATCGACTATCGGCTGGTAAATCGGTTGACTAAACTCATGGTGTACCCGATGCCGCTGATTAATGATCTGTTAGAAGACCTCGACAAGACCTTGTGGTATTGTTCGCTAGATATGGCAAGTGGATTTTGGGTGGTCTCGATGACTGATCGAGCCCGTGAGATTTCCGCATTTGTGATAGACAACGCATTGTACGGACACTTCAAGATCAAGACCGATCGGGACCCTGCCGAAAGTTATGATGTGTTTAGAGAGGTTGAACCCGATCGGGAAAGAGGACCGTCCGTTCTAGGGAGGCGGTCGTACATCGACGACATTCTGATACCTGCATCGTCATGGAACGATCTGTGCAAGAAGGTTGAACGATTGTTGGAGACATGCGACCGCTGGAACCTATCTATCAGCGCCATAAAAATTTTTTGGGGTATGTCCAAGGTCGCCTATTTAGGTCATATGGTCTCGAACAATGGTCTAGAGGCTAATCCCAAGGACCTGGATTCGCGGAGTAACCTCCGGTTCCCCAGATCGCTGAAGGCAATGCAGTCCTTCCTGGGAAGCTTGAATTATTATAGCCGATTCATTGAAGACTTTGCTATCTACGCGGCTGTGCTGTACGAGCTCCGGGAAGTTGACTATCATATCTTGCGCGAAGGAGATCGGGAAACTTTACAGGAGGGCGCCGACTCTGGTCTTGCTGCAGTTTGTCCGCAAGTGTAGGCCGAAGATCATATAAAGCGTGCACAGTTTGCCTTTGGTATGTTGAAGGTTAAGATGGCGACGGCACCGATTCTCAAGCATTTCGCTCCCGAAAAAGTGCCGACCATTATTGTATATGCCAGTAAGTGGGCTATCTCAGCCACTTTAGTGCAATATCACGATGGTGTGTATCATCCAGTCACGTTTACGAGCCGGACGCTAAAACCAAATGAAGTGAACTATGGAATTGTCGAGAAAGAAGTTCTGGCGTTGCTACGAATTCTGGATGTGTGTTACAACCTGCTGGTCGGCCGTCCTATAAAGGTCCTGTCAAGACGGTCTACTTTGGCTTGGCTATTATCAGCCAATGGGATGGACGGACGTCTAGGCAGATGGTCGGCGGTCTTGTCGCAGTGGACCCTCGAGGTCGTTAAGTGCACCAGGGGCGAGGAAGAGATATTGGTCAAGCCCTGGGCTACACACGCGTGGCGTCAACGGAACCCTCGGATTCGCTAATCCGTTCACCAAAAACGGGGTAAACCCCGTAGATGCGTGGACCAAATTGTTTATAGCAAATTCGGCCATAGGAAGCATCTCACTCCAACTCTTTGGAGAATCCGGACATAAACTCCGGAGAATATCCTCAACAACGCGATTAACGCGTTCCGTTTGTCCGTACGACTGCGGATGATCCGCAGTGGACATGAGAATCTTGGTGCCTAGCACATTAAACAGCGCCCCCCAAAACTGTCCCGTAAAACGGGGATCTCGATCCGATATAAGGGAATCAGATAGACCATGCTATTGAAATACACGGTCTAGGAACACTTTCGATGTTCCTTGTCCATCAATGTACTCTGGAACTGCCGCCAGGTGAGACATCTTGCTCAAACGGTCTACAAAGACCAACATGCCGGTGTTCCCGGCCCTATCCTTCGGAAAACCGAAGATAAAATCCATACTAATGGATTTCCATCACTCAGTAGGAACGGGTAAGCTCGCCAAAGGCGCTGCTGAATCTGCAGAGGGTTTATCCATCTGACACGTCTCACATGTGCGAATATACGCACCGACCCACTTATACATCTTGGGCCACCAATACAAGCGCTTAAAGCGCTGTAGGTCTTATCCCGACCTAAATGACCCCCGGTAGGGGCGTCATGTGCCTCAAAGAGGACTTTATATTTCAGTTCCTCATCATGAGGAACTACCACCCGCGGAGTGTCCTCTGCGCTCGTGCTATAATATAGCAAACCGTCACAGTACCTATAACGGTGTAAACGAGCTTTAGCTCGACTTGACAGGGTTGGCTCAGACGTGCCAAGTCCCTTTCCACCCAACGCGCTGATAACAGCCGTACACTGTGGGTCTTTCTCATACGCCTGGCGTATAAGATCCACCACAGACGAGGTGACGAATGTCGCGTGAGCGATCTCGTAATCGGGACGACGCGATAACGCGTCTGCAAGCATGTTCTGCTTGCCAGGTTTATACTTAACCTCAAAGTTGTACTCCGCAAAGAAGGAGAGCCAACGGGCCATCCGTTGCGAGAGATGAGGCGACTTTGTCGCTGTCCATAAGGACGCGTGGTCAGTATAAACCACGACCGGCTTTGAGCCGAGTAGGTGAACCCTAAATTTGACAAGAGTATACTTCATTGCAAGTAGCTCCTTATCATGAACGGGATAATTCTGTTCTGCAGCTGTAAGCCGCCTCGACTCAAACGCGATCACGCGTTCCCTTCCTGCATCGTCTGCTTGTAAAAAATCACATCCGATGCGAAATCGGAGGCGTCGCAGACGACACTAAATGGTTTCCCAGAATCTGGGAGAGCAAGAACGGGAGCTTTCAACAAGCTTCCCTTTACCGCTTCAAAAGAGTTTTGGCGTTTGGTTTCCCAACACCAATCAACTTCCTTCTTAAGAAGGTCGGTTAATGGCTTCGCCATTTCAGCGTAGTTCTTGCTGTAATTGTGGAGATAATTGGCTAATCTAAGCCACTTCCGTAAATCTCTAAGATTTATAGGCGAAGGCTACTCCACAATGGCTTTCACCTTCGCCGTATCCGCCCGCACTCCTTCCTTACCGATGAAGCATCCGAGGAAAGGAATTTCCTCAGCACCAAAAATACATTTGGATGCGTTCGCATATAACTTATGCTCTCGCATACATTCGAGCACCGCTCGAAGGTGTATAAGGTGCCTCTGGACATCAGACGAGTCGCCTTCCGCGCGACTATGAACGAATATATCGTCGAAGTACGTCTGAGCGTACTTCCTATGAGGGCGGAAGAGTTGAGTCACCAAGCCATTAAAAGTCGCTGGCACATTCTAAAGCCCCTGTAGCATAACAAGCCACTCCCACAGCATGCCACTAGCCGTGCTGACCGCTGTAAGCGGAATATCGGACGCTCGCATGAGCACCTGATAATACCCGTCCACCAGATCTAAGGCACTGTACACAGTACAGCCCGCCATATTGTTCTGGAGGACATCCTTCCGAGGAATCGGAGTCTGCATGGGTACGGTAGCTGCATTCAGCTTGCTGTACGCATGCACAATGCGCCACTTTCCGTTCGGTTAACGAACACAAAAAGTGGGAGAAGAATGGGGAGACTTGCTCTCCCGTACCATCCCTGCCTCTTCTTTCCCCTTGAAGAATGCGTCGATGACGTCGCATTTCTCCTTGGGGAGAGGCCACTGCCTAGTGACGCAGTATTTGGTTCCAGGAACCAAATCAATTTCATGTCGGACTCCCCGATCCGGTGGTAACCACATCGGCGGGTTGTCACTAATGACATCTCCGAATTCCTTTAACAAGGAATGGTAAGGGTCCTCAGGATCCGCAAGGATATTGAGGCCGCTTCGGGCATTTAATGCCTGTTTGGTTTTTACCAAAACTGACTCGTCCATCATGGATGAGGAGTTCAACTCCTCTTCCGGACGTAATACGACAACCTTGTCGATTCCACCTGCTTTTACAGAAGTTCCAAACTCGTTGAAGGACATCTCCTCCAACGACAACAGTTCGCCTACCCCAGGCAACCGTTCCATGCTTACGCCTTCTGTGACAACACCTGTCACACTATTCAGCATCCGATAGTATTGCTGACTACTGGCCTCGGGACTCATCCCGGGACCCAGATGGGGGGAGTCAATTGCCCCATCTATTGGAAGCGCGTCCCGCCTATCCACAGAGGTCTCTACCACCGATGACTCGCCGGTCTCGCCTAATAAGGCATGGTCGAAATCAATTCCGACGTGCGAAAGAGACGAAATACGGGTATCTTCGCTTGGAAGCGCCTCGCGCTTAACCACAGGGGTCTCCACCCCTACCACTGGAGTCGCAGCTTGTTCGTCGAACACGGCGTGGTCGGAATCAGTTCCGACCTGCAGAAGAGACGAACTTCGGGTATCTTCTCTAAGCGCCTCGCGCTTAACCTCAGAGGAATCCACCTCTACCACTGGCGACTCACCAGTCTCGCCTATCTAGGCGCGGAGATTAACCACCGAATCCCCCTCTTCAAGGAACACTTCCTTGATCTCATTGGGACTGATCATCTCAGACATACCAATCTCTGGCATCTCACGCCAGAATCGCTTTTGCGATCGAGCAAAGGTTGGTTCATGACTCGCCAATGCTTCACCCGATCGCGGGTGCGTTGAGCCAATGGACTTAGACTTCCAGTCTATCCATGGTTCGTGGCTTTACAGACACTTTATGCCCAGAATGAGGTCATACATCGAGTCCAAATCCAGGCTAGGCAACGTTCTAAGCTTTCGAAGTCTGAAAACTTCAGCTTAACGTCAATCGAGACCTTGGGTACAGAAACCTGTACGCCCGTCGCAGGACGGACCGTGACAACGTCACGAGAACGTGCCTCTAGGGCCTCGGCATACAGACGACTCTTCACAACAGAAGCTCGTCTGACATAATTGTCAGACGCTCCAGAGTCTATCAAGACTCTCCAAGGCTTATCAAATCCTTTCACGTCCGCAAGGACAACCAGCAAACCTGGCTGGTACACCAACTCGGTGCTAGAAAGCACCGTTTCCCTCGTGGCTTTGTGCTTTCGTCCCCTGCCTTGGGGCTTAACAGCACTCAGAGATCCCCCAGTAGGGCGCCCCGCACCTACTGGGAGCCGTCGTTTCCCAACGGCTTGGGCGAGGGCTTCTTACCTTCCCTCGTCCCCTTAAAGCGAGAGTCTCTCAGGGGGTTTCTTGGACATCTGTTCCGCAGATGATCCGCGCTTCCACACAGGAATCATCTCAGCGGTCCATTTCGCTGAAGCATGGCCAGGAGCTCCGCTTCAGACCCCAGAGAAGCATAGTCAGCATGACTCTTAGCGGAAGCTTTCTCTTCCGCTTCGACCTGACTCAGGTCCATGGGTTCGGGACCCACCTTAGAGGAACGAAAGTTCCTCTCGGCGTTAAACGCCATCTTAAACGCCTCCTCCAGGGATTGGGGTCGGCTTCGGAATAGCTCCGGACGTGCTGGCCCTTCTCTCAGGCCTCCCATGAACACGGGAATGGACACATCGTCCGAATACGCTTTCGCGTACATCCCTGCCAACAGGGTCTTAAGTTCTTGGATATATGTTTCAAAGTCCTTAGTGCCCTGACGGCACCTCAGGAACGCCAGATGATTCTGGAAAACCAGATCAGGCGTGGCCTACATGTCCATAAGCTTTTGCTTAAGGACTTCCCAGGTCGGGAACACGTCCATGACCGAATCCGAGCATGTAAAAGCCCATACACGGGCTTTACCCGTAAGATGGGTCAGTTCAAGTCCCACTTGCAAGTGATCTGCGATCACATTCGCTGTGGCGAAGGCCGTTTAGACCTCTCGTAACCACACATAAATGTTATCACCCTTTTCACGGGTGAATTCCTTTATCTTAAAGGACAATGGGGGACGCACCCCCGTGGAACGACCTCCACCTAAACTCGCCTCATGGGCGATGAGGGCATTGACCCTTGCCTTCACGGCCTCAAGGCCCTGATCCACTAGGAGCTTCATGCCTTCGTCATCCAGTAAGGATAACAGCCTGTTAAAGGCTTCCTGCTGGACGAGGGTTAACCTTTCCCAATCGTCCTGATTCATCCCTTGCAGAGGATGCCGTAGCCTACCAACACAGGTGTTGGATTGACTACAAGTGCTACCAGATGTAGCCGGTGCGTACACACACGGTGCGGATAGCGCAAAGAGGAAGACTTTCCTAAAGCGGCGATGTGCCGCTACTTAGCCGATACGCCCTTTTAAAGGGCTTAGTAGGATAGTTCTCCTACTCGGGGCGAAGTTTCTCGGGTTGGTTTACTACTTAGCCTTAACGGCTGTATTCCCTTTACGGGATGTAAGTAAAGGGAGGGCACCCTCTTACCTACGACACTCACTGCGCGCGCGACCGGTCGAGGTCGCACGTCCGCAAAATAGAGTGAAATGTAAACTGAATATATTTAATATGTAATTAGCCTAAATTAATTTAAACTAATATAAACTATATGCAATACTAAGTAGAATATTCCCAATTCGTACCTAGCTAAAATGTAGTGTACACACCTGTGTACTGACACGAGGATTGCTGACACACCACCACACCAAGGGCCCCTGCCCTGATTCGTTAAAATAACCAAAGGTTCAGAACCTTTCAAACCGACCAATACTGACCTCAACCGTGGTGTACTCATGTACACCAACACTAAATGTAACCCGAAAGTAACCCCGTTACAGTTTGGGTGATATTGCCCCGGAAGACGATCAAGTTTGTATACATTAGGGCGGGGATCAATACATTCAGGAGCTGGAGAGCCAGATGGCAGTCCTCCCTGAAGTGTCTGCCGATCCGCCCGAAGTCACCTTGGACGATCTACAAGTGAGTGATCGGGATGTCAACAGTCCCGACCAGATCGATCAGCTTAAGAAGATCATATGGAAGAAGAAACATCTGCTGATCGGGAAAGACAACGCCTTACCCCTGCTTCTCGCGGAGCGATTTGTGACATCGACGTGGGTGATGCCAAGCCGATCGCCCAACGATGCCGACGTGTGGCGCCACAGTACCGTGAAAAATTGTCTGATCTTATTAAAGGACTGTTGGATACCAAGATTATTAAACCGTCGACCTCGCCGTGGGCCTCGCCGATCGTGATTGTGATCAAGAAGAACGGCGTCGACATCAGGTTGTGTATCGATATCGGTTGGTAAATCGTTTGACCAAGCTTATGGTGTACCCGATGCCGCTGATCAGCGATCTGCTAGAGGATATTGATAAGACCCTATGGTATTGCTCACTGGATATGGCAAGTGGATTTTGGGTGGTTTCGATGACCGATCGGGCTCGCGAGATCTCCGCATTTGTTACGCCATTCGGTCTGTTCGAGTGGAACCTTATGCCGTTCGGTTTGAAGAATGCGCCCCAGATCTACCAGAGACTGATCGACAACGCATTGTATGTACATTTCAAGATCAGTACATATCTGGACCCCACCGAAAACCATGATGTATTTACAGAGGGTGAACCCGATCGGGAAAGGAGACCGTCAGTTCTGGGGAGGCGATCGTTTATCGACGACATTCTGATCCCTGCTTCGTCATGGAGCGATATGTGCGAGAAGGTCGAACGGTTGTTGGAGACATGCGATCGCTGGAACCTGTCGATCAGTGCTGTGAAGAGTTTTTGGTGCATGTCCAAGGTCGCCTATTTAGGTCATATGGTGTCAATCAGTGGCTTGGAGGCCAATCCCAAAGATCTGGAATCACTGAACAACCTCCCGTTTCCCAGATCGCTGAAGGCAATGCAGTCCTTCTTGTGAAGCCTAAATTACTACAGCCGCTTCGTTGAAAACTTCGCGATTTACGCGGCCGTGCTGTACGAGCTCCGGGAAGTCGACTACCATATATTGCGCGAAGGAGATCGGGCAACTGTACGGGAGGGCTGCGACTATGATCTGCCCGAAAATTTTCCGCAGGTGGAGACAGATGACCACATGAAGCGTGCAAAGGTTGCTTTCGGTGTGATGAAGGCCAAGATGGCGACGGCACCGATTCTCAGACACTTCGATACGGAAAAAATGCCGATCATCATTGTGTACGCTAGTGAGTGGGCCATTTCTGCCACTCTAGTGCAAGAACAGGATGGTGTGTACCACCCGGTCACTTTTACGATCCGGACGTTGAAGCCGAACGAAGTCAACTATGGGATCGTCGAAAAGGAAGTTCTGTCTTTACTACGGATTTCGGATGTGTGCTATAACCTACTGGTCGGCCGATCTGTAAAGGTTCTTTCGAGAAAGTCGACATTGGCCTGGCTGTTATCAGCCAATGGGATGGACGGTCGGCTCGGCAGATGGTCAGCGATCTTGTCACAGTGGTCCCTCGAGGTCGCCAAGTGCACCAAGGGAGAGGAAGACATATTGGGCACATTGGCTGCCAGTATCACCCCTAGGTCTGAAGTGGATGAAGCTCTGATGGTGATTGCCCCAAGGAAGCAACCTCGACAGACAATCTCACGGCCTCCACCGATCGTCGATCGGGGTGAGGCCTCCCAGTCTTGAGTTTCGACGGATCGGCAAGCGTGAAAAAGAAGGTCGGCTCCTATAGTGCCATACTGTGGAAGTTACCACAATGGTCTATAGTAGCAGCCGCCGCCTATTTCACGTCTGACATAACGGTCAACGAGGCGGAATATCGGGGGCTCCTTCTATGTATTGATCTGCTGTCATCACAAAAGAAAGGGCGGATCATCATATGTGGTGACTCCAACCTAGTGATAAGGCAGATCACCGGGAAGATCGACTGTAAGGCACCACGGCTGAAGTTGTTGAATGATAGGGTGATTAAGGCACTGAAAGATTACCCCAACCACGAGCTATTGCACGTGAAGCGGATTGGAACAGAAGCGCCGACCACCTCACGACCCAAGCCTTGCGGGACCAGATCAGGGCGACGATCACCGAGGAGGCCGTTCTACTTGAACTTATGGACATAAACAGGCTCCCGGAGTTGATCAAGCCCAAGTACAGCCCTGATCAGGTACATGTGATGGCGGCGACTAGATCGCGAACTCGGAAGTCTCGCCGATCGTTCCCAAAGGAAAGGCTGAGTGAGTGCGTTGTTCAACAGCTAAGGGCGAACGGATCCTCAAGGCGCAGGACGAAGAAGAGTGGATCGTCCACTTGAAAGCCTATTTGCGCGGTGAATTGTCCAAGTTAACGAATGATCAAGCGAAAGAGTGTACCAAGATCGCGGACAGTTACGATGTGTATGACAATGGATTGCTGTATTACTGCCGTGACGTTGACCAAGACAGTGCCGATCGAGATCGACTGGAGAAACTGGTGATCCCTGGGTTGCTACAGCCAGATGTCCTTCATCACACCATGTGAGTCTAGAAGGGGGACATCAGGGCACAGGCAGGACATACCACAAAATCAGGGCCCACTTTCACTGGAGAGGATTGTTTCGGAGTGTGCAGAAATATGTGGGCTGTTGCACAGATTGCGAGACCGGAAAGGGAAGACCGATAATCAAGGGGAGATCGCCCGGAAATATAGAGGCTACTTAACCTTTTCAGGTGATAGCAATGGATCACATACCGTCGCTGCCCAGATCGACACGCGGAAACACTGAACTGCTGATCTGGATCGACCTGTTCACTGGTCGGTGATCGCAAAGGCTAGTGCGTCCCGATCTGCGGAGCAGATCGCCCATAGTTACGAGGAATGCGTGTTCAGAAGGTTCGGCGACAGAGAAGTTATCAGACACGATCGAGAACCCGGTTTTATGGCTGAGGTGTTCCGATCGTTCAATAAGATGCTAGACCAGAAGCAGAGCGCGACGATGGCATATCGTCCGCAAGCGAACGGATCGGCTGAACGCATGGTGCAGACAATAACAAGGGCGATCAAGATGTATGTGGCTGATCCGGACCAACGTGACTGGGACGAGAATGCAGAGATACTGGTATTCTCACTCAACTCTTCAACCGATCGGGTACGAGGAGAGACGCCTTTTTATCTGGCGTATGGATGGGACCCTCGATCGACACTTGAAGCGGAGATACCGATCGGCTGCACTTGGACCCGTGATCGCGATGCCCGCCGTTGGCGTATGCAGGCCCAGAAGCACTATCAACATGCGAAGGAAGTCTTCAATGAAAAGTTGCGTCAGGCCACGCAAGATCGAGCAGATCGGAATAACGATCAGGTCCGCCCTCATGGTATTGAACCAGGGGCGAGGGTATGGTTATACCTCGATCGGGTCAAGGAAGGCTATGCAAAGAAGTTGGCTCATATGTGGCACGATCTTTTCCGTGTAGCAGAGCTGATCAGTGCGCATGCTGCCCGTCTGATCACTATCGGCACGGATTATAAAGTGTTTCCGATCGTGCATGTGTCCAAACTGAAGCTGGTCAGAGAAATCCCCGATCGGCCTAAAATGCCCTGTCTGGTGGACGAAGCGGAGAGTTTCGATTTTGATGAGGCTCTGCTGCCGGAGGACAGTTGGGAAAGGCCATTGGAGGAGGACGAATTCGAGGTGGAGAAGGTGCTAGATGTCCGATCGGTCAAGAAGACACGTTTCGGTCGTACCCACCGAGAATATCTGGTCCGGTGGAAAGATCATGATGAAGCAACTCGGATCGACGAACTCGATCTAAATTGTGGAGCACTGCTACGAGAGTTCGAGCGAGAACGAGTCAGTCGTAATCGCTTTGCATTAATGCAGACTCATGAAGACGAAAACCAAGACACGCAGTAGCACCGATCAGTATATCGATCGGTGTGAATATGTGTAAGGTCTGAATTATTGCGAATTGTTGTGATGAACGGTGATGAACTGGAGTAGTGGAATTACGAACGTGGTGATAATTTTCGCGATGTGGATGGAACTGTGTGTGATAGCGTGCTGGTACAAGTTTGGAGAAAGTGACGCGATTTGTTTAAGGGATCAGGTGATCAGGGATTTTAGGAAAATGATGACATGTATTATGGATTATCTGGTCAGCTATCTGACGCATCAAGAATCTCAATCACCCCACAGACGGCCTATAGTCAGCGCCGGATGGTCTCCGATCTGGTCCTGGTGTTGATTGCGCCAGGGCTCCTTCCGATCGAGCTGGACCAAAGCGTCCTTCAGGTCTGCGACCGGCTCGTCCCAATGAAGACCGGTATACCAGACGCCGTCGTCAGATAATACCCCGGTTTTTTCAACCCGACGCTTGGTCATATGGAGAACCATAGGATATAAAAAGATGTCGATGTCGCACTCGCGGGCCAGCATCCCTCCCAAAACGAATTGGCATAGGGTCTACCAGGCCTCGCCCGCCCGACTCCGGCGCTTGTTCCGGTCTTTATGGAATGAGATCAGGCCTTTATCATGTTGCCCAGATCGCTTGGCTGTAAGCTTCATTGAAGGCCTTCACTCGACCCAAGAACGAGTCGATCCACGCAGTCGATGCAAACATGGACCCAAGCTTGGGGCGTATGAACACTTTCAATGGCTGATCTGCATTCAGACGGGCGATTTGTGGTGCTGTGACCAGGTCCTCCCGCCATGCAGAAGAGGCAGGAACCTTTGAAGCTGGAGGAAAAGGCCAGGAGTCTGGACGTGATAGAGACTGGTCTAGTATTTGCTTGGTCAGGGATGATCGGTGCAAGCTACCGATATTCCCCGGTGACCATAGCAAAGTGGCATCTGAAGTCAGCGATGGGAGAGGTCGATCTCGGATCGACACCCCTTTCAAACGGGCGTGATTGCGCAGCCCAGATGTGCCGGTCTGGAACCAAGGAGCCGATCCGGTTGACTCGCGCGTCCGTGCAGCACCATCACCCTGGGAGCTGATCGCCTTATCAGCCCCCGATGCAGGATTCGTAGGAACGGGACCTCGGCATTGATCGGATCGGGACTTGGATAGAGCAGTGATCAAGAATTCAGAATCTCCCGATCCGTCCCCCGAGCCCTATCCGGAGGAGACCTCTATACGCTTGGTGTGAGCAGCGCGGGGGAACGAGGGCGCACAAGATTTGATGCTGATAGACGTATCCCTGCGTCCGATCTGGAGCTTGGGAGATGCACCAGCGTCTTGGCTTTCTTCTGAGGCACCGCTCGCTTCTCCTAGAGTTTGGAGTCGCGCGCTATTCCCCTCACCCTTGATCCCTTCGATGCGTCCTTACGTTTCTTGGAAGTTTTTGGAATTTCGGGGTGGTTACTTTTAGCCAATGAGTGTCGTCGGGTCCGATCTTGGTGCAGATCGATCAGAGCGGCCGATGCAGATCGGTCAACGCTAGATCATGCAGCAGGACGCCGGTGCAACAAGTCGGTCAACTGTTGGTAGCACCAATTTACGGCCGCCCAGCGACTATATGACTCCTGGGTCCAGGCGTCCGATCGGCTCTGGAAGGACTCGACCTTCCCGATCTGCTCCCTGACCACGACCTGCAACTTGCCAATCTGCCTCTCCAGGTTACCATGTTGGGTGCGGAGTAAAGTCCGATCGTACTGATCCTCCAACCTCTGCCGGTTGACCACCGCGAGCTGTTCCAAGAGGTGTGACCTGTAGGCTTCCAAGTGAGACAGATCGTGCCGTGCGCCGATCAGCACGTCCAAGATCGGTCGGAGCTGATCGCAATGATCACGCGACTGCCTATCAGCCGCGAATAAAGCGTCGAACGTTTTGGCGATGTCGGTGAACAACTGATCTGCACGCAAAGGAAGGTTAGATCAGACCCAAGACGGAAGCATACCGATCAGCTTACCTCGCTTTGTTTGTTGGGAGATCTGGACCCGGAGATGCGCGTTTTCGGCGATCACCTCCTGCAACTTCGTGGATATAGGAATCAAAGTGTCCACCTCCTTCCGAAGTTGCAGGAGCGATGAAGCCTTGATGGCCAACTGCGACTGGAGTTCCCTGACTGTTTTCTGGAGCCGATCGACCTCGATCTGATGTCCATCCGGTGTGTCGGACTCTGGAGTGCTAGAGGGCTGTCAGATCGGGCCGATCTGGTAGGTGAATCGATATGGGGCGATAAGGAACGCAGGGCACCTGCAGAAACGAGCGTCAAGAGAGGTTACAAGACGATCAGGTGTACAAGACAAGTACCTTGCGAAGGTGAACTCGAAGATCCGTCCATCGGTGAAGTCCGCTTCTGCGAAGGTCTAGGATGTGGTGAGATCGGGTCGTTACCGTTGGGCGGCTACGACCAGACTAAAGGGCGGCTGTGGCAAAGCGGACCAAAGAATTTTGGTCGTTTTGCGTCAGCAGCACATAGATCGGCTTATCGGCGATCGGATTGGTGGAAATACAGGATGATTTTAAGCAAATCGTGTGCAAGAGGTGTCAATAACACGGATTTTGGTAAGTCACATGATATGGTGTGTACTTAAATATTTTCATGTGTGTACGTATTGGGGACCGTAGGGGATACTTTTGGTTAGTCGTTAATTTTCAGGCTTTAACACTCAACAAGAAGTCGTTTCTTCACACCGTACATCAGTCTCCTCTGCACGCCGCAGAGTGTTTGGAAAAAAAGGGTCGAGTAATCCCCTCTAGCTTGTTATACCCGACCGGGGCGCGTTACAGACGCACTTGGCCCGCCGGAAGTCCCTCGACGGGAGTACGTATTGGTCGGCTTCTCAAGCGCAAGTTACGCACGTTTGAAACGTTTTATCAAGTTATTGGATTATTTCGTGGATATATCGTTCGTGGAGTTTATCACGTTCTCATTGGATCTCTATATTGGAGTATTGGACTTTTATTCTCGTATTGGTTGGGCTCTACGATCGATTGAGCGATCTGACCTTTGGAGTATATTTACTTGGAGTATAACTGGTCTACTCGTACCCAGGGTGAAGAGTTCCGCCTAGGGTACACCACCCAACACGGTTTTCAGCATTTTAGACCTCAAGTAGATTCCCAGAACCGATCCACCGAGTGTGAAACTAGCCCATTCCATCGGGTACACAAGGTGAGATGACGAAACAATCGTACCATGCGTCCTATGCTGATGATCGGTAGTCTGCTAGCAGCGGACGATCAGATCGGATCGTAGGCGAAGGTTCGCGGGGCCCCCCCGTAAGTTGGACGGCAGGGCACGATGGTGGTCAGGTTCTCGACACTACGGTGTTCGATTTTGAACTTGATTTCACCACACTCATGTTCCATCAAAACGACGTGCTTGTACCTCTTGCGTGTTTAATATTTTCGAGGCCAAGCCAGGTTCGACAAGGTTTGTTGACGCTTCAGAGTCGATTAAAATCTTAACTGATTTATTGCCAATGATTCCATGACGCACTAGCAGTCGACCTTGCGATTGTGTGTCCGATTCAGAGTGTGGTGAAATGTGCCACAAAATTGGTACCATTGTGGGCACAATTGTGGGTGTGACTGTGGGCACAACCGGGTGAGTAATTGCGTGTACGATTGTGTGTAATACTGTGTATACAGTTGTGTGTACCACTGTGGTGTACATGGACGGGACATAGACGGGGCATCGTGAGAAGGTACGACTAGGTACAAGATACCTAACGAACAGCGACGAAAGACGGATAAATCAGGTCGACTGGTCGACGGAGTACGCTGGAATGGGTAGTTCTGATTGGTCGATATTAGGTAATTGGTAGTTCTAGGTATATAAGCAATAATAAAGTTCTCCTTTTGCGTCCAACTTCCTAGGACACCGACAGTGACGCCCCCTTTGCGCCCTCCTCTCTTCTAAGCACCTCTACCTCCCGTCGGGAGCACCTAGTGCGTTTTTGGCCCACCGGCAGGCGTAGAGCGTTGAGAACTCGCCCCACAACTCCGCCCGCTGTGTCAGCGGTTCTTCTTTAAAGTTTTTTGGTCTCTGGAACGTGATTGAGCAGTGCGCTCTCACCTCTTCCCTTTTAGGTTCACGTTTGGCCCCTAGCGTTTGGCTGCTATAATCGCCCCACGGGAACTCTAGGTGGATTTAGTGAAATTTCCCTCCCGCGTAGGTATAGGCTAAGAATACATTTATATTGGGTATTCTGTTAGCTGATTAAGACGCCAGAGGCTCCGAGATCGGGTAGTAAAGACTTCCGCTGCCTGATCAAGTACCCCCTTCGCCGATCAACACCAGATCGACATTCTACAACCTGCGACCTGCGTTCATCTGCTAGCAACTCGCGCCAACTAGTGCCTGATCGACTAAATCGATCAGACCGATCAGGTCGATCAGGTCGATCACGATCTGTAATATTCATCTATTAGCCCTGATCACCCTTGATCAACGACCAGGGGCCCTGATAATCGACTTTTTTCGCCTGATCAAGCCTTATCAAACCTGATCGACAACAGTCGCTTCATCACAAGTCATCTCAATCTTGCATCAAGGAAATGCAGCGTAACATCCCCGCCACCTGGCGAGCGACCCACGCCCAAGCCGTCGGGTACACAAGGTGAGGAGGAACACAAGCAGTCACAGGACAACCGGAGGACCCCCTTCGTTAGTCGGTAGTCTGGGCGCCGTGGTAACGCCTGATCAAGCTTCAAAAACTTTGATCAGCCGCTCCACCACAATGACGGGCGTACCCGGATCTTTGGGAGACGCGGGATATCACCGCGATTCTACGAAAGATGACGCTGATGCGGACGTGAAAACGGAAGAGGAAGAAGAATTGAAGGTAAAAGTGGAAAAGGAGGTGTTTCTGACGACGGGAGGCAGTTCGCCGTCGTCATGTCTGAAGAAGAAAAAAAATGATGATCATCAGGACCTGGGGAGGTATCTTGATGAGATAAAGGAGGAGAAGCCTCAACCACCTCCCGAGGCTCCTTCGGGAGCTCATGCGTATCATAACGCAAGTTATGATCCACCAAATATATGTGTGTATAAGGATCCGGATTGGGATTCGGTGGTGAAGTATTACAAGACCGACCAGCCAAAGGTGTTGATGAAGGCGCCTGGGTCGGAGAGAGACGAAAGTCGATCAAGTACGCCGCCAGCGGAAGCTGATCCGGAGGGACGTTTTACAGAAGAGTTTACAAGGGAGAAATGGAAGATTTCTTATTGACGAACTCGATCATGAGTCTGCTCGCGGTCACGATCAAGGGGAAGTTGAATGGACCGGTCGATCAACCAGTTACGGACGGGAAGGACAAGCTCACGGTCGTGTTAAGGCTAACACACCTGATCAAGCAGG
Source organism: Peronosclerospora sorghi (assembly GCA_026184515.1). Taxonomy (NCBI): domain Eukaryota; phylum Oomycota; class Peronosporomycetes; order Peronosporales; family Peronosporaceae; genus Peronosclerospora; species Peronosclerospora sorghi. The sequence continues at coordinate 18,726,644 of CM047584.1, forward strand.
CTGGTCTCACGACAGGCGCCTACGATGCTGAAGAGGTGTTTGATCAGGACCTAGAAGAGCTTGCGGAAGCTACCCAGCAGTTGTTTGATCTGTTGGTACCTATTGTGGGTCGATCTACCAAGGTGGAACCCCCCAGCTCCCCGCTAAAAATTGAAGTGGGTCCGTTTATCAACGTGGCAGAACACACGGGATCATCATGTTACAAATCTGCTCCTTCCGAAGTCGATGCGTTTGAAGTGGAGTCGTGCAGTGCCGGAAGTATAGAGCCCAAGATCACCAGCATGACAGTTTGCCAGAAAGATGAATCCAAGTTCTCGGTTATCAAGAATGTAACATGGTTACATTTGGTTACGTTGGTGTACGTAAGTACACAACGGTTAAGGTCAAGAATTGACCAGTCCGAAAGGTTCGGACCTATTGGTTATTTTAACCAATAAGGGCATGAGCCCTTGGTGGAGGCGTGGCAGCCTGCCACGTGTTCGTACACAGGTGGTGTACATTACATTTAGGCTAGGTACGAATCGAGTAAGTTCTACTTAGTATTACATATAGTTTGCATTAGTTTAATTAGCTTAGGCTAATTACATATTAAATAAAAATCAGTTTACAAAATACTATAATACTGCCAGGCGCACGACCCAGACCGGTCGCGCGTGCAGTGAGTGTTGTAGCAAAAGGTAGCACCTCCCTTAGCTTTTCCCTTTCTAAGTGAAGCCTTGTAACAAGGCGTTAGTGTTTACTAACAAGTAAACTCAGGGAATCTTGGCCCCGAGTGAGAGAGCGATCTCTCACCAAGCCCTTATATAAGGGCGTATCGGCTAAGTAGCGGCGTATCGCCGCTTAAGGAAAGTCTTCCTCTGTGCGCTAGCCGCACCGTGCGTGTACGCACCTGTTACAAAGAAGGAACCTCAATCGATCAAGGTGGAAGATGATCAAGCATCGCAAGGCCCACAGCTGCAGACATTTTTTGATAAGGCTATGGAGCGGTTTCTGGCTGAGGAAAGAAGCAAGTCGACACCTGGAGTGGTTCACGCGAAGAGTTACCAGCCGAGGCCAGGAAGAGCTGCGTCGATCAAATATGTCGATATGGAGTCAGTGCATTTGCTTCATGATCGTCAGTCAAAGCCAGGAAGATCGACGACGGTTAAGGATGTCGACATGGAATCCGTGTATTCGTTCCATGATCAACGATCCCAGCGTGATTACATCGATCCGGATGAGCCGATCACACTGCCTCGACGAGCCACAGTTGCGTCCGCCTATACTAGAATGCCTGATCAACCGCCGATTCCCAGAATCCGGATGTCTGCGATCAGTGATCTGAAAGAATTTTCAGGAAATGAAGGAGACGAAGATCAAGCGCGGAATTGGATCAGTCGCATCAAGTCAGATTTTATGCGTGATCAAGCTTCTGATCATGAAAAGTGTTTGATCATGGGCGATCTGCTAAAATATCCGGCGCGCAATTGGCATCGACAGCTGAGTAGATCTACTCGCGCAAGTTGGAAAAGTCTCGTGGATGAGTTGGAGACGCAATAATGTGGAAGTGGTCAATCGACCTCTCGCCAATATTATTACACGAAGCATCGATCGGATGAAATGCATATGGAGTATCTTCACCGGTTGAATGTGGCGGGAATGCGAGCCAAGCTGCCGATCAAGGACGGATCATCTACGATATTACGTGATCATGTGCAACATTTTCTGAACACGTTGATTAATCGCGAATTCACTGATCATTTGGCACTTGCGTGTGGATAACGTTATGGATCTGGAAGAGACACAGCGGGATTATGCACGCAATAAGTCGTGCGAGCCGACGGCGGCGGTAGGCACCAGCCAATTCAGCCAGAAATTCGGTGATGATCGAGCATCTGCCCCTGCGCGGAATCCTAAAGCAGTACGTGCGATGCAGGCGATTTCTGGGAGTGAAGAATCAAGTGACGATGACAGTGGAAGTGCTGGTGATCAGCGCCGTTACATGATCGCTGCCATGCGCGATCAACCAGGGGCGCATAATCAACCTGGCAAGCCCCGATCTGGTAAACGAAGTGAATCAAGTACGGTTAATCAAGGGGCGATGAAGAAGTTCAGTCATTGTGGATCGATCAGGCACGATAATTTACGTTGCTGGAAGTGGCGGACCTGTTTGAAGTGTGGCAAGAAAGGACATCCGACCGATCAATGCTTGTACGTCTGCCGAGCATGCGGCGAAGTTCACGATGCGGGCAAGTGCCCTATGGAAGAATTTTATAATCGAATTCGCCAGTGGTATAACCCCACCAAGCATGCTGGAATGTTACCCAAGGAAACCGAAGACATGTTAAACTAGGACGCTCGCCAGGTTGGAATCTGGTACGAGACGAGCGTTCTGGTCTGTGTATTTTTGCATATGTGGATAAGAAGAGGGTTGATCAAGCAGCAAAAAGAGATAATGATAAATGTGATCAGCCTGATTTACCACGTTTGGCTAATTTCCGTATTGATGAGTTTTCTCGGTCCCCGGATATCATGGAAGTTGATCTACTTCCGGGTGAATCACGTGGATACTGGAAGTACCACTCGCTAAAGAAACGGTTTAAAAAAGCCAAGGCGAGCGGTAAAATTAATAACGAACGTGCCATTATATTATTTGATTCGGGTGCCGAAGTGTCGATCATCGACTCAACCTTTGCTCGTAAGGTGGGTTGTCAGATCGATACGAGCCAAACACAAGAATGTGTCGGCATTGGAGAAAGTGCATACCTTACCGAAGGGAGCACTAAAATCAAGATTACGTTAGCTGGCTCGTTGGTATATTATTTCCATGCATGGGTTGGAGGACTCGTTGGTCAAGATGCTATATTGGGTATGGATTTTATGATAACAGCTGGCGTTCGATTAGACGTCGTCCATGGTGCACTAAGTTTGCCTGATGAGGTGATCATCCCATTAGAAGGGCGTCGAAAGTTGTACGGGTCAAGCGGAAATTATATGAAACTTGATCAGTACGAGCAGATCCTAGTAGGTCGATCTGCTGAAGTTCGGATTCGTGATCAACGGACTCGGAAGTTGTGGATCACTAGCGGAAAAACTGGGTCCCCACTATCACTAGGGGCGTGGGTAGTTTACGGTATCTGCGTATTATAAACGTCGTTGATCATCCGATCATCGTACAAGACGATACGAGTTTAGGTATCTGGATGAATAAAGACGTGCCACGTCGCCCTGTATTTATTTCGTTGGGGTCCAATCGCTATAAGGAGTAACAAAATCTCGCGTATCAAGCTTCAACTGATTCTGTGCATCACGATCAAGAAAGTGTTGATCAAGGTACCCTGGTCGATAATAAGGAGTATCCTACCCTTCAAAGTATTTTGGTACGACCTAAGGACTTGACCACGACATATGTGGCATTAGTAACTGGGGAATCGCAGAAGGTGCAAGAAGTGCAAGAGATGTGCTATCAGGAGCCGAGAGTGAAAGGTCCGACCCCGGATCACGAAGTTGAACAATATGTTGCAAGTGATGAGTCTGATCAAGATATGCGTGACCGCCCCGTCTCAGCCAATCACGGTGAATTCTGTGTGATTCCTATCGATGATCAAGTTTGCTACCACGAGGGTGGAGATTTATTCGTAGAAGAACTGGAGAAACAGCTCGCTACGTTGTTTCCTGAAGTTTCCGCAAGTACTGAAGAAGTGACCAAGGACGATCTGCAAGTCAGTGATCCATTGATCAACACAGCAGAGAAATTGATCAGCTTCGCGATATAATTTGGGCGAAGAAACATCTGTTGATCGGAAAAGGGAACGCGCTGCCTCCTGATGCACGTGGAGTTGTTTGTGATATCGATGTAGGCAATGCGCGCCCGATCGCTCAAAAATTCAGGAAAGTTGCTCCACAATTTCGCGAGAAGTTATCAGCCTTAATCAAGGGGTTATTGGCCACGAAGATCATCCATTCATCCACATCACCTTGGGCATCACCTATAGTGATCATCGTGAAGAAGAATGGGGTTGATATTCGCTTATGCATCGATTATCGCGCGGTGAATCAACTCACGCTTTTGATGGTGTACCCAATGCCCCTGATCTCTGATCTACTGGAAGATTTGGATAAAGCATTGTGGTCTTGTTTTTTGGATATAGCGAGTGGTTTTTGGGTCGTGTCTATGACCGACCGATCACGTCAGATTTCGGCGTTTGTCACTCCGTTTGGATTGTTTGAATGAAATAGGATGCCCTTTGGCATAAAGAATGCTCCTCAAATCTACCAGCGGTTGATCGATAATGCACTGTACGGGTATCTTAAGGTTAAGGACGGTGCCGATGAATCGGCTGATGTATTTACTGTGGTAGATCCTGATCATGCACCGGGCCCGTCTGTGCTGCAGCGGCGATCGTATATCGATGATATTTTTATCCCTGCACCTACATGGACTACCCTGTGTGATAAGGTGCGGAACCTGTTGGAAAAGTGCGATCAGTGGAATTTGTCGATCAGCGTGGCTAAATCGTACTGGGGGCGAAGTGAAGTTCCTTATTTAGGGCATCACGTCTCTAGCCGCGGTTTGGAAACAAATCCGAAGAACATGGATGACCTGATCGAATTGCCTTTTCCTATTACTTTACGTGATATGCAATCGTTTTTTTGGGAGCCTGAATTATTACCGCCGATTTATTGAGGACTTCGCGATCTATGCCGCTGTACTCTACGAATTAAGAGAGATAGATTATCAAGAGTTGAAGAGCCGATCATTGATCAAGTAGAGTTCGGATCATGAAGATGATCGTTTGATCAGGGCACAAGTGGCATTCAGTATGTTGGAAGCGAAGATTGCGTCAGCCCCAACCCTTCGCCATTTTGATCAAGCCAAAACGCCGGTGATCGTGGTCTATGCCAGCAAGTGGGAAATATCTGCCGCGTTGGTACAAGAACATGATCAATTGTATTGCCCCGTCTCATTCGCCGCCGGACACTGAAGAGCGGCGAGCTGAGTTACAGCCCCGTCGAAAAGGAAGTTCTGGCTCTTCTGCAAATTTTGGATGTTTATTTCACGATGTTGGTCGTAAAGGCGATCACTGTCTTGTCACGTCGATCCACGCTGAAGTGGTTATTAACATCCAACGGACTAGACGGACGATCGGGAAGATGGGCTGCGATCTTATCACAATGGGACCTGGAAATCAGGAAATGTGAGCATGGAGAAGAGGAGGTACTAGTGGCGTTAGCTGCAAGTATCACCCCTCGCGCCGAAATTGATAAAGCTTTGATTGCGATCGCGCCGAAAAAGCAACCGCGGCAGATGATTGAAGTACCACCTACGGTTGAGAAGGGCGAAGAGCTCTACGTTATCAGTTTCGATGGGTCTGCAAGTGTTAAGCGATGTGTTGGTGCGTTCGGTGCTATCGTGTGGAAATTGCTAGAATGGAAGATCATGATCGCGGTTGCTGATCATGCACCTGAAATCACCGTGAATGAAGCTGAATACAATGGATTGCTTTTAAGTTTGGATCTACTGTCGAGATATCCCAAAGGAAGGATGATCGTGTGTGGAGATTCGAATTTGGTGATCAGGCAAATGCGCGGTGAAATAGAGTGTAAAGCTCCGCGATTGCAAGTATTGCAACAGCGTGCGCTTAACCTCCTTCGCGAATGGACTAAACATGATCTAGCGCACGTCAAAATAGAGTGGAATAAGAGTGCTGGTCATATCACCACTATGACCATGCAGGGTGGAAAAAGATGTGAGATTGATGACAGAAAACAGATGGAAGACTTGTTCGATCTCAACAGATTTTCCGAAGTGTTCACGTGTAAGGAAGATCCCGCTGTACCACAAGTGTTGGTGATGACGCGATCACGTAATCTCCGTCAACCGCGAGTGTCAACGTGGCCCGAAATATCCATAGAAGGGATGAGGGCGGAACGTGTGAAAAAGGCGCAAGACGAAGAGAAGTGGATTTGTGATTTGCGGAATTACTTTCATGGTAACGTCACACAATTGAGCGCAGACGAGGTGAAGGACTGTGCGAAAATTGCTGACAGTTATGATGTCGATGATCAAGGGCTGTTGATCTACTGTGGAAATTCGGCTACAGAAAAAGTCAGCTGTGATCAAGATGATCAAGATGATCAAGATGATCGACGCTCTTTGATCAAGATGGTCTTACCTGAGACCCTACATGCGGATGTCCTCCACTACTATCATGTGAGTTTGGAAGGAGGACACCAAGGTATAGGGCGTAGATATCAGCGAATCAGACGATATTATCATTGGCGTGGTCTATTTCGCAGCGTGCAAAGATTTGTCGGGCAATGCGTAGATTGCGAGACGGGGAAGGGCCAGCCTACGATCAAAGGGATGTCGCCGGGAAACATTGAGGCTACGTATCCATTTCAAGTGATAGAAATCGATCATATATCCCGTCGCTACCCCTCTCAACTGATGGGCATACGGAATTGTTGATCTGGACTGATCTGTTCACGGGTATGGTGATCGCGAAAGCTGTATCGTCTCGCACAGCACAGAAGTCGCCGAAAATTATGAAGAATGTGTATTTCGACGATTTGGAGCTAGTGAGGTGATCAGGCATGACCGAGAGCCCGGTTTTATGTCCGAAGTATTTCGTGCATTTATCAAGATCGTGGGACAACGACAGAGTGCCACTATGGCATATCGTCCATAGGCGAATGACAAGGCGGAAAGAACGGTGCAGACGATTACACGAGCAATCAAGATGTATGTATCAGATGTCGGCCAGAAGGATTGGAGCTCGTACGCAGAGCTGTGGTGGAGCGGCTGATCAAAGTTTGTGAAGCTTGATCTGGCGTTACCACGGCTCCCGGACTGTCGACTGACGAAGGGGGTCATCCGGTTGTACTGTGGGACTGGTCTTGTGTCTTGCTCACCTTGTGTACCCGACGTCTTGCGCGTGGGTCGCTCATCCAGGGGGCGGGGATGTCACACTGCAATTCCTGGATGCAAGATTTGTGTAATTCACTGCGAATCGACCGATGAGCTGATCAGATCTGGTCAGGCTTGATCACGGTTGATCAGAACCGCTTGATCGGTCTAGTGAATTCCTTACGAGTTGACGCGAGTTGAAAACAGTTTATCGCAGGTTGCGGGTCGCACATAGTCGATCTTGGTGGTGATCGGCAAAGGGGTACTTGATCAGGCAGAGGAAATCTTCACCACCTGATCGCCTAGCCTCTTAAACTTGTAACGCTAATAGAATACCCAATATACTATGTATTCTACGCTTAAGTTAAGAGGAGGGTCGATCAGCGACGGGCTTATCGAGGGTTTACACTAAAAATACGCCTACTAGTTCCCGTGTGGCGCTTAAAGCAGCCGAAATACCATGGGCCAAACGTGTACCAAAAGGGGAAGAGGTGAGATCACTGCTCCATCACGTTCCCGAGACCAAAAAAACTTTAAAAAGAAGAACCGCTGACACAGCGGGCGGAGTTGCGATGCGTTCTCACACTCTACGCCTACAGGTGGAAAAAAACGCAATCAGAGCTCCGCCCGGGACGTAGAGGTGTGGTGGAGTCAAGTTCGAAATCGAAAACATTAGCATCGATAACCTGACTACCACCGCGCCCAGCCTTCCAACTTTCGGAGGGGGTACTCCGCGGACCACCACTCGAGATCTGGTCCGATCGTCCGCTGCAAGCAGACGACCGGTCGTCATCAGAACCCACTTGGTCCGATTGTTTAGTGTCCATCTCACCTTGTTTACCCGATGGAATGGGCTAGTTACACACTCGGTGGATCGGGATCGCAGATTGGATCGAAGCGGTCTTGAATATAGAAGACCGATCTGGGTAGGTATCTCTGGGGCAGAACTCTTCACCCCAGACACAAACAGACCAAAACACTTCCAAGAGATAACTTCCAATAGGTCGATCGTCCAAACGATCAAGACCTGACCAATACGAAATAATAGAGGGTAGACCGACCGTTCCGGTCTAGCCCCTGACCAATACGAAATAAGACCAAAACCGGTCTAGTTTCCAACCAATATTAAAACAAGCCAATATGTCCGTGTAAAGACCCAATATGCTCGTGAAACTCCACAAACGATATCTCCACGCCAAGACCAATCCAGTGAATAGCACGTTCCAAACGTACTTGAGTTGAGGTGTTGAGATCGCCAAATCGTACTCCCGTCGAGGGACTTCCGGTGGGCCAAAGTGCGCGTGCGGCGCGTCCAGACCGGGTATAATGGGCGAGAGGGGATAATTTGACCCTCTGTCCCCAAACACTCCGCGGCGGGCGGAGGCGACTAGTGTACGAAAAGGGAAGAACGGCGAGCCCTAGCTGTGGTGTGAACCAAGACCAGAAGAGGTTTCAGCCACTTATCCGAAAGCTAAAAGATTTCCTTACTTAAAGGTATAACCTCTGTCCTAAAAGGTAAAACCACAACTAAAATACTACTACCCTATAGTCCCTAAATGTACCCCCACAAAAATATGTAAAATACCCAAAGTCGGGTGACTCACCAAAACTTGCGTTCTTGACACTTCTTGAGTCTGATAGGCTGAAAAGGCCCCCTTGTTTAAACCAATCCGAAATTAGACCAAATGCCTTGACGAAACTTGACCAGAAGTATGCCAAATTTTGGGCACGCTTCTCCACAGAGGTACTTACTAGAAGAAGGGAGGCCCTAAGTTGCCGTCCCTGTAAACGATCTGCCCGATCGTACGCAAAAGGAGAACTTTATTACTGCTTTTATCCTAATATCTACCAAAACCTAATATCAGGCAATCATAACTACCCATTCCTACGCATTTTGTCGACCATTCGACATGATTCCTTCGCTTACCTTCGGGTTACCGTTAGGTAACTGTGCCAGTTGTCGCATCGTCTCAGATGTCCTGTCCACGCCTCGTCCATTTCCGTCACTGTTGTGTCAACAGTTGTACTGACTGAGGTACCAACTGTGGTACCAACTGTGGTGCCCACTATCGTACCACCCGTTGTACCGACTATTGTACCGACAAAATTTGTGGTACATTCTACCACCGTTACACCCATAGTGGTGTCCACACTTATGCCCATAATTAGGTACCAATTTTGTGGTACACTTTACCACAGAGAGACTGGTATTCGCGCTAAATTCAACCCCTGATCGCATTCGTGGAGAAACACCATTTTATTTAGCGTATGGGTGGGATCCGCTATCATCGTTGGAATCAACACTACAACTAGGTGGAATTCGGCGTAAAGACCGGGATGCTCGTCGGTGGAGATATAAGTTGCAGAAAAACTACCGTTACGCCCGTGACCAAGTGAGCACTCGATTTCACCAAGCAATGGCTGATCGAGCTGAAAAGCACAATGATCAAGTGACACCACACAAGATCGAAGCTGGATCAAGGGTGTGGTTATACCTCGATCGGGTGAAAGAAGGGTTCGCGAAGAACTGGCGCACATGTGGAATGGACCCTTCAGAGTCGATGAGGTCATCGGTGATCATGCGGCGATATTGGTTACAGCTTTCACCGACTATCGCATATTCCCAGTGGTGCACCTGTCAAAGTTGAAATTGGTCGAGGAATTTCCAGATCGCCCTACTACTGTGCTAGCAGCTGGAGTAGAAGATCGTTTTGATTTCGATGGAGCTTTGCTACCCGAAGACAGCTTGGAAATGACACTAGAACCAGACGAATTTGAAGTTGATCGTGTGACCGATGTCCGATCTGGTCGAAAGACTAGATACGGCAGCACGTTACGTGAATATCAAGTCTATTGGGAAGGTTATGCTGATCCGTCATGGGTAGACGAGGCAGATCTAAACTGTGATGCTCTGATCAAAGACTTCGAAAGGAAGATGATCAACAGACATCGGTTTGACGTAATGCAAGTGGACGAAGAGTCCAACTAATGCGTGATCGGCGGACTGATCATGGAATTGCGATCGAAGAACCTCCGATTGAAGAAGAATGATTGATGAAACTCACAATTGATGAAGAAATGATGATTGACTTGAAGTGGTGTATTTACGATGGATATTGCGAGGTATGGTGATGGAGTAACGGCAGATGATCCGATGGAAGACCGATTTATATTATACATTGAAACGTAACGAAGCAACAGTTAGAAATGGCATGACCAAGAGTGTTTACTGATTAAAGAAGAATTGATCAGCCGACTAATCAGACCCATAAAACTTACGTCAGATGCGAGGGAAGTTCCAGCCAGGGTGATTCTCAGGAGAAAGGCGATATTGGATCCGCCAAGGTTCATAGTCATCAACCTCATTCAGCGCGTCTGATAAGGTCCGAGGTAGCGGGTCCGATAGGAACCCCGGGTACCACGACCCATCGTGGGCCGGGGAATACTTCAAGGGACGGTTTCGAGCACAATGGGAGATCGACGGGTCCATGTCGAGATCACACTTCCCGTCGATCATGCACTGCAAGACGAACTCCACGACTCTCTTCCATGTTGCCCCGGCACGACTCTGCGCTGACGTCGACCTTGGTAATACTCTCGGAAGAAGTCATCGTTCTCGCGGAGGCCTTTATCGATGGGGAGATAATGTGTCGACTCCCAGATCGCCTGCGCGGGATGGTTGAGAAACGACCGGTACTTCGCTTCAAAGTCGGAAAACCAGCCGAGTGAACGGAAAGAGACGGGTGGCAACATGGTCTTGGAGATATCCCAGGGGCGTTGAGAATATAACCGCTCTACCTCCGGCCGGGTGATCAAGTGACAAAATTACTGATCAGCCGAAGGGGCGTGCGTAGAGACTGGGAACAACAATCCTTCGGGGCGTGTCAAGTAGTCAAAGACCACCTGTGCCGAGACGCTACGCAGATCGAAACCACTAAGTTGACTTGGAGTCCACGGCAAGATGTCTTCGTCTACTGCACCATCAGGCACGATGATCAACGACTTGAAATCACCCGTACGGGGAAAGAGGAACCCAGCAGAGCCTTGATCAGGCAAATTCTCGCTCCCGAACTCGCTAACTGTTGGAGTAGATAGAATGGAGGTGATCAGGCCAGGGGAATCACCATGATCGTCCTGATCAGAACTTGGCAAATGATCATCCTCCGACTTCTCTTCCGAAATGGGAGGAAGGAGGCGTGGCCGCTTGGACCGAGGTTATAATCGTGAACGTTGAATACGTCTTTTAGACGAAGAAGAGACTCGGCTGACCGAGTTGTCTGGAGAATCATCTGGAAGGCCAGCAGGCGATGCAGCCTGATCAGAACCTGCAAGAGAGGTGGTGGCAACCGGGGTGATCTCCATCTGAAGCGACATGCCAGCCAACTGGGTTTGAAGGTTCGAGTGGAATGAACGCAATTGCGTAACTTCGTCTCGAGCCTGTTGCAGCTGATCTCGAAGCGTGTCGCGATCTGTATATACTTGATTGAAGCGGCACTGCGCTGCGGAAAGCTCCTTCTTCAAATGGGAATTCGCGGCGTGCAGATCCTCCAGATCGATCTTGAGGTCTGATACCTCATCGACACGATCACATATCTCCTGCATCTGGGCTATGGTAGCGGTATATTCGTCCATCTGCAGGCGATTGGCTTTATTTTCTTTCCGGACGCGATCGCGTTGACGCTTGCGTCTCTCAGCCCCGGAATTGAGCTTTAGCGCCTGTGCAACCAGGCGTTTATTCTTGGAAATGGCCTGATCATATGATTCTTCCAGCACTAGCACGCGCTGCTGGAGTCGATCAATCGTCGCTTGTTCAGGAAGCGCCGCGAGACGCGAGATCTCTTGCGTCTGATCAGCGATGGTCTCTTCGTGCACCGATCGTAGATAACGACCGCTCTCTAGATCGCGGATCTGGGCGCGCTGATCGGCTAGGGTTGTCTCGGCAGCCCTTAACTTGGACTTGAAATCGTTGAATGCAGCGCCGACGAAATCACGCAGGGGCACAAGCTGTTCACGGGCGGCCCGCTCGATCTTGGCATCACGATCCGCCACGTTGCGTTGCTTGGCGCGAGTGAGCTGCTGTCGAAGCATCGAGACAGTGTCTTCGCTTACCGCGAGCAATTTGGATAGTACAACGATCTGCGCATCGCGTGCTTGGAGCGTCTCTTGTAGGCTGTAAGCTTGATTGACCGCGGCGATCAGCTGATCAGCCGTGGACCGATCTAGAACAAGAGCGTTATCTGTGATCGCGGCACCGTCCGTGATGGCCTGCATGATGGAAATGTGGAAATGCCTGATCAAGAGAGCCTGATTGCTGATGTCACGGTTGGAAGAGGATGAACGCCTGATCGCGATCGGCATACCCCTAAACGGTAACGGCCCGATCTATTGTGACCTGATCAACGGGATAAAAGGCAGATTGATGGGTGCTGGTCGCCTGATCGATGTTGTTATGAATGGTGGGTGTGGACAACACGATCAACGGTAGCATGATCTGCGGTAATCAACGGCATGATCGACCCTTGCTCCAACCGCTGTACGGCTGGGAGGAGGCTCAGGCGCGGCTGTGGTGAAGTGTTCCACAAAATTGGTATCATTGTGGGCACAATTGTGGGTGTGACTGTGGGCACAACCGGGTGAGTAATTGCGTGTACGATTGTGTGTACTACTGTGTATACAGTTGTGTGTACAACTGTGGTGAACATGGACGGGACATAGACGGGGCATCGTGAGAAGGTAAGACTATGTACATGTACCTAACGAACAGCGACGAACGACGGATAAATCAGGTCGACTGGTCGACGGAGTACGCTGGAATGGGTAGTTCTAATTGGTCGATATTAGGTAATTGGTAGTTCTAGGGATATAAGCAATAATAAAGTTCTCCTTTTGCGTCCAACCTCCTAGGACACCTACAGTGACGTCAACTTTGCGCCCTCCTCTCTTCTAAGCACCTCTACGTCCCGGGAGGGAGCACCTAGTGCGTTTTTGGCCCACCGGCAGGCGTAGAGCGTTGAGAACTCGCCCCGCAACTCCGCCCGCTGTGTCAGCGGTTCTTCTTTAAAGGTTTTTGGTCTCGGGACGTGATTGAGCAGTGCGCTCTCACCTCTTCCCTTTTTGGTTCACGTTTGGCCCCTAGCGTTCGGCTGCTTTAAGCGCCCCACGGGAACTCTAGGTGGATTTAGTGAAATTTCCCTCCCGCGTAGGTCTAGGCTAAGAATACATTTATATTGGGTATTCTGTTAGCTGATTAAGACGCCAGAGGCTCCGAGATCGGGTAGTAAAGACTTCCACTGCCTGATCAAGTACCCCTTTCGCCGATCAACACCAGATCGACATTCTACAACCTGCGACCTGCGTTCATCTGTTAGCAACTCGCGCCAACTAGTGCCTGATCGACTAAATCGATCAGACCGATCAGGTCGATCACGATCTGTAATATTCATCTATTAGCCCTGATCACCCTTGATCAACGACCAGGGGCCCAGATAATCGACTTTTTGCGCCTGATCAAGCCTGATCAAACCTTATCGACAACAGTCGCTTCATCACAAGTCATCTCAACCTTGCATCAAGGAAATGCAGCGTAACATCCCCGCCACCTGGCGAGCGACCCACGCCCAAGCCTTCGGATACACAAGGTGAGCAGGAACACAAGCAGTCACAGGATAACCGGAGGACCCCTTTCGTTAGTAGGTAGTCTGGGCGCCGTGGTAACGCCTGATCAAGCTTCAAAAACTTTGATCAGCCGCTCCACCACAAGCGTTTTTTTAATCTAAGACAACAGGCTGAACCTTGGCCTTTCTTTGGAGATTTGCGTCATTAATCGTTACGCTATCGTACACGGTTGTGTCTTGATAGCCTTCACGGCTGTCCATATTGTTGACATGCTGACGATTCACATGCTGTTAATTGCTCCGGCCTGAACGATTATTTTCTCTATCGTTGCGCGTTTGGCGTTGATTACATTCAGCAGATAGGTGATTCGGATTTCCACACTTTAAGCATAAATTTCTGCGGAGGCATTCGTCACGAGACGGAATCTGATAGTTACTTATAACCGTCGGTTCTGGACATTGTTTGAACGACTTCGCCGACTCTTGTCATACGACCTTACCTCGGTCTGTCGTGCGAATTTCCTCTCGAAAATCTCTGAGGATGAGAGCGGTCAAAGTCCAACGCAACGGTAATTGCCTCGGACAGCGTTGCACAGCGACGAAACTAAACCTATTTCTTTGTACGACTGTAAAGTCCACGTAGGAAGTACATAATCTGGTCCAAAGCGCTCATGTCTCGTACTTGGGTGGCTAGGTGCCAAAATTTGCTCACATAATCCGGAAGATTTTTGCAGTAGCGCTCTCTGATATTATTCATATCTTCGCGCAACGATCTTGCAAATCAGCAGTCACGAATTCTCGTTTCACTTTGCTGAAAAGGTCATCTACGGTTGTGATATACTGCCTTTGCATCACATACCACTGAGCGGCACCTTGCTTCAATGTTCCACCTAGAACGGCAAGAATTCTTTGTGCGAGCTCTTGGCTCTTCCTGTCAACCCCTTTAGCGAAGAAGTACTGCTCCACTTGATCTTTATAGAGCTGGACGATTCATCCAATCTCCCTCCATATTTCGGAAGCTTTACACCTTCAAGCTTGATTTCCGATAACTGTTTTGACTTTTGCAGCTGTTCCAGTAACTGCTCTTGTTTTCCATGGTCGCAACCATAGTAAACACGAATTGGGCATGCTGATCGGAAGTCATTGGAGAAGACATGATTTAGCTAATATCAGTTATAGATTGATATTAACTACTTAATTACTTGTCTTGACAACTTTTGGTCCAGGTTTCAAGTACTTCTTCGACTTGGAGACCGGGGTGCTGCTTATCAATCTCGCGAGAGATTTGTAAGCTAACAGTGCTCTCAAAGCTGAGCAGGTCACTGGCGTGCGCTAATATACGAGCCTTAATGTTCTTGCGCGAGTCGGTCGCTGATTCGTATCCAAGTGTTTCTCGAACCGGCAGAGAATGCGGCTAGTTCGCGGCACTTATCAGCGGCTCCGGGTTCTGCACTAACAGCAGGGCAAGATTGTCGCCGGTGTTTTTCTGCGGAGGTTACTTGTGCGAGTGGCGGGTCATGAACCGAAGCGCAGACCTTCCGTTACCCAACTGACTTTTTACCGAAACAAGACGATTTTATAGTCTAAAGACAACGTCTCGATAACGGCGGCAGTATCAATGGCCCGTTAGGATTTACAGCCAATGAAAAGGATTCCCTGGCTCATAAAACATCGGGACTGACGTTGGCTCTCCAAGTCACTGCTCTTGAGCGGCTAGCACGGCGGTGCTGCGGGGACGGCAAGCACGGCGGAAACGGCGGTACTTTCGGCGGCGATGCTGCAGGGACGGCTAGCGCTGCGGCAGGAACGGCAGCGGGCGGCGGGAGGTGGGGACCAACAAGTGCTACCAGATGTGAGACACGGGGTATATTAAAAAGTGAGATTTAGGTCCTTAGTTCGCTATCTGTAATACTTCTAAGTCTATCCTTCTATAAGGTGCTATAGTGGCGTACTCTATAACTACGACGTCATGACTTATACATGTAAATATAATATATGTATGTCCCAAATTATTAGGTACGTGATATATTAGAATCACGTACCCCACGATCTGACACTTCTTTCGTGCACGCTACTTTTGCGCGCACTCTGACTTTAGACCAACAATTGATTGTGTGTTAGGACAGTGGATTTCTCGTTTGGCATTACGTATTTGTGGGGTGCATACAAGTTGAGTTCTCGATTAGATAGGTTTAGATACCTGCAGGTTGATTACGCATACGCACGTGTAAACTTTACAATAGGAGCGAGTGGAACATAGCTGTATTACGATTACGACACGGTAAAAGAAAAGATTTCACAACAACACTATCCAAGGGGACCTCGATGTAGATAATCTTGTCGATCATATAAGATGTGTGCGATAGTTGTATCCTGATGAAAAGTAGGATGAGAGACGTACCCGATCAAGAGTTTGCGAGATCGATTTTGTCGTCCAAATGTACAAATAACTCGAAAAACGTAAAGTCCATTTATAACCATGATCTTCCACAGAAAAAACAAATATTGTCTCCAAATAATCGTTCTAACTATGTACGTATTCTAACAGACGATCTGCGTGTGTGATTAACTATTATCCGAAACAAGTCCGGTTGGGGGAACCCTAGACTTCCTGCAGGCCATGTGCGCCTATGCGTCTCTCTTCCGGGAATAGAAAGAACAAGAGAAGGAGTATTTAAACATTCTCTCCCAAAACAAGGTGCAGCGTACTGCAAAGATTCTGGTTTGGGAATCACAGAGTCGTTGCGGTACGCTGAAGTGCAGTAATTAAAGGTGTTAGAAAGACCCGCACTTTGACCTCGACTCGTGTCGAACGCTTTTCGGACATTACGACTTTTCAGTAAAAGCAAATTGGGTAATACTCAATTGAGATTGGGTGCACCCAAATTCGTGTATACATTTTTTAGATTAATTTTAGGCTTAACTCTAATATACTCACTTCTGTTTTTATTTCTAGTATACAAGTACGCATCCTAAGTACGTCTTCTCGGACTGGAACCTAATTTATTTTGGAGTGTGGAAGTTTTGTGATCCCGATACTTTGGGGATATTTCCTTAATAGATTAATTTTCGAGACATTAGTTTATTCTTCGTTTTACCTTCCATGTATTTGGACTAATTTGTCTTTCTTTTGAAGTCGCGCCTGGAGTACGCTTTGTGAAGTTGGAACTGGCAGATAATGGAAGACATAACTGACGCGAAGAAAATCCGAACAGAAGACCCCACCACGGAACCGGGAGATTGAGATTTATAGGCCCACAGTGGAAAAACTCAGGGTCGGAGTAGAGTAGGGTTCTAGTGTAATAAAAGTGTCTCTACAGTAGTGGCTTACACCTATCCCAATTAAATGGGGAGGTTCCTGATATCTCTGTGGTTTGTGAATAAATCCTTATTCCTATTATATTACACTAAATGACGTGGTATACCTGAAACTACGAATTCTTAGCTTCAGTCGTATGCTTTTTTTTTGTTCAAATTTCTGTCCAAAGGAGCCCGATCTTCCTTATGCTACTAACCTTCCATGGGTGGTCTGATCTGCCCGCGAAAGAGAGACTTGGGATAGCGCCTATCGCCACCAGATCGTGTTCGATCCGCCTTTGTTACCGGAACATCTACAAGACTTGATCATCACAGACCTGGTCGGTCGTACGAGATCCGAATTTGTCAGCGGTCAGGGGCTTATTTCGATCGGCAATCATCGCTAACTCTATCATTAACCATTTGGTCCATTTCCGGCTGTAATCGCCTTACATTTAAATTGCGTTATGTTCCATCATTTCCTCATATTCTGGGAATGAAGTTATTCCATCGTTCTCAGAATTTATAGACCAGTTAACGAGATAAAGGGCGTCTTTTTTCGCCAATATATGTTGATGCTGCATCCATTTAGCCAATTGTCTCCTGTATTTGGACCATACACTCGAGGTGTTTTCTTTTCTTTTCACAACACCGTATTCCCTCCGCTGTGACTTGTGCAGTTCCTTCTGTTTCCTCTCAGCTTGTATACCCGGTGACCTAGGCAGAATACACTCGCTTTTTTTGTCCTTATACTGCACAGGTCATCTGCTGGCCGGTCTCCGTTTGAGTTGGTTCATAGGCTTTCCGCATAATTGTCTTCCTTCCTTCCTTTTTCAGCATCTTCTTCACTATCTCCAGCGCTCCCTCCGATGGGAAAAAGTTGTGGTGAAGCCCGATGAGATTAAAAATTAATTGGACTATATGGTCCGCACGTGGAAGATAATTGACCGAAAATAGAATTGGGATCAACAGCTATTGGTCGAAAATACGTTTAACTCTGGAACCAATCGGGAAAACGTATATATATAACTGATAAAAAATAATATAAAACCGGGATTTTATATTATTTCAACATATTCAGGTATATCGGTGCTAGAGGTTGTAAGAATCCAAAAGTATCAACTATATTAGGACCTCTTCTTCTTTGAATAGAAGCTAATATTTTACGTTCTACTAAAAAAAAAGTAAAATAAGCAATAGCGATTAATAAAGGTAATACTAAAATCAAAAATTTAAAAAATGTGTAAATAATTTTTAGAATTTGGAGTGATTCTTAATATTAATTAGAATTTTTGAATATTGTTCTAATATATTCGTAAAATAATTATTATTTCTTAATAAGAAACTAGAAAAATAATATTAATTTTTATATGTTTTTTATTAAAATTAAAATTATATATAATTTTGTGGCACTTGAGATGTTGTACTTGGTGAAATTAATCGTTAATTAAATTAAAAAAATAAGAAAAATCATTTTTATTAAATTATATGACCATGTTAAGAAAAAAACATTTTTTTAATATTAATTAAATAAATTAAAAAATATATACAAAACTATAATTTTTTTATGATGAGTTAAATATTAAATATTAATAAATTAATTTCTTAAAAAATAAATTATAAATTATTAATTTTAAGAGATAACGTCCAATATACCCCTGTTTTGGCCCAAAAATTCTAAAATGCCCCTGTTTTTGCGGTGCCCTCCAATCGCTAAATTTAAGGCGACTATTTAACGAAACATTAGCTTGCCAATCATCTCTAAGTTTGAATGTCGGTATTACAGGGGCATATTAGACGTTATCTCATGTTAGAAAATAGAGTAATGCTAGCCTGAGGACCCAGGCCTCAAGTTAAGCCGTAAGCCCCCCCCCCCCCTCCCCATTCGCCAGTTCGAAGCAGCCCTATTGGCGCTGGAAATCCTTTCACAATACCACCGCAGAGTCCGACGCACTTGGACGTAAGTGCTGTTGCTGGTGGAGCATCATTTGATCCAAATTCTCTCGATGCACTTTATTTCTTGCCGAACAAGCAACAAGAAGTGTAGGACGCGTCTACTTCTGATGATGCGCCCCCTTCAATATCCCCGGAGTTTCCCAAGCAGCCTGTTGTTGACGTCACTGCAAGTGTTACTGCCCTGGGGGGTGATATTATCGAGCAATTTCTCCGGGCAGTACCAGAACCTTGTTCGCGTCCTACCGAAAGCTTTATAGAATCCTTGAATGATATTGTATTTTCGTGGACTCGACAAGACAACGCTGTTTCGAAATCACTGGCTCCTTGGGATCTTTCCTCCACGCTTCGCTGGAACGGATCATCGTGTCATCACCAGTTGGCTGTAACGATTCATCGAAAACCGTGTTCGAGTCACTGTTGGATCAGGTTCTCCGTGAATCGATGGATAGCAATATGCCGGTTTTGAAATCGTTGTATGTACGAGATATCACAAATTCCTACTGTTTTCTCGCCTTCTGCTGTGCACGCAGCAAAGTAAAGACTGTTGAAATTGCTTTGGGGCCTGATATCGCATTTATTAATGTCATTGGTGGCAATGTGGCGCAGAACATTTTGAAAGACTTGTTAAGTCAGCAGATCGACGATGCTCGGGCACAATCTTGTGCCTTTCTAGACAAGCCAATGGCGGACGGTACGGCCGAGGATGAGTTGGATGCTGTAAGTGTTACTGCACTCGTGGTGTGTCCATTTTATTTGCTAACATGTACCACGAGTCCACACATCTTGAATACGGTCCAATTTCCAAAAAGTACTTCTGCAATTATCTTGTCCATGAGAAACTCGCTTCGTGCACCCTCCAAAGCGCTACTAACATGATTAGTCACGACGTCTGGAACCTTGTGCATCCAACACGTCAGTATTGCAAATCATCGCACGCGTCCGGAAGTTTCAACACATTGTGCAACATACTACCATCGGGGCATAAATGGATCAAACACTTGAGCAATCCTGTCATCGTTTCGGGCGTCTCTCATGGGCTGACACAGGCAAGAACTTTTCGTGCCGCTACCATCATACTTTTCTTAGCGTTCGCTGAACGCCCCGACTGGAGTTCGGCGATCACAAGATCCCACCTGCTGTATTGCTCCCACGACATCCATTGCAACGACGATACGA
Source organism: Peronosclerospora sorghi (assembly GCA_026184515.1). Taxonomy (NCBI): domain Eukaryota; phylum Oomycota; class Peronosporomycetes; order Peronosporales; family Peronosporaceae; genus Peronosclerospora; species Peronosclerospora sorghi. The sequence continues at coordinate 18,746,576 of CM047584.1, forward strand.
CAATGTTGGACAACCGGTTCGTGAAATCGAAAACTCCCGCATGACCACGCGAGTGCACAAGGTATGTAACATCGCTGGAGTTACGATTCCAAGAAGCAATTGTACTAGTGCTTCGCTGCGACTCATGAGATTGGAAAGTAGTGGGTAGTGTCATTGCACGTGACGCGGAGACCAAAGTGATGCCTTTTCTCCAGGACGAAAGTATCATCTCCGTGTTAAAGAGGCTGCTCCATCTAGCAGCTCACACGTCGCTACCATCAGATAATTACCCTGTATTACAAGTATTACTCGTCGACGGAGAGCCTCCTCGGCTTAAGAAACAGAAACTTGCTCAAGACAATTGAACGAACCTCTTAATGATATGAATCAAAATGATACTTTTACTGCCAGAAAAATATAGTAGTTGTCGTTTGTATTAACGTCATATTTATGGGGGGGGTGGGGCTGGGGCTGGGATGGCGGGGAGGCCTGGGGCCTCAGGATAGCATTACTCTATTTTCTAACATGAGATAACGTCTAATATGCCTCTGTAATACCGACATTCAAACTTAGAGATGATTGGCAAGCTAATGTTTCGTTAAATAGTCGCCTTAAATTTAGCGATTGGAGGGCACCGCAAAAACAGGGGCATTTTAGGATTTTTTTAAGCAGAGGGGCATTTTAGAATTTTTGGGCCAAAACAGGGGCATATTAGACGTTATCTCTAATTTTAAATCAAATTCCTTTTCTTTGAGGAGATATTTTAAGGCAGGACTTTTTCTTTTTTTCTTTTTTAACCTTTTTTGTTTTTTTAAGAATAATTGATTAATTGTTGAGATATTATTTTAATATATATATATTAAAAATAATTGATTAATTGCTAAGATATTATTTTAATATATATATATATATATATATATATATATGTATGAATAATAACGGATTCGAACTGATAACATTTTCGGTGTAAACGAAATACTCTACCAATTGAGATAATTATTCAATTGGGCCTAAGTAGATTTAAACTACTGACTTTACATTTATCAGGCGTATACTCTAACCAACTGAGTTATAGGCCCTTTTGAAGCAAAGAGATTCGAACCTTTGATTACCCGTAGCAAAAACGGAGGTCTTGCCACTTGGCTATACTTAAAAAAGACTCGATCGGGTGACAAGATTGGATCGGGTACAAACGATCTAGCATGATGGCAATCTGGTTCAGGCACGATATACGACGGATCGGGCGGGACAATAGAGGGACACAAAACAATGCCAATCGTCAATTGATGATGGGTATTGTTTTGAGTCTCACTATCACTCGGAAGATTTAGCGGCGTGAAGAGCGATTAGATTTTTCTCAAAAGGAATTTTCGAGCAATCGCTTGGCAGGCGGTAATACGGAGTTATGTATAAGTCACGTGATTTGGTGTAGCGTACATAGTAAGGAGGATTTTAATTCTGTAATACCAGTCTTCTTTTTGCCACCCTTAAACAAAAGAGTCATCGTATCACGTTTTGCCTGGTATTGGGAAGGGAGGGTTAACTAAGCCCCTTTGTAGCCGGTGCGTATACGCACGGTGCGGCTAGCGCACAGAGGAAGACTTTCCTTTAAGCGGCGTCCGCCGCTACTTAGCCGATACGCCCTTATAAAAGGGCTTAGTGGGAGAGAACTCTCCTACTCGGGACCCAGATTCCCACTTTGGTTTACAATTAGCTTTCGCTAATGCCTTAACGGCAAGGCTCCCTTACTAAGGGTGTAGCTAAATGGAGGCCTCCTTTTACGCTACTACACTCACTACAAGCGCGACCGGTCGAGGTCGTGCGTCTGTAGTCGTTGAGTGAAAATGTAAACTGAATGTATATTTAATATATAATTAGCCTAAATTAATTTAAACTAATGTAAACTTTATGTAATACTAAGTAGAACTTACCAAATTCGTACCTAGCTAAAAATGTAGTGTACACCACCTGTGTACCAACACGTGGCTGGCTGCCACGTCACCCCCAAGGGATCCTTCCCTGATTGGTTAAAGTAACCAATGGTTCAAAACCTTTCGAACCGATCAATACTGACCCCAACCGTAGTGTACTCACGTACACCGCCTACTAAATGTGACAAGAATGTAACCCTGTTACATCCTCCCCCATCAAGACTATTGCTTACGCAATAAACAAAATTTTGTTTGAGAACTCCAACTGCCAGTACATTTGGCTATCCATGAGCACCATTAGTGGTGCTATGGAGTCTCCTCGAGAGAAGGTAGACTATTCCGAGAACTCGGAGGTGGATTCCCTTGGGGATATCTCCCCAACGGTTGACCGCTTCGACAACGCCGAACGGCGCTGTCGACAGCCTAATTCGTTCCCCACACGTGGGGAAAATGCACTAACTAGTGCACCACCCCTGCCAATGACGGATGATAAATCCGGATCGCCGAAGGCGATCATCACCAATGAGCTGGACGCAGCTCATGAAAGCCAACTTGCCGCACAGCACTAAGGGCTGCGTTACGCGCCCCCAAACGCCTGCCAAGGGCGGCATATAATTTTTACGGTCCTCGTGACCTTCCAAAGTGGGCTAGGCGTGTGGTAAGGAATGGTTTAGCATCCTATACCCCTGCCCCCGCGGCTGAACAGCCGTATCAATGCGAGCGCCGGGAGAAACTCCGGCAACAACTACTTGCACAAAAGCAGCTCACTAGCGTCTCATACCAAGAGCGCCTAGACAGGCAGGCACAGGGTGCCCCTGTTGAGAACCTCCGCGAGGTTCCTATCGTTCTTTCTCCGGGCGAAAGTGCTGATGATGCGGAGAAGAAGTTCCGCGCTTGGGCGGAAGGGGAGAAGCTTCTCCCCAGCTTCAATAAACTGCAGAACAGCTATTCCCGTCGTGACAATTGGGTGGAGAGGGCGTTGCGCCTGACATTCGCCAGATCCAAAGCGATGGAGCTATTACGTGCTCCATATCGCAAGCGCTACGCCAGCGCCCCTGAGGACAGTGTGAGCGTCACATCTGCCTACTGCAAACATCAATGGGAGTGAAGGGGCTTCTCGTGCCCCTTTGGTTGTTGACCTGCAGCGGGATTCTCCCGCTCGAAAGCGTCAACGACGCCTCGGCAATCCTGCCTCAGGGGAGTCTCGGACTCCCACGAACTCTGTGAGTGTGGATAACCTTTCCACTTCACCAGATACTGGGTTTGACCCCGATGATGGCGTCGCGCCATCAGACGTTCCACATGATAGTGTGGAGTACCCTCCGCATCAAGCATTGGAGGAGGAGGTCGCGCAATTGCGGCGTGAGATTCGCGAGCGCTGTGATCGACACAGCCATCGCATCCATGATGTCCACGAGGGACTCCGAGATGAATGGATGCCACTGAACGCTTCGAGAGGCGGCTTGCCTCTCTCGAGACGACCGTTGCGGAGCTTCGTGGTCGCATTTTAGCCCTGTCGGGATTACTCCGCCCTGCCGTGTCTTATGGCTCTTACGGCTATCCGCCTTTCCAACCCCCTCCAGGATGGGGCCCGCCTCCAGGTCCTGGTATGGCTTAAGCATACCCACATAGAAGGTTGGATGCGTACGCATCACCTTCGGAATGTCGAAGGTATACGATAAGCCCTTTCGGGCTAGTACCTTAAAAGGACCCACAAACCTGGGGCGCAGTTTATTCCGCAACACGTTGGAAAATGTATGTGTAGGAAGATTTTTAGCGTTTAATAAAACACTTTCTCCTACTTTGTATACCTTTTCGTTACGCCGCCCCTTGCGGTCAGCTTGCTCCTTCTGCTTGTCTTGGCTTTCCGCCATGGCATCGCAGATGTGTCGTAAGACACTAAGGCGCGTCGATAAAAACTTATCGATGTGATTTCGCACAGATAAAGGGCTGACATCAGGGAATCCTCCCCCCCCCAAGACCTGGGCCACACTCACGTGGCGTCAACGGGACCCTCGGATTTACTAATCCGTTCACGTAAAACGGGGTAAACCCCGTAGATGCATGGACCGAATTGTTTATAGTAAATTCAGCCATCTGAAGCATCTCACTTAAACCCTTTGGAGAATCTGGACATAAACTCCGGAGAATATCCTCCACAACGCGATTAACGCGTTCCGTCTGAAGTCCGTCTGCGGATGATCCGCAGTGGACATGAGGAGCTTGGTGCCCAGCACCTTAAACAACGCTCCCCAAACTGTCCCGTAAAACGGGGGTCCCGATCCGACACAACGGAATCGGGTAGACCATGCTGTCGAAAGACACGGTCTAGGAACACTTTTGCTGTTCCTTGTCCATCTATGGACTCTGGCACCGCCGCCAGGTGATCCATCTTGCTCAAACGGTCTACAAAGACCAATATGCCGGTGTTTCCGGCCTTATCCTTCGGAAAACCGAAGATAAAATCCATGTAATGGGGTGCCATTACATAATTGATATTCAAGTTAGAATATGACAGTTGAATTTGAGACGCGTTGTCTGAAATTCAAATAATAGATTATAAGTTATTATAATCTACGAAGGAAAAGTCGATTCGGTATAAATACCGAATCATGCAGGTTAAGTAATAGTACAGTTAGTTTAATACTTGATATTATTATATTAGTTGGGTAATTACTATACTGTTAGCCGCTAACCACCCATTTAATAAACACTCTTAATTTTGCGTTCTCTCTCTAAAGCGAATATTATACTTGCTTTTAGTATAGGATTAGTTGTCATCAACTAATCCTACCCCTCCCGTATTGCGCGCTTCCTCGCACAACACAGTGTAAGCCTGTAACAGGATCAGTCCTGTTACACCTGGTAGCACTTTGTGGTCCGTCTTAACGACCACAGTTCCGTTCCGCTAGTCAACTAGCGGAGCGAAGATTAAGAGCCGCTCGGCATCAAGTCATGAGACATGACGCCTGCCGAGCGAGAGAGAACGCTGGAAGTGGTGACGAAACACTTCCCCCACTTCTCGTCGCGTAGTAAAGGCTCGACGGTAGAAATGATTCGGTCCATGGGGACCGACATCCATACCTTCCTCCTGGGTAAGACCCCGGAGGAAGCGATAGAGGTGGTGAATCACTTTAGGCGAAACCACCTAGACAAGCCAGCACGGCTCGCGCAAGAGGCAGCGCGGACCGAACCTGCACCTGCAACGCATAGCGTTGAAGTGGTAAAGGCGCGAGTACCGCCCTTTACCGGTGAAGGGGGCGAGCCCATTCGTAGATGGTTCGCAGAGGTGTTATATTTTTTTTAAGAATAAATTAAAAAATTAAAAAAGATGGATGCTGAATTTTTACCAACATTTTTTAAATTATTACCTTTTTTTTAAGTTTTGGTGGTTTATTTAGTGCTATTTATTTATACTTTTATAAATTTAAATTTTTATATAAATTAAAAATTTCTAAATATATCTATATTTTAATATATTTAAAAAAATATAAATTAAATAATTTTTTCAAAAAAAATTAATTTAAAATTTTTAAATGCAGTTGCCATCATTAAAATAAAAATAATAACACCTGAACACCATAATGCCCCTCGTGGGGTAATATATGATCCATAATATAAACCTCTAAAAATATGTACCATCTCTGCGCAAAATATTGTTGACGAACGTCAACAGGCGTACTTCGTCACAACATGTCTGGGCGGCAGAGCCAGGGCATGGGCGATGAGTCGCAGAGCCACTGATGACTCTGCGCTCCTTACTTATAAGGAATTAAAAGCTGAGCTAAAGATCAACTTTGAAGCTCCAGAAATGGAGCTAAGTAGTCGGCAGGAGTTCATGGAACTCCGGAAAGGTAAGCTTGACCTTCAAGCTTACGCTCAGAAGACGAAATATTTGCTGTCAAATATTGTGTATGAGCCGGTGCCCCCTGCTATGCAGGTAACTGGCTTCATGAAGGGACTCAATGATGGTCCCGTCAAACAAAGTTTTTACCGGCACCCGCCAAATACTCTAAGGGATTCCATTGATATGAGCATCCGTGAAGAGTTCAGCATGCGATCAGCGTCATCGCATGCTGGGTACAGCCGAAGGGCTCAACAGCCCTTCGCTTTTGACATGCCACAACAGCATGTCAACAATCAGCAGTCGGGCAGACGAAGTACACAACTCGTCTCAAGAAAAAGCTACCCGCGCCAGAGCATGGGCGGTGGAGGTCCAGAGCCGATGGACCTATCGGTTGCGGTTGCTTCGAGTTCGAAGCAACCGAAATTTAAGAAGAACATTCGCTGCAATCGATGCGCGAAAATGGGACATTTTGCCCATAAGTGTGTGGCACCGCGTCCGGTGCCACGCAGTAAGCGGACGGAACCGTCCGCTGCACGGCGACACCAACATGGACATCACCCTGTTGGTGCAAAAAACGTAGAACACCAGTAGGGGCGGGGCGCCCTACTGGGAATGTTATCTCGTGTGATTAAAAAACGCTTCGAGTTGAATGAACTGTCATTCGAGGATGAATTCATCGTCCTCGATTTAGATGACAAGTTCGATGTGATACTTGGAATACCATGGATGTCCAAGTTTAAACCTTCGATCGACTGGGTTAACCTATCGATCGACTGCGGCGGACCAACAGGATCTGATCACCCTGTGTGTAATCCGGCTGTATCAGAGGATACAACCGCAGCGTCAGACAGTCTGGTGGATAGCGATGGCACCACCAGGTCTGTTCTGACACGATCAGCGGAAGGTACCTCCGCTGGTGAGAGTCCAGAGGGACTACCACACGCAACAGAAGAGTCGTTGCGTGTTGGAGAGAAACATTCCACGGGTGATAAAGACCACCGTGAGAATGAAGTGATATGCACGGTGGGAAACACCCACCGTGAGAATGAAATAGTATCCACAGTGGGAAACACCCATTGTGCGACCGAAGGTTCCAACACGACGAAAGAATTCCGTGTTGATGAGAGTCAACTCACGATCGAGTGCAATCGTGAGCACAACTCCGTGGTGGCCAGTGCCCACCACGTTGCGTTAGCCATGCACACGGGTGATAAAGACCACCGTGTCGCAGAACAGGCGGCCGATCAGACGAGCACATCTGATCGCCAAGAAAATTCCTTGGTAGGCAGTGGCCACCATGATGATGAGTATTCGCACACGGTGAATCGTAATCACCGTGTAGCAGTCAATCAGACGAGTGCGTCTGATTACATGGACAGTTCCGTCGAGACGATCAACGTCTTGACGCAAACGGAGACCGGATTAGCTACCCAGTCTCTGTTCATGGAACACCCTCCGAAAGAAAATTCGGAGGTGATGGCTCTTCCAGCGCTAAGCTGGAAGAAGTTATGAGAAACTTGCACGATGATCAGATCGAACAGATCTGTATTATCGTAGCAACAGATGATGTAGTGGATATTCGTGAACGAATATCCACATTACAAGTGGAAAACATTGGGAAAGAGGTTCCCAATGATCAAACCAAAGTTCAGCGCTTTGAAGCGCAGAACTGGGAGTCGCTTAAAGCGAACTCCCCATTTTATGAGGTACTTCGGGAATAAGCTGACGTATTCCCAGAAGAAGTACCTAGCGAGCTCCCTAAGGATAAGGGAACTCGTCATGAAATTGACCTCGTGCCAGGCACGAAGTATTGTGTCACGCGGCAATGGCCGTTGCCGCGTGATCAAGTAAAAGCGATCGACGAGTTTTTCGAAGCTCGTCGTAAAGCAGGCCAAGTGCGGGAGTCTATCTCACCGCACTCCACCCCCACCTTTTGTGTGAAAAAGTCCACAGGTGGGTGGAGAATCGTTCACGCTTACAACAAGCTGAACGCAGCGACGGTACCGGCGCAGACACCGATACCGCAAAAAGATGTCATCATTGATGGCATGTGCGGGAGCACCATCTTTAGTGCTCTCGATCTAAGAGATGGATTTTATCAAATCCTAATGCGTGAGAAGGATATCCCTCTCACGGCGGTAAGCACCCCAAGCGGAATGCTTTGGGAGTGGCTTGTTATGCCGCAGGGGCTTCGAAATGCCCCTGCTACGTTTAACAGATGCGTAACGAATCTATTACGCCTGGTGCGAGAATTCGCACCGATTTATTTCGATGACGTGTTCATCCATAGTAAGGGTGAACACGATAAAAGCGATGTAGATGTCCATAGGGAACATCTACGTCGAGTGTTAGAGCTTATGCTTACGCATAAGCTCTATGCAAATCTAAAGAAGTGCACCTTTAGTGCACCTGAGATACCCGTTCTTGGATGCTTTGTGGGCAAGTAAGGGGTGCGTCCTGATCCAGAAAAGATCAGGGTGATCGTGAATGGCCTACGCCAAACAACGTTAAGGAACTTCGAAAGTTCCTTTGGTTGGCAACATATTTGCACAAGTATTCGTGAAACTATGCTGGGCTAATACGACCTCTTTCTCAATTACTTAAGAAAGACGTCGAATGGCATTGGGATACCCAAGATGCTTTTGATGCAGTCAAGCAAAGCTGGACTGAAGCGCCTATCTTGGCTAGCCGATAACGAGCGTCCGTTCCACGTCGTTTGCGACGCGAACGATTTCGCTATCGGCTGTGCTTTGATGCAGAGTGATCACGATGATCGTGATCGCGTAATCTGCTATCAATCGCGTCAGTTGCGCCCAGCCGAGTGCAAATATCCAGTGCATGACAAGGAACGCCTTGCCATGAAGTATGCACTGGCCAAGTTTCGGATCTATCTCTTGGGAGATAGACCGTTTGTGGTTTATACGGACCATGCGTCGCTACGCACGGCCGTGAATTCACCACACATTTCTCAAAGAATGGCTCGATGCCTGTCATTCTTTGCTGAATACAACTTTACGGTTGAATACAAACCCGGAAAGTTGAACGTGATAGCGGATGCGCTATCACGAAGGCCCGATTACGAGACGAAACCATCCGTAACCGAAGGTGCCAGTGCAAACGCGATTCGTTGCACTGCTTTGTCGTCGTCAATTATACGACAAGTACGCGAGGCGTACAAAACAGACGAGGAGACACGTCTGTTGATTGATTACTTAAGTAATCAATCAAGTGAGAAGCGCTACGAACTCCCAGAGTTCCTCCGCGCTTGCGTGCATCGATATCGACTGCACGATAGTCTGCTGCTTCACAGCACAGACCAAAAGATGAAAGTCGCATCGTTGTTCCAAACGACGATGATCTCAAACATCAAATTATGCTTAAGTATCATGATGCACCGACTTCGGGGCATCAAGGTCGAGAGAAGATATACGCTTCTCTCGCACGTGACTTTTACTGGCGAAACCAGTACAAGTGGGTACGGAAATACGTACGCGCTTGCGAGATTTTTCAGCGCGTTAAGCCTGCGCAGTCTGCACAGGCTCCGCTGCAATCTCTGCCGGTTCCGAGAGAGTGTTGGAAGTCCATTTCAATGGACTTCGTATTCGGTCTTCCACCCGACAATAGTCGGAAGACCGGAATAGTGGTCTTTGTAGACCGTTTCAGTAAGATGTTACATCTTACTGCAGTATCAGCGAACGTAACCGCCGCTCAAACAGCGCGGATATTCGTTGATACGGTATTCCGTATGCACGGAATGCCGGAAGACATTGTCTCGGATCGAGATCCGAGTTTACAGGACGTTTCTGGCAAGAAACGTTCTCATTGTTGGGGACCCAGTTGAATATGTCAACCGCGGACCATCCGGAAACGGATGGGCAGACGTAACGGGTTAACCGCGTTCTCGGAGACATGTTGCGATCATACGCACATGCCTTTGAGCAGTGGAGTGACTATCTGCCACTCACTGAATTCGCGATTAGCAATTCGGTGCATGCTTCAACTAAGCATACACCGTTCTACGTGAATGCCTTAAGGCATCCATGAACCCCAGCTTTACTTGGCGGTACGCCAAATCTAAGTGGGGGAGGGACCCGCTCAAATTTTAAGCGAGTCAATGCGCAAGTTGCAACTGCAACTTGTGAACAAAACGATGGCCCTTCTACTGAAAGTACAGTAGAAGCGGAAGCAGCTTCAAATGAAACTGAAGCTGCATATGATGAATATGTGTCTGCAGCAATGGATGCAGAAAATGATGACAACGCGCCTACTGCTGATAAAGCAGTAGATGAATTCGTATTACAGCGCCAAGCTGTAATACGCTATATAAAAAGATGCACTTGCCTCTGCTTTTGATAAGCAGAATCAAAATGCAGACAAGCAAGGAAGGAAAAAAAAACTCATTTCGGAAAGGCGAATTGGTATTATTAAGTACTACTAATTTGTCTATACATTCAATAAGCAACTTCCCTACACGGAAGTTGCTTCCTAAGTACATTGGACCTTTCAAG
>CM047584.1:18761840-18784521 GCA_026184515.1 Peronosclerospora sorghi
CTAACTGTACTATTAGTTGACCTGCATGATTCGGTATTTATACCGAATCGACTTTTCCTTCGTAGATTATAATAACTTATAATCTATTATTTGAATTTCAGACAACGCGTCTGAAATTCAACTGTGATATTCTACCTTGAATATCAATTATGTAATGGCACCCCATTACATCACCCCCCACTTAAGGTGGTTGGCCAATAATAATTCGTATTTTGGCCAATCATAGGTGGCACTTGTTGGTCGGAATTTCTCACTCACCAACTGATTGACCATCGACTCGATGGTCGAAGCACGCGGCGGCGCTATAAGGAGCGCTGCTGAAAACATCGAAGGAGCTTCTTCCTCCGCCTCAGCACTAGGTGCTGAGGTGTTGAGTGACAACAGTGACGCTGCATTAGCAGCGTCAACTACGCAAAGGTCGGAAGACGTACCGTCTTCTACCACAGATGCTGCTAAGGCGGCATCTGGCAAAAAACAGGGAGATGTTGCTAATGCAACATCTCGCACGATGGCAACCCCCGAATGGTGTGTTGCCAGGAAGGGTTCTTCCATGTTCGGAGACAGTTGTGACTCCGAACAAAGTGATTGGGGCACATCTGTCCCCAAGAAAGGATCTAGCGAGTCGAAACTCGCTAGGTGCTCATCGCCTAACAGCGATGATAACTCTTGTGTCTTTGTCATAGCTGACAGCGACAATGATCATCACAGATGGTTGAGGGAACGCAGAACCGCAACTGGACCAAGTACGTCTCCACGTCGGGGTGGTTTAACCCCGGCGCGTGGTGTTGAAGCAGGCGGTATTCCGCCTGCTAAAAGAGCTCGAACAGAAGCGGCGCCTGCCGCTTCTGAAGCGTATCATCGTACGGAACCACATGTTCCGTACAAAGTGGGGTTTTGGATGGGCTATTGCCCCCAACAGTGGCGGTCACCGTAAGCAGGACTGCCAATATGCGTTGTTCGATATCAACGTGCTGGATGACTGCGAAGACATCCAGTCACGTCGATTCGAGCCGGAAAGGGTAAAGGAGGAACAGGGACGATAAAGACGCCCTGACTCATAGTTGGAACGCTTTTGTTGACAACTACAACAAAAGCCCAGATGATTACGTGAATAGAGTTCACGTAATGCGCGAGTGCTTTTTAAAGCACTCGCGAACAAGCAAAATGGAATACATCCATTTTGCTTGCATCAAAGAAGGGTTGAACTGTGGTGTCTCTTCTCACCTCGTTTGCCCGCGGTGTCCGCAGGGCGCTCCTCGTTTGTCAGAGGAGGAGTTGCGGGGGTACGGTGTTTTTTTTCGTACCCGCCGAAATTCAGGGCTTAATCGATGCCCTAAATGCATTAACACCTAGTGTTGATGCTACTTCGCATTATGTGTTTGAGAATCCTTCTCAAACTCAGTCAAACGGTCTGGGGCGTCGGCCCTCAGAACCTCAATCGGTTCCCAAGAGTGGAACTCTTGGGGATATACCAGCCAGCGTACTAAGTACTCGGTACGCTGCCCCTTCTTCGAAGGAACCGAGCGCTTCGAGATCAAGCGCTCGAGGATATATCACTTATTCCCCTGATTATCAATTAGGGGCGGTGGAGGTTCAGAATTCCCTCGCCGTTGTTGTTGCGGAGCATGGTTCTTTGCTCCGCAAGCTCGAGGAGGGTTGTTCCTCCTTTAGCAGCGATATGTCTCACTCTGTGAAGACATATCGGTCTCTTCGCGAGAATGTCCGCGACATCCTCGGGGCGCACACTGCCCTTCAGCAGAAGAATGATCTTCTGTACATCGAGCTTTCCCGCTGTAAGGAAGAGCTCGGTCGACACAAGGCTGATCTTGAGCAGTCGAAGGCGGAGGTAATGACTCTCCGCTCAGCTCATCAACGGCTGGAAGCCGATTACAATTCTTTTTTGGGAGACTTGGAGAAGCACGGTATCTTCCGTGGTTCTGTGTCTCGTCGTAAGACGAAGACGCATGATACGGCTTTAGCCGCCCAACATAGAATGTTGGGTGGAGCCGCATTGCTGTGGGAATGTCTAAAGTATAGGCATTCCCCCGAATCTCTTGGACCTTGAAAGGTCCAATGTACTTAGGAAGCAACTTCCGTGTAGGGAAGTTGCTTATTGAATGTATAGACAAATTAGTAGTACTTAATAATACCAATTCGCCTTTCCGAAATGAGTTTTTTTTTCCTTCCTTGCTTGTCTGCATTTTGATTCTGCTTATCAAAAGCAGAGGCAAGTGCATCTTTTTATATAGCGTATTACAGCTTGGCGCTGTAATACGAATTCATCTACTGCTTTATCAGCAGTAGGCGCGTTGTCATCATTTTCTGCATCCATTGCTGCAGACACATATTCATCATATGCAGCTTCAGTTTCATTTGAAGCTGCTTCCGCTTCTACTGTACTTTCAGTAGAAGGGCCATCGTTTTGTTCACAAGTTGCAGTTGCAACTTGCGCATTGACTCGCTTAAAATTTGAGCGGGTCCCTCCCCCACTTAGATTTGGCGTACCGCCAAGTAAAGCTGGGGTTCATGGATGCCTTAAGGCATTCACGTAGAACGGTGTATGCTTAGTTGAAGCATGCACCGAATTGCTAATCGCGAATTCAGTGAGTGGCAGATAGTCACTCCACTGTTCAAAGGCATGTGCGTATGATCGCAACATGTCTCCTAGAACGCGGTTAACGCGTTCCGTCTGCCCATCCGTTTCCGGATGGTCCGCAGTTGCATCTTCAACTGAGTTCCCAACAATTAGAACGTTTCTTGCCAGAAACGTCCTGTAAACTCGGATCTCGATCCGAGACAATGTCTTACGGCATTCCGTGCAAACGGAATACCGTATCAACGAATATCCGCGCTGTTTGAGCGGCAGTTACGTTCGCTGATACTGCAGTAAGATGTAACATCTTACTGAAACGGTCTACAAAGACCACTATTCCGGTCTTCCGACTATTGTCGGGTGGAAGACCGAATACGAAGTCCATTGAAATGGACTTCCAACACTCTGTCGGAACCGGCAGAGATTGCAGCGGAGCCTGTGCAGACTGCGCAGGCTTAACGCGCTGGCAAATCTCGCAAGCGCGTACGTATTTCCGTACCCACTTGTACTGGTTTCGCCAGTAAAAGTCACGTGCGAGAGAAGCGTATGTCTTCTCTCGACCTTGATGCCCCGAAATCGGTGCATCATGATACTCAAACATAATTTGATGTTTGAGATCATCGTCGTTTGGAACAATGATGCGACTTTCATCTTTTTGGCCTGTGCTGTAAAGCAGCAGACCATCGTGCAGTCTATATCGATGCACGCAAGCGTGGAGGAACTCTGGGAGCTCGTAGCGCTTCTCACTTGATTGATTACTTAAGTAATCAATCAACAGACGTGTCTCCTCGTCTGTTTTGTACGCCTCGCGTACTTGTCGTATAATTGACGACGACAAAGCAGTGCAACGGATCGCGTTTGCACTGGCACCTTCGGTTACGGACGGTTTCGTCTCGTAATCGGGCCTTCGTGATAGCGCATCCGCTATCACGTTCAACTTTCCGGGTTTGTATTCAACCGTAAAGTTGTATTCAGCAAAGAATGACAGGCATCGAGCCATTCTTTGAGAAATGTATGGTGAATTCACGGCCGTGCGTAGCGACGCATGGTCCGTGTAAACCACAAACGGTCTATCTCCCAAAGATAGATCCGAAACTTGGCCAGTGCATACTTCATGGCAAGGAGTTCCTTGTCATGCACTGGCTAGTTGCACTCGGCTGGGCGCAACTGACGCGATTGATAGCAGATTACGCGATCACGATCATCGTGATCACTCTGCATCAAAGCACAGCCGATAGCGAAATCGTTCGCGTCGCAAACGACGTGGAACGGACGCTCGTTATCGGCTAGCCAAGATAGGCGCTTCAGTCAAGCTTTGCTTGATCGCATCAAAAGCATCTTGGCATTGGGTATCCCAATTCCATTCGACGTCTTTCTTAAGTAATTGAGAAAGAGGTCGTATTAGCCCAGCATAGTTGCATAATACTTGTGCAAATATGTTTCCAACCAAAGGAACTTTCGAAGTTCCTTAACGTTGTTTGGCGTAGGCCATTCACGATCACCCTGATCTTTTCTGGATCAGGACGCACCCCTTACTTGCCCACAAAGCATCCAAGAACGGGTATCTCAGGTGCACTAAAGGTGCACTTCTTTAGATTTGCATAGAGCTTATGCTTACGCATAAGCTCTAACACTCGACGTAGATGTTCCCTATGGACATCTACATCGCTTTTATCGTGTTCACCCTTACTATGGATGAACACGTCATCGAAATAAATCGGTGCGAATTCTCGCACCAGGCGTAATAGATTCGTTACGCATCTGTTAAACGTAGCAGGGGCATTTCGAAGCCCCTGCGGCATAACAAGCCACTCCCAAAGCATTCCGCTTGGGGTGCTTACCGCCGTGAGAGGGATATCCTTCTCACGCATTAGGATTTGATAAAATCCATATCTTAGATCGAGAGCACTAAAGATGGTGCTCCCGCACATGCCATCAATGATGACATCTTTTTGCGGTATCGGTGTCTGCGCCGGTACCGTCGCTGCGTTCAGCTTGTTGTAAGCGTGAACGATTCTCCACCCACCTGTGGACTTTTTCACACAAAAGGTGGGGGTGGAGTGCGGTGAGATAGACTCCCGCACTTGGCCTGCTTTACGACGAGCTTCGAAAAACTCGTCGATCGCTTTTACTTGATCACGCGGCAACGGCCATTGCCGCGTGACACAATACTTCGTGCCTGGCACGAGGTCAATTTCATGACGAGTTTCCTTATCCTTAGGGAGCTCGCTAGGTACTTCTTCTGGGAATACGTCAGCTTATTCCCGAAGTACCTCATAAAATGGGGAGTTCGCTTTAAGCGACTCCCAGTTCTGCGCTTCAAAGCGCTGAACTTTGGTTTGATCATTGGGAACCTCTTTCCCAATGTTTTCCACTTGTAATGTGGATATTCGTTCACGAATATCCACTACATCATCTGTTGCTACGATAATACAGATCTGTTCGATCTGATCATCGTGCAAGTTTCTCATAACTTCTTCCAGCTTAGCGCTGGAAGAGCCATCACCTCCGAATTTTCTTTCGGAGGGTGTTCCATCAACAGAGACTGGGTAGCTAATCCGGTCTCCGTTTGCGTCAAGACGTTGATCGTCTCGACGGAACTGTCCATGTAATCAGACGCACTCGTCTGATTGACTGCTACACGGTGATTACGATTCACCGTGTGCGAATACTCATCATCATGGTGGCCACTGCCTACCAAGGAATTTTCTTGGCGATCAGATGTGCTCGTCTGATCGGCCGCCTGTTCTGCGACACGGTGGTCTTTATCACCCGTGTGCATGGCTAACGCAACGTGGTGGGCACTGGCCACCACGGAGTTGTGCTCACGATTGCACTCGATCGTGAGTTGACTCTCATCAACACGGAATTCTTTCGTCGTGTTGGAACCTTCGGTCGCACAATGGGTGTTTCCCACTGTGGATACTATTTCATTCTCACGGTGGTCTTTATCACCCGTGGAATGTTTCTCTCCAACACGCAACGACTCTTCTGTTGCGTGTGGTAGTCCCTCTGGACTCTCACCAGCGGAGGTACCTTCCGCTGATCGTGTCAGAACAGACCTGGTGGTGCCATCGCTATCCACCAGACTGTCTGACGCTGCGGTTGTATCCTCTGATACAGCCGGATTACACACAGGGTGATCAGATCCTGTTGGTCCGCCACAGTCGATCGATAGGTTAACCCAGTCGATAGAAGGTTAAAACTTGGACATCCATGGGATTCCAAGTATCACATCGAACTTGTCATCTAAATCGAGGACGATGAATTCATCCTCGAATGACAGTTCATTCAACTCGAAGCGTTTTTTAATCACACGATTTGGAATAGCCACGGTTGCACCTGTTGCTAACCGGACTGACAACATACTTCGTGGGGTTTCTACCTCCACGAAGCTCAACAGCGTTAGAATCTGAGTTCTAACGAAATTGTTTGACGCTCCTGTGTTAAACAAAGCTCGCATGGGTACATCGCTCCCGTGCGGCTTAACCTCCAGGGTGATAAGAGGCTTATCATCACCCTGAACCTTTTGACAGGACATAGTCCCGTATGGGGCTATTACCCTCACATGCCCTATGTCGGCATGTGGGATAACATTCCCAGTAAGGCGCCCCACCCCTACTGGTGATTTATTTACGTTTTTTGCACCAACAGGGTGATGTCCCTGTTGGTGTCGCCGTGCAGAGGACGGTTCCGTCCGCTGACTGCGTGGCACCGGACGCGGTGCCATACACTCATGGGCAAAATGCCCCACTTTCGCGCATAGATTGCAGCGAATGTTCTTCTTAAATTTCGGTTGCTTCGAACTCGAAGCAACCGCAACCGATAGGTCCATCGGCTCTGGACCTCCACCGCCCATGCTCTGTCGCGGGTGGCTGTTTCTTGAGACGAAGTGTGAACTTCGTCTGCCCGACTGCTGATTGTTGACATGCTGTTGCGGCATGTCAAAAGCGAAGGGCTGTTGAGCCCTTCGGCTTTACTCAGCATGCGATGACGCTGATCGCATGCCGAACTCTTCACGGATGCTCATATAAATGGCATCCCTTAGAGTCTTTGGTGGGTGCCGGTAAAGACTCTGTTTGACGGGACCATCATTGAGTCCCTTCATGAAGCCAGTTACCTGCATAGCTGGGGGCACCGGCTCATACACAATATTTGACAGCAAATGTTGCGTCTTCTGAGCGTAAGCTTGAAGGTAAAGCTTACCTTGCCGGAGTTCCATGAACTCCTGCCGACTACTTAGCTCCATTTCAGGAGCTTCAAAGTTGATCTTTAGCTCAGCTTTTAATTCCTTATAAGTAAGGAACGCAGAGTCATCAGTGGCTCTGCGACTCATCGCCCATGCCCTGGCTCTGCCGCCCAGACATGTTGTGGCGAAGTACGCCTGTTGACGTTCGTCAACAATATTTTGCGCAGAGATGGCATATTCCACCTCTGCGAACGATCTACGAAGGGGCTTTCCCCCTTCACCGGTAAATGGAGGTACTCGCGCCTTTACCACTTCAACGCTATGCGTTGCAGGTGCAGGTGCGGTCCGCGCTGCCTCTTGCGTGGGCCGTGCTGGATTTTCTAGGTGGTTTCGCCTAAAGTGATTCACCACCTCTATCGCTTCCTCCGGGGTCTTACCCAGGAGGAAGATAAGGATGTCGTCCCCATGGACCGAACCATCTCTACCGTCGCGTCTTTACTACGCGACGAGAAGTGGGGGAAGTGTTTCTTCACCACTTACAGGTTTCTCTCTCGCTCGGCAGGCGTCATGTCTCACGACTTGATGCCGAGCGGCTCTTAATCTTCGCTCCGCTAGTTGACTAGCGGAACGGAACTGTGGTCGTTAAGACGGACCACAAAGTGCTACCAGGTGTAACAGGACTGATCCTGTTACGGGCTTACACTGTATTTGCGAGGAAGCGTGCAATACAATAAGGGCAGGATTAGTTGGTAACAACTAATCCTATACTTAAAGTAAATATAAGTATTTACTTATTCTTTAGAGCGCAAAATTAAGAGTGTTTATTAAATGGGTGGTTAGCGGCTAACAGTATAGTAATTACCCAACTAATATAATAATATCAAGTATTAAACTAACTGTACTATTAGTTAACCTGCATGATTCGGTATTTATACCGAATCGACTTTTCCTTCGTAGATTATAATAACTTATAATCTATTATTTGAATTTCAGACAACGCGTCTGAAAATCAACTGTGATATTATACCTTGAATATCAATTATGTAATGGCACCCCATTACATCCACAGTGTAAACCAACAACTACCTTGTCAAATTCGCGATCTCTGATCGCGTGGAATAGGTGGATACCCGATCTTCGGCTGGGTCCACCTTCGGCACCAGCTGTTTATGATGCGTCGTCGAGGTCTTCATCATTTCATCGGCGTCCAAATAAAAAAGCAAAGAACTGATTAGGATCAAACGCCCCAGTGCTGATCCGGTTTGCTCAAGTTTCCCCGAACAACCCCTTTATCTGCTGCCCGAACTCACCGAAAGCAAGGCAGGATACTCCAAGATGCCGATAACTTAAGACGGACAATCTTCAATTTTGTCTTCAAAATTTGTTACAACTCCTTGATATGACAAGATTTTTGAAATCATTGTCTTCTTTGAATTCCTTCTCTTTGTCTTTGTGACAAAGTGTACCGTAAATTTTGTGTACAACTGTGGGTACATGGACGGGCCATCGGATTAGAAGCGGCACTAGGTACGGGTACTTAACGGTTAGCGACGGACGATTGAGAAATCAGGTTGACTGGTCGACGGAAGCACATTGTAATGGGTAGTTCTGATTGGTTGATATTAGGTAATTGGTAGATTTTAGGATATAAGCACTAATAAAGTTCTACTTTTGCGTCTGATCGATAAGATCACCCACAGGGACGGCACCTAGCGCCTCCCTTTATTTTATACGCACCTTCACGTCCCGGGCGGGAGCACCTAGTGCACTTTTTGGCCCACTGGCAGACGTGGAGTTCTTGGGAACTCGCCCTTAACTCTGCCCGCTGTGTCATAGGTAGTTTACGTAAATGTTTTTTTTTGGGAACGTAATCGAGCAGTGCGCTCTCACCTCTTCCCCATTGGTTCTCATCTGGCCCTTAGAAGTTCGGATGCTTTAAGCGCCCCACGGGAACTCTAGGTGGATTTCTGCGAAGACCGTCGATCAGCACTTGGGAAGCGCTGATCGACCCCCGCCCTCTTAGGTCTAAGATTAGAATACATAGTATATTGGGTGTTCTATTAGAGGACTAGGCTTAAGAGGCTCCGCGATCAAGTGGTGAAGGTTTCCGCTACCTGATCAAGTACCCCTTCACTGATCACCACCAAGATCGACGATCTGCAACCTGCGACCTGCGATCATCGACCCGCAATCGCGCCAATTCGTGCTGTATCAACTAGATCGATCAGCGACCTGCGATTATCGATCATTGGTCTGATCATCCCCTGATCATCGATTGTCGACCTTGATCATCACCTGATCATCGATCTTGATCAGCGACCTTGATCATCGACTTTTTGCACCTGATCACACCTGATCGCATCTGATCGACATACCGGTCGATTCGCTACGAGTTTATCCCAATCTTGCATCGGCCCCCACGTATCGTAAGTCCACTTAAGAGCCTGCGTCACCAGCTTGCTCACGTGTCGCACGATACCTTGTCTAGAAAGCCAAGCATGCCGTATTGTTCCCGGTACATGGTCAATTTTGCGGCGGGATATGGTCGATGCACGGCATGGCACTGTCCATTTTCGACATTGAGAATCGACGCTTTGATCTCCGCGTGGCCGTCGGGCGTCTGGAGCTCGCGGAGAATCGTATTGTAGTCGTCGTAACACTCGGTCACGAGCGTCCATGGACGTTTGATCTTGTGCACTCTCCATCGTATCAATCTACGATCCTAGCCCGCATCACACACGCACACATCAACTTGCGAAAGCGAATCCAAACCGTATCGATGCGTTCTCACGTACGCGACTCTTTCCTGTCGAAGTTTGTCCAGCAATTGTCGCTTGTCCGTGTCCACTGTGGCTTTCCTAATGCATGACATACACCCCCCCCACAAACACACACATACAGAGTGAGGAAAGAAACACACACAGCGTGGCTCACGAGCTCAACCACACGCACGCATTCTTAGCGTCTTCGAGCTGGATCGATTCTTTCTTTAACATATTCAAGAGCGGCTCCACTTTGTCTTTCCGTTCCATCTGCAACACACAGACGACACAGAAGCCCCAATGTTACTGAATGAACCATCTCTCTCTTGTGTACCATCATGGCGTCCTTCTAGCGTCGCTTCTCTTCCTTGACTTCTTCGACTTGACGTTTCGCGTCTTCAAACTCGAGCCGCTCCACCACATCTTCATCTTCTTCAGACAGCGAAATATTATGACCCCGGGGACCTTCCGGGATATCACCACTTACTTTCTCTTTCCATTTTAAATTCCAATATGCAACACACATAAATATCCATTTTAAATTCCAATATGCAACACACATAAATATATAATATCATAGTCATGATCCTCTTCAGAAATATGGTCAATCATCAACATAGTTTGGACCGGCTTCTGACGGTGCTGCATGTGGAGTATATTCATCATCAAAGTTTTCACCAATCTCAACTTGGCACTCGCCAGGACCAAGCTGATCATCACATTTCTCCCTCAGTATCATTGGGGGCGAATCGCCTTCCTCCAAAAAAATGAACTGCATTATACGTATGTTGGCGGAGCTATGGTCATCTTCTGCTTTCGACCAATCAAAACGCTCGTGGAACTCTTTTTTTACTCTTCATCTCTTCCTGCGGTTTATGGCAGTTGGCCGTTGGGTTTTCTCTGAATCACCTCACCATGAATCAAATGAATCCGATTCTACTATGTTAGGACTATCATATCGTAAAAATGACGACGACAACATATCCGACTGCCGTATTGTTCCCGGTACATGGTCAATTTTGCGGCGGGATACGGTCGATGCACGGCATGGCACTGTCCATTCTCGACATTGAGAATCGACGCTTTGATCGCCGCGTGGCCGTCGGGCGTCTGGAGATCGCGGAGAATCGTATTGTAGTCGTCCTAACACTCGGTCACGAGCGTCCATGGACGTTTGATCTTGTGCACTCTCCATCGCATCAATCTACGATCCCAGCCCGCAACACACCGCACACATCAACTTGCGAAAGCGAATCCAAACCGTATCGATGCGTTCTCACGTACGCGACTCTTTCCTGTCGAAGTTTGTCCAGCAATTGTCGCTTGTCCGTGTCCACTGTGGCTTTCCTAATGCATGACATACATCCCCCCCCCCACAAACACACACACATACAGAGGAGGGAAGAAACACACACAGCGTGGCTCACGAGCTCAACTACACGCACGCAGTCTTAGAGTCTTCGATCTGGATCGATTGTTTCTTTAACATATTCACGAGCGGCTCCACTTTGTCTTTCCGTTCCATCTGCAACATACAGACGACACAGAAGCCCCCACTGTTACTGAATGAACCATCTCTCTCTCTTGTGTACCATCATGGCGTCCTAGTAGAGTCGCTTCTCTTCTTTACTTCTTCCACTTGACGTTTCGCGTCTTCAAACTCGAGCCGCTCCACCACATCTTCATCTTCTTTAGACAGCGAAATATTATGACCCCGGGGACCTTCCGGGATATAACCACTTACTTTTTCTTTCCATTTTAAATTCCAATATGCAACACGCATAAATATATAGGATCATAGTCATGATCCTCTTCAGAAATATGGTCAATCATCGACATAGTTTGGACCGGCTTCTGACGGTGCTGCATGTGGAGTATATTCATCATCAAAGTTTTCACCAATCTCAACTTGGCACTCGCCAGGACCAAGCTGATCATCACATTTCTCCCTCAGTATCATTGGGGGCGAATCGCCTTCCCCAAAAAAATGAACTACATTATCCGTATCTATGATCATCTTCTGCTTTAGACCAATCAAAAGGCTCGTGGAACTCTTTTTTTTACTCTTCTTCTCTTCCTGCGGTTCATGGCAGTTGGCCGTTGGGTTTTCTCTGAATCACCTCACCATGGATCAAATGGATCCGATTCTACGGTGTTAGGACTATCATATCGTAAAAATGACGACGACAACATATCCGACTCCAAGTGGGGCAACGACAGGTACACTCGTGAATTTTAGTGATCTGTTCTTCACATCTCGTCGATTGTAAGCTGCCGTACTACAGGCTTCTGATCGCTGGCTGCAGAACTACTTTGAATTACGTGAACAAAAGAAAGATTGCTTTGAAACTGTCCTGCTATTATCTAATCACACTTATTTTGTCCGATGAAAGGACAATGAGAGCACTACATACATATAAGTAAGATATGAATCTGTGTTCGTATACTCAGTCAGTTTAAACACTCGTTTTACCGCATATATATTTCATATTAAGTACTGGTTTATTATATTAGTAATTACATAACATGCTACCGCTTATACCACCTAATTTTTCAGAATTCACAAAATGCCATAGGGCTAATAAATGGGACTACATTTCACAAAAGCTGTCTAAAACGGGTAGATTATAATTACGTACATTCGCGAAATTACCTTAGGTGTTGACGGAAACATGTATCATGTTTTGATTTTTGACCAACTTTTGAAGACCATCCTTATTACAATATAGAGTGGAATTTATAAGAACAAACATTTATCGTCTAATACTGAGGTAAATTTTATAGTTAGTTCGACATTTTAACAACCTTTTTTAAAAGAACTGACTATTTGAACACAGATTCAGCGCAATTTGAAGATTGACTATTTGTACTTGCAGTGGGGGGGGGGGGTATGTATGTTGTTTCTGTTGAACTCTATGGATACAATTTGTACTATCGGTCGGTCGATCTCAACAAAAAGCAAAATTTTCAAACGCGCCGGAAACTGTGGTATGTCCTGTAACTAAATATAATTCGGAAATTTTAAAATCTACACCGTCCGAACTTTTTTTACTTAAGTTGAACCAGGACCAAAAATAGATAATGAGCTAAGTTCATTTATCTCACATGGTATGAATTTAACATTTTTCCAAATTATATTGTTTTACTAACCACAGAGGGAAACTGACATTTTAACAATGTAGAAGTTCTTCTGTTTCAATCCAGAGACAGGTGACAAAAAACTCTTGACACTTTCCTTCTTTTGCTTTTGGATATCCTTGCATATCGTCAGCGATTTCTTCGTAAGTCGCTCTTCTTAGTATTTTAGCTTCGTCTTTACCACTAAGGTTGGGATCGTTTTTTGCAAGGAGTCGCAGCTTCTACTTAACAGCGTCGTTAACATCGTATCGATTGGTTGGTTGTTCTAATTATTCAGAGCTCGTCAAAACTCGATTTATGATGGTCCAAGAGCTGACTCCCAAAGGCCACCTCAAGAAGGCCTCTTTACTTAACATAAACTTGTTAAAAAATAGTCCTTATACTTAATTATTATAATTAGGTAGGACTATTTGTTTTTAGTTAGCAATCTGTATTTCTTACTTTTTAGGTACTAAAAATACGGTATCCGTACTCGATTCTGAGTACTGCCTATTTTTACACTGAAAGTAATGTAGGTAACACAACAGCTGTTGGAGGTATAGTATACCTTCAATTGCTCATGCATATTCATGTTAGGCTAGCTAATCACTTCTCAATAAACTTTGCATTGGACAACTACCTGGTTCAATCTACTTCGTCGGACGCTTATTAATCTCTCTACGGGTGTCTCTCTCGCGACCTAGCTGTAATTGGTTGCCAAGATATAGACTTGAGACGATTTGGCATTTTCGCTATATTATTCGACATCTACGACCTCAAGTTTTCTACGCTACTATGCTACGATGGAAGGAAAACCTTTCAACAGGTTATGATCCCAAAGTTTCATCATGTCTCCAGCGACGACGGATCCCAGGAGGAGAAACCGGCTGCGATGGGCGCCGAAGGAATGAAAATACTGGAGATGTTCCAGAAATTGTGCGACCGGATGGACAGGCTTGAAGCTACCAGGGTCCAACCGGAGCCGAATAACTTTGGCTTCAACAACTCAATGCGTCTGGGTACGCGTATGTGGATGGAGTCGCTCGAAAGCACTCCCGACAAGAAGCCTGAGGTGCAACCGAATTTTTACCATAATAATTTTGGTATGGGTGCACCTATGGAAAATCTGCCCCCGGTGTACAAGACGCCTTCCGCCAAAGAATGCAAGCTCTAAATCAAGATATTTGATGGTACCGAGGTGTACCGAGGACTTGGAGCGGATTTCAAGGACTGGGGTACAAGATTCATCCGGCAGATATCGATTGCCGAATTTTCCTGCGGTTACTATTGGAGCGAAGACATCAAGGTGGATTTGCTAGACCACTACCTCGGTGTTACCGCTGAAAACTATTACAATAGACGGGTCGACACATGGTGGAATGAATCTCCCACTCTGGTGCACGTTATGAATAATATGCTTAATGCATTTCATACAACCATCACCTCTGCACAGGCGATGAAATTGTTCACCAGTCGAAAGAGTCCCAAGCGTTCGTGGAACGAACATTTTTTGTACTTGTTATCAATATCTGAGGCAGTTGGCGGCAGTGAGCCGCTTGTACTGGACAATGTGGTCCATTATGCCTCACCGAATTTGAAGACAATATTAATGGCTAAGTACGACAATATGCGGACCGATTTTCTCCGGCACGCCGAAGAGTTGACGCACTTTGCGCAAGCTCTCGAAGGCGAATCAAGAACCGTCAAGGTCTACAATACCGACGCAGTAAATTTGGACGAGGAGAAGAAAAAAATGATCAAGTGTCATGGGTGTGGCAATGTAGGTCATATCAAACTGAAATGTCCGAACAAGCCCGACAAAAAAATCGATTTCCCGATCGCTGTTTTGAATTTCGCACCAAAATCAGTTGCAAACACTTGGATTTTCGATTCCGATGCTAGCATGAATTTGGTTAATCAGCGAAAGTATCTGCGTGATACCGAACCAGTTGACGGCACGTGTTTCCAGGCTGATGGAAAACAGCTGGAAATTACGTTTAAAGGCTGTATTTTGATAAAAGTCCATGCCAATGGTAAACCAAAGACGGTGCGAGTGGATAACGACTATTACGTGAAAAATCTCGCGAAAAAAATCTTGTCGTATGGTCTTTTGGAGGAGAAAGGGTGTGAGATGACCTATGTTAATGGCAACCGTATGTTTTTACATACATCCACCCGATCTCAGATTTTTGATATCCAAAATACCAACAAGGTTTTAACGGTGAATGTTTCGGTGATCATCGATGACGAGACTTTTCCGGCCGTTATGGGCATCGTGGAAGAAAATGACACCGAATCGGCCCGACAATCAGATGTCCAAAAAGGGTCGTTAATGAATTTTCATGATCAACTTGGACATCTGAATTACGACGCCATAAAACGATTGGATAAGGATGCGTGAAGTGGGATCGAACTGATGGCCATAAAAGGATGAACTATATGACCTGTTTTCAGGACAAGCAGACAAAAAATCCGAGGTGCGCCAAGTACAGTGGTACCAACCCACCGATTGATCGAACCAGTGATGGATATTTTCCTACCTAAAGGGTCCGATTACCCCAAACGACCGCCTTGGCAACAGATACATGATCAACTTCGTTGTTTATAAATCTAGCAATGTGCGTGTTTTTCTCGCCAAACCCAAAGATGTTGCGGCGAAGAAATTTAAACATTTCATGGCGTTCTTCGAACGGCAGTTTAACTGCAAGGTTCACATATTATGTACCGATGGAGTGTATTAATATAAGAATATGGATGGTTTCTGCATGCATACTGGTGTTGAGCGACAAATCATTGAAGCGAACAACCAGTCGAGCAATGGAAAGGCAGAACCCATGCACCGCACGGTTATAAACATGGCAAGGTGCATGTGGTTTGCTAGTGCTTTACCACTTACTTTTTGGGGCGATGCGGTTCAATATGCTGCATATGTATTGAACCGCAGCCCAAGTAATTCAAATTCTCGACGTCAGTCACCTCTGGAGGTGATGCCAAGTAAGAAACCCAACCTTGGTGAGATCGTTGCTTTCGGTTCGATCTGCACTGTGTATAGAAATCCTGTAAATGATTCACTAGCACATCGTGCCCAGGTTGCGGTTGTGGTTGGCAAGAGCGAAGAGGTGAAGGGGCTTAAAGTTTACCTTAAGAGTGAACGTAAGGTTGTCGTCACTCAACATATCAAAAACGTTGAAACTATGACCCCGGACCAAAACCTCAAACTTCAACAAACTATGGTGCAAGATCGCCAATCGGGGGGGATGCAACTACTGCTCCAAGATGAAGGCGCGCAAGAAAAAAAAGTTGTCAACGCGAGCGCTGCGTTGCGCGAAGTGTTTACAAGTCCAAGCATGAATATTCAGCTCATAATGATCAAGATTCGACTGAAACTCCAAGTGCAGTCGAAGATGATGGGTCGGTACATTTCGTCAGTGAAATGGACCCTAAAAACTTCAACGAAGCGATGAAATCCCTCAACAAGACAAGTGGACGACTTCAGTTCAGGAGAAGCTTAATGATTTGGAACTTAACGAACTGTCGAGCGTCGTTGACAAGCCTCAAGATTGTCGACCCCTTCACACCAAGTGGGCGTGCAAGACGAAACTGGACCAAGATCGCAAAATCGAACGGTTCAAGGCAAGACTCGTTGCATGTGGAAACGAGAAACGTTTTTGGTATCGACTACACCTAACGTTTGGCTCAGTTATTGACATGAACGCGGTGAAGTTGGTTTTGGCGTTGGCGTCCAAGTGGCGGTGCCTGCGAGGCACGGGGATATTCCGAACGCCTATGTTAAGGCCGAGGAAAAGGAACATGACATCTTTCTGTTCATTCCCCAAGGCATGAATTTGAAGACGAGTGAGAACACTCAATGTTTTCAAGGAACAAGGTGTTAAAGCTCAAGAAGACGCTTTACGGCCTGAAACAGATAGGACGACTATGGAATAAATTAATCCATGGAAAACTATTGAATTTGGATTTTTCGCAGTGCTTGAAGGACATGTGTCTATACGTTAAGCACTTAAATGGAGAAACCGATATAGTAGGCATCTATGTTGATGACTACTAGTAACTGGTACAAAAGATGAGCTCGTGGAGCAATTCTTTCAAGATATGAAGTGCCTCGAGATTAAAAAACTCGGTAAGGTATCAAAATTCCTCGGAATGCGAGTGACTTTCGACGGCAACTCAGGATACAAGTTGGATCAAGAAGTGACGATCGATGAAATCATAAAGGATTTCAAGATGGAAGATGCCAACGCAGTACGGACTCCAATCGGCACGGACTTCGAAGACATATCACTTCAACCAAGCGACCCTCTCAAAAGTACTGGTTTAACGACAATCAAGGACTTCCAGTCTTTGGTCGGCAGCTTGCTCTGGATCGCTCGCTGCACCAGACCGGACATTGTATACGCCGTTCATAAGGCGCCTCGACGTACTCACGCCCCCACCACAGCTGACTGGCAGCTTGCCAAGAAAATTTTGCGTTACCTCAAGGGCACGAAACATCATAAGTTTTTTATGGGGCGTGGCGAGGTGGCAAGCGGCGAGTTGACCATCAAGGCGTACTGCGATGCCGATTACGGAGGTTTCAAGAGCGACAGAAAGTCGACCTCTGGTGGACTCATCTTTCTCGATGGAGTTTTGGTTGCTTGGCTTTGCAAGAAACAAGGTGCCGTCTCATTATCGACCATGGAAGCGTAATTTATGCAGCTTCGACAAATGTGGTCATGTTGTTGGGTTTTAAAGAACTCATTGAGGAAGTGCAAGTCAAGATAAAGCTGCCCATGCAACTTTGCATGGATAAACAAGCAGTGATCAAGATTTCAAGGGCGATCTAACAAGTGCCAAAATGAAGCATGTCGACATTCGGGTCAAGTTTATTATCTCTAAATTAGAGGTTGGACTTATTGAATCTACCTACGTTTTGACTCAAGATATGCCAGATGATGGACTTACCAAGGCTTTACCTGCATCAAGGTTCGAGGAGCTACGCGCCGCGCTCTGCCTTCAACATGTGTGATTTTTCGAAATACACATTGAGGAGGAGTGTTAAAAATAGTCTGTATACTTAATTATTATAATTAGGTATGAATATTTGTTTTTAGTTAGCAAACTGTATTTCTTATTTTTAGGTGCTAAAAATACGGTATCCGTACTCGATTCTGAGTACTGCCTATTTTTACACTGATAAGTAATGTAGGTAACACAACAGCTGTTGGAGGTATAGTATACCATCAACTGCTCATGCATATTCATGTTAGGCTAGCTAATCACTTCTCAATAAACTTTGCATTGGACAAATACCTGGTTCAATCTACTTCGTCGGACGCTTATTAATCTCTATACGGGTTTCTCTCTCGCGACCTAGCTGTAATTGGTTGCCAAGATATAGACTTGAGACGATTTGGCATTTTTGCTATATTATTCGACATCTACGACCTCAAGTTTTCTACGCTAATGTGCTACGATGGGAGGAAACAAGTTTCAACAGCCTTCAACGGGTGTAAGTTGATCCACACTATGATAGGATGTTCCACTTACGATGTGGATCGAATCAGCACCAAGATCCAAGCACTGCAATTAGGACGGAGAGTCCTGGATTGATCATTAGTTAATCGATCTGAACAATATTTTGGCCATTCAAAGTAGACTTAGTGTTGTAAGCCAATTAGAATTGCGTTTTAGCTGACGACAGTATTTTGTTGCATAACATATTTCCTTTGCATATTGCATCAAACATGTGTAGTACCCGGTCGTACCGACGGGGCGGAGGTTATATAAGGTTAACGTAGTTGCTTCTATCGTATAACCTTATAAACCATAGAGTTTTTGGGTGGGTTTATTCCGTACCACGCTTTTCGTTATTCCGTACCTCAAAATCGTACCTTGGCTGCATTTACCCTTTTATGGCTTAATTAGTCGGAGTTTGTACATGTTGTGCATACCTTGCAGCACTGGTTGCAGAATCGGTTGGCCTGCATCCGCCAAATCGTCGGTCTGCTGTTGATCTGCATCAGAAGGCAATCATCCGTTCTATTTCCAATCACATTCAACCAGCGTAAAATCTAGATATGCTATCAATCTACATATAGGGAATCTATCTAGGAAAAGAACATAATCAAATCATATCGGATTCCAAATCGTCATCATCATCATCGGCAATATCGTCATCGTAATCATTGTCCTCCGGAATACTAGATGGATGGCAAAAGCTCAAGTAAGCCCGACGAGGAAGGATGGTTTGAAGGTTTACGTACGGACTCGGACGGTACTGGTAATGCTGTTGACTGATCTGATTGTATTCCTGGGATTGCCGTACTGAAGGTTGAGAATGGTTGTAGCCTTGAGGGCTATAAATCGGGGGAGACAAATAGCTACTCGGATACTGGGACCTGTGGACGTCATCTTGTGTTGGGTATTCCTTTTCATCTGCAGTTCGGGAGGTTGGGCGTAGTGACTGCCAAGGATAGGTACATAAGAAGTGGATGGTTGGAAATGGGGCAGGTTGTAATGCTGTACGGGGGGCGATTGAGTATAGGACCGACCAACCTGTGTGTGGAAGTCTAGGTGAGGGGGTCGTTGTACCAACCCTGGATGCAACGGTGCTTGCAACGGAGGGGGATACGATTAGGAACTCTGGGATTCCTGGGAGGGTCGATATGTTGGAGGCTCCTGTAATCTCTGAGGGGGATCCTGCCGCTGTGGTGCTGAGGCCGAATAAGATGAGGACGCGATTGATGAACCATTTGGTGGCTGCTGCGCACTTTGGTCGGAGGGCTGCGGCAGCATTTGAGTCTGTGTACTGCATAAGATACCTGCTTATTGATGATATGGGGAAACTTCTTACCTTTTTCATAGTACAAGTCGTCCTATTGTGATTTGCACGCTTTCCACAATACCCAAATTTTCGTTTCATAGGCCCGACACCTCTCGCGGCAATACGCTTGTCTGCGCTCTCGTGAGCGCTATCAATGCGCCTCCTTGCGTTCTTACCTTTCGCCTTGGGAGGATTAAAGGGGGCTTTTTGTTTCCGTGGGATCAATTTCTCGTCAAGGAACGAAAACGGATATGTAAGTAAATCGACTTCAATCCTGTCTTCTCGCCGGATATACTCAAGTAACGTGTGGGAGCATGGCAGACCATATGTCCTAGAGAATGTTTGCGTGCACTCGGATGGTTCGTACTCATCTTCCTTTTGATTTTGCTTCATATACTCGATCTTGGCCTTTTCTGCCTGCTCGTGTAACAGAGGCGATGCCTTATTGGATAAAAGACAATCCACTTCAGCCAGCACTGTTGCAACTGCAGTACGCTGGGAGCCTTGTTGCAGGTCATCACTGAACCCAGCTTCTTCCAGATGTTCTTCGGAACGGTCCCTCAATTTGATGTAAATGGCAAGTAAGCCTTGATTCGCGCTGCCGAGCCGCGACTTAACACTCCGGTGCCCACTCTCGACCCGTGAGTTATGTCGGTGGCCCAAGTGCATCACGTCACGCAACCAGGGTTCGCAAAAGCGTTCTTTGTGAACGTTAATCCAATTGCACCGAATATAGTCCGCGGCTTCTTCGTTGATTCTGCTCCGGATGTCCGCCCAATACTGCTCAAATGCTTCCTCGGTAGCAGACTCGAGAAAAATTTTAAAGATGCGCTTTTCAAACTGATACCAGGTAAGCATGGGGTAGTCCTCGGATACTTCAGCTGGAAATTCTTTTTTGTGGTTTGCCAAAATGTTCATGACGATGTGCCACACGCATAGCATATGGAGCGCGTGTGGGAAAACTTATTCTACAGCATTGATCAAGGCGGGCTCAGCGTCTGTCAGGATGGCTCGGAGTTCAACAAGTATGCCGAAATAAATACAGGCATAGAGAACCCATTCATAATCTTCCTGCGTCGTTGTGCTCATGAAGCAGTAGGCGAGTGTATACGATTTGTATTTTTTGGTATTTGTAGCCGGTGCGTATACGCATGTGCGGCTAGCACACAGAGGAAGGCTTTCCTTAAAGCGGCGTTCGCCTCTACTTAGCCTATACGCCCTTATTAAGGGCTTAGTAGGAGAGAGATCTCCTACTCGGGGCCAAGATTCCCGGGTTAGTTTACTCTAGACTTTACTAGTGCCTTAACGGCAAGGCTCCCTTACAAAGGGTGTAGCTAAGGGGAGGGCTCCCCTTACGCTACGGCACTCACTACACGCACGACCGGTCGAGGTCGTGCGTCTGTACTAAGGAGTGAAATGTAAACTTAATATATTTAATATGTAATTATTTAAACTAATATAAACCATATGTAACACTAAGTAGAATATTCCTAATTCGTACCTAGCTAAAATGTAGTGTACACACCTGTGTACTGACACGTGGATGACTGACACACCACCCCAAGGGCCCATGCCCTGATTGGTTAAAATAACCAAAGGTTCGAAACCTTTCAACCCGGCCAATACTGTCCTCAACCGTGGTGTACTCATGTACACCAACACTAAATGTAACCCGAATGTAACCTCGTTACATCCTCCCCCATCAAGACTATTGCTTACGCAATAATCAAAATCTTGTTGGAGAACTCCAACGCCAGTTCCCCTGGCCATCCATATGTACACCTCTAGTGGTGCTATGGCGTCTCCTCTAGAAGAGGTAGACTACTCCGAAAACTCGGACGTGGATGCTTTTGGGGATACCTCCCCAATGGTGAGCCGCTCCGACAGCGCCGAACGGCGTTGTCGGCAGCCTAATCCGTTCCCCACACGTGGGGAAAATGCGCTAACCAGTGCGGCACCCCTGCTCATATCGGATGATACAACCGAATCGCCAAAGGCGATCATCACTAATGAGCTGGACGCAGCTCAAGACTCCCAACTTGCCGCACAGGCACTAAGGGCTGCGTTACGCGCCCCCAAACGCCCTTCAAGGGCGGCTTATAATTTTGATGGTCCTCGTGACCTTCCAAAATGGTCCAGGCGATTGGTAAGGACTAGTCTAGCGTCCTATACCACTGGACCCGCGGCTGAACAGCCGTACCAACGCGAACGATGTGAGAAACTCCGGCAACAACTGCTTACACAAAAGCAGTTCACTAGCGTCTCGTACCGACAGAGCTTAAACAGGCAGGCACAAGGTGCCCCTGTTGAGAACCTCCGCGAGGTTCCTTTCGTTCATTCTCCGGGAGAAAGTGCCGATGACGCAGAGAAGAAGTTCCGCGCATGGGCGGAAGGGGAGAAGCTTCTCCCCAGCTTCGATGAGCTGCATGACAGCTATTCCCGTCGAGACATTTGGTTGGAGAGGGTGTTGCGCCTTACATTTGACAAAGCTAAGGCGATGGAGCAACTACGTGCTCCGTATCGCACGCGCTACGCCAGCGCCCCTGTCTCCGCCCTGGTGTCCGGAGACAGTGTGGTCGCCACATCTGCCTCCGGCCAACTCCCACTTATTGGGAGTGAAGAGGCTTCTCATACCCCTCTGGTAGTTGACTCTCAGTGGGATTCTCCCGCTCGAAAGCGTCAACGACGTCGCGGCAATCCTGCCGTAGGGGAGTCTCGAATTCCCACGAACTCTGTGAGTGTGGATAACCTTTCCACTTCACCAGATACTGGGTTTGACCCCGATGATGGCGCCGCGCCATCAGCCGCTCCACATGAAAGTGTGGAGTACTCTCCGCATCGAGCATTGGAGGAGGAGGTCGCACAATTGCGACGTGAGATTCGCGCGCGCTGTGATCGTCACAGCCTTCGCATCCATGATCTCAACGAGGGGATCCGCGATGAGCGGGATGCCACTGATCGCTTCGAGAGGCGGCTTGCCTCTCTCGAGACGACCGTTGCGGAGCTTCGTGGTCGCATTTTATCCCTTTAGGGCTTCCTTCGCCCTGCGGTACCTTACGGCTATCCGCCTTTCCACCCTCCTCCAGGAGGGGCCCCGCCTCCGGGTCCTGGTATGGCTTAAGCATACCGACATAAAAGGTTGGATGTGTACGCATCGCCTTCGGGATGTCTAAGGTGTACGACAAGCCCTTTCGGGCTAA
>CM047584.1:18794521-18837189 GCA_026184515.1 Peronosclerospora sorghi
TTTAAGGTGTTAGCCCGAAAGGGCTTGTCGTACACCTTAGACATCCCAAATGCGATGCGTACGCACCCAGACTTTTATGTGGGTATGCTTAAGCCATACCAGAACCCGGAGGCGGGTCCCCTCTCGGAGGAGGGTGAGAAACCGGATAGCCGAAAGGCGCAACAGGTCGGAACATCTCCGACAGGGTTGATATACGACCCTGAAGCTCCGCAACGAGAGTCTCGAGAGAAGCAAGCCGCTCCTCGATGCGTTCATTCGCACTCCCCTCGTTGCGGAGTTCCTCCTGAGCATCTTGGATGCGAAGGCTGTGCCGATCACAGCGCTCGTGGAAGTCACGCCGCAATAGCGCTACCCCCTCCTCCAGTGCTCGATACGGAGGGTACTCCACATTATCATGTGGAACGCCTGATGGCACGACGCCATTACCGGGGTGAGACCCAGTACCTGGTGAAGTGGAAAGGGTATCCACATTCCCAGAACTCGTGGGAGTACGAGAATCCCCTGCGGCAGGATTGCCGTGACGTCGTTGACGCTTTCGAGCGGGAGAATCCCACTGAGAGTCAACGACCAAAGGAGCTGAAGAAGCCCCTTCACTACCAATAGCTGGGAGTTCGCCGGAGGAAGATGCTGTACCTGCATTTCTCTCCGGCACCACATCAGAGCAGAGCGCGTATAATAGGAGGCAGGCAATTTCCCTTGCGCTTTGGCCTGAGCATAGGCCAAGCGTAGCGCTCTCTCTACCCAAACTTCGTGTTCGGAAAAGCTGTTGTACAGCGCATCAAAACTGGGGAGGTGTTTCTCCCTTTCCGCCCAGGCGCGGAACGCCTGTTCTGCGTCTCCGACGCTTTCGTCCCTCAGGAGAACAAAGGGAATCTCGCGGATAATATCCACGAGGGCACCGCGTGCCTGTTTCCCGAGGCGCGTCCGGTAGGACTTAACGGATAATGTTTGGGCGTTAGTAGCCGGGCCCGGAGTTGGTTCCGATGCGCAATTTCACGCTGCAGTATAGCCGCTGGTCCATGGGTATAAGAGGCTAAAACCCTCTTGACCGCGTTCTTAGCCATCTTTTGAGGGTATCGAGGTCCCTTACGTGCCCGTACGGCACGACGGGCCTCTTGAACCAAGGACGGTTCATTGGTGGTGGTTGCCTGTGGCAACCTGGAGGTATCACCCCTAGTGGGTAACGGTGGCGCACGAATTAGTGCGTTTTCCCCACGTGTGGGGAATGGGTTGGATGACTGATAGCGCCGTTCGGCGCTATCAACATGGCCAGCCGTTGGAGAGAGCTCCCCAAGGGCGTCCACTTCCGAGCTGTCGGAATAGTTTGCGTCCATAGCACCGCTGAGGGTGTACAGTGGACAGCCAGAGGTATGGCGTTGGAGTTCTCCAACAAAATTTTGTTTATTGCGTAATCAATAGTATTGATGGGGGAGGATGTAACGGGGTTACGTTCAGGTAACACTGAGTGTTGGTGTACATGAGTACACCACGGTTGAGGTCAGTATTGGCCGGGTTGAAAGGTTTCGAACCTTTGGTTATTTTAACCAATCAGGGCATGGGCCCTTGGTGTGGTGGTGTGTCAGCCATCCACGTGTCAGGACACAGTGTGTACACTACATTTTAGCTAGGTACGAATTTGGAATATTCTACTTAGTATTACATATAGTTTATATTAGTTTAAATTAATTTAGGCTAATTACATATTAAATATATTCAGTTTATATTTCACTCTAAATAGCAGACGCGCGACCTCGACCGGTAGCGCGTGCAGTGAGTGTCGTAGGTAAGAGGGAGCCCTCCCTTTATCTACACCCCGTAAAGGGAACACATCCGTTAAGGCTACGTAGTAAGCCAACCCGGGAATCTTGGCCCCGAGTAGGAGATCTCTCCTACTAAGCCCTTTATAAGGGCGTATCGGCTAAGTAGCGGTAGATACCGCTTTAAGGAAGAGCCTTCCTCTGTGCGCTAGCCGCACCGTGCGTATACGCACCGGCTACACTGCACGCCGCAGAAGGTTTGGAAGCAGAGGATCGAGCAATCCCCTCCAGCTTATTATACCCGGCCGGGACGCGTTACAGGCGCACTCGGCCCGCCGGAAGTCCCTCGACGGGAGTACACATTGGTCGGATTTTCAAGCGCAAGTTGCACACGTTTGGAACGTGTTATCAAGTTATTGGATTATTTCGTGGATATATCGTTCGTGGAGTGTATCACGTTCTTATTCGATCTCTATATTGGAGTTTTGGACTTTTATTCTCGTATTGGTTGGGCTCTACGATCGATTGAGCGATCTGCCCTTTTTAGTATATTTACTTGGAGTATAACTGGTCTGTCCGTACCCAGGGTGAAGAGTTCCGCCCAGGGTACATTACCCAGCACGGTCTCCCACATTTAGACCACAAGTCGATTTACAGCACCGATCCACCGAGTGTGTTACCAGCCCATTCCATCGGGTACACAAGGTGAGATGACGAAAGAATTGTACCAGGCGTCCTATGCTGATGATCGGTCATCTGCTAGCAGCGGACGATCAGATCGGATCGTAGGCGAAGGTTCGCGGGGTACCCCACCCCCCCGTCAGTTGGAAGGCTGGGCACGATGGTGGTCAGGTTCTCGACACTACGGTGTTCGATTTTGAACTTGACTCCACCACAATCCGGTGGAATGCCGCATCTCTCTCTATGTCGCGCTTGAGCGCCGAAATCTCTTCCTCACCCTATAGCAACGCTTTTTTGTATGCGGTAATCTTATTGTAGATGTCGCTCAATCGGAAGGTGCAGGTGGGGTAGCGTCGCTTGACCGCACGTAACAACTCTGGTGCTTTGGTACCTGCCTTCAAGTGAGCGTTGAGAAATGCGGCAATTTCTGGATCATCAATTAGACGTGTAAGAGGGTAGATCGCGACGTTTCCAGTAGGCTGATGGTTGTGATCTCTGTGTATAAGCTTCACTATCCACTTACTATCATCTGAGTTCTCGCGTCTAATCTGCGCCTTCCATTTGCAATCTGTAAGATTCGTTGCACCTTTGCGCTGGGTGCCTCCATTGTTGCGGTGGACTTGATATACACGCCGCAACGAATGCAAGGGAAGTCTTGATTCCATCCTCCAGTCTTTTTCAAAGGATACTTTTTCTTGCCTTTAACTGCTAAACCGTAAGTTTTAGCCCATTCCTACAGAGCTTCCTTTGCCAGATCAAACGTATCAAACACACGATCTTCGAAATGCTGCTTGTCAATTCCAAAATCTGGACCAGGCAGAGGAGGTTCCAATTCATTCCTGTCGTCGGCAGCTGCAATATCGTTCTGGTCGGATCCTGTCTGATTTACATCATTGTTGTCGATTTCAGGAGCCGAAAAGGTGCTCTCTTCTTCCGGAACAAGATCTTGAGACGAAGTAATAGTTGTAGGGACTGCGAACAGATCAGACATTGCACACTGACTATGTGTGAGAAGGGGGACGACAATTTACTCTTTAGGATGCGAGATGATGATATTCTTCAGGATGCGCAGAGTCAATTCTGAGGGAAAACCTATGGGAGTAACAAAACTCAAGCAACTGGACAAGATCTGGACGCAACTCTTACTAATTAAGCCATAAAAGGGTAAATGCAGCCAAGGTACGATTTTGAGGTACGGAATAACGAAAAGCGTGGTACGGAATAAATCCACCCAGAATTTTTCACTTCACTGTAAAAGAGCTATTTATAAAGTCGAATTCAATTAGGTCCGATGTATAGTGTAGTTCGAATTCGATTAGGTACGGCCCTCTCTACCTGCCCCCTCTACGTGTAATCACTTTTGGGTGCTCTCATTAGCCAGCGAGGGAATAACAAAATTTTATTGGCTGAGAGGATGAAAGTTCACCCAAGGGGGTTTACGTTTTTAATTATATAGATTTGAATTGGAATTCTCTATTTTTGGTCCTGGGTCTATTTTAGTTAAAAGCTCGGACAAGGTGTGAATTTAACGGAAAAAGGTGTGGATTTAAAAATAGGCAATTGATATCCGTATCCCCCCCAAATTACTACCCGTACCCCCCCCCTCAATTATATGCGTATCCTGTAGCCGGGTGCGTACACGCACGGTGCGGCTAGCTCACAGAGGAAGACTTTACTTTAAGCGGCGTTCGACGCTACTTAGCCGATACGCCCTTATAAAAGGGCTTAGTAGGAGAGAGCTCTCCTACTCGGGGCCAAGATTCCCGGGGTGGTTTACAGATAGATTTCGCTAACCCCTTGTAACAAGGCTTCCCTTATAAAGGGAGGTAGCGTAAGGGAGAACTCACTTGGGCTACAATACTCACTGCGCGCGCGACCGGGCGTGGTCACGCGCCTAGCTCCGCTAATGCCTTAACGGCAAGGCTCTCTTACTAAGGTGTAGGTAAAGGGAGGGCTCCCTCTTACCTACGGCACTCACTGCGCGCGCGACCGGGCGTGGTCGCGCGCCTGCACTTTAGAGTGGAATGTAAACTGAATATATTTAATATGTAATTAGCCCAAATTAATTTAAACTAATATAAACTATATGTAATACTAAGTAGAATATTCCTAATTCGTACCTACTAAAATGTAGTGTACACACCTGTGTACTGACACGTGGATGGCTGACACACCACCACACCAAGGGCCCATGCCCTGATTGGTTAAAATAACCAAAGTTTCAGAACCTTTCAAACCGGTCAATACTGACCTCAACCGTGGTGTACTCATGTAAACCAACACTAAATGTAACCCGAATGTAACCTCGTTACATCCTCCCCCATCAAGACTATTGCTTACGCAATAATCAAAATCTTGTTGGAGAACTCCAACGCCAGTTCCTCTGGCCATCCATATGTACACCTCCAGTGGTGCTTGGCGTCTCCTCTAGAAGAGGTAGACTACTCCGAAAACTCGGATGTGGATGCCCTTGAGGATACCTCCCCAACGGTTAGCCGCTCCAACAGCGCCGAACGGCATTGTCGGCAGCCTAATCCGTTCCCCACACGTGGGGAAAATGCGCTAACCGGTGCGGCACCCCTGATCATATCGGATGATACAACCGAATCGCCAAAGGCGATCGTCACTAATGAGCTGGACGCAGCTCAAGACACCCAACTTGCCGCCAGGCACTAAGGGCTGCGTTACGCGCCCCCAAACGCCCGTCAAGGGCGGCTTATAATTTTGATGGTCTTCGTGACCTTCCAATGTGGACCAGGCGTTTGGTAAGGACCAGTCTAGCGTCCTATACCCCTGTCCCCACGGCTAAACAGCCGTATCAACGCGAACGCCGTGAGAAACTCCGGCAACAACTGCTTGCACAAAAGCATTTCACTAGCGTCTCATACCGAGAGAGCTTAAACAGGCAGGCACAGGGTGCCCCTGTTGAGAACCTCCGCGAGGTTCCTTTCGTTCTTTCTCCGGGAGAAACTGCTGATGATGCAGAGAAGAAGTTCCGCGCTTGGGCGGAAGGGGAGAAGCTTCTCCCCAGCTTCGATGAGCTCCATGACAGCTATTCCCGTCGAGACATTTGGGTGGAGAGGGTGTTGCGCCTTACATTTGACAAAGCCAAAGCGATGGAGCAATTACGTGCTCCGTATCGCACGCGCTACTCCAGCGTCCCTGTCTCCACCATGGTGTCCAAAGACAGTGTGAGCGTCACATCTGTCTCCGGCGAACTCCCAACTACTGGGAGTGAAGGGGCTTCTCGCGCCCCTCTGGTCGTTGACCTACAGCGGGATTATCGCGCTCAAAAGCGTCAACGACGTCGCGGCAATCTTGCCGTAGGGGAGTCTCGAACTCCCACGAACTCTGTGAGTGTGGATAACCTTTCCACTTCACCAGATACTGGGTTTGACCCCGATTATGGCGTCGCGCCATCAGCTGCTCCACATGAAAGTGTGGAGTACCCTCCGCATCAAGCATTGGAGGAGGTCGCGCAATCGCGACGTGAGATTCGCGAGCGCTGTGATCGACACAGCCATCGCAT
Organism: Peronosclerospora sorghi; assembly: GCA_026184515.1. Classification (NCBI taxonomy): domain Eukaryota; phylum Oomycota; class Peronosporomycetes; order Peronosporales; family Peronosporaceae; genus Peronosclerospora; species Peronosclerospora sorghi. Next base: position 18,800,489 of record CM047584.1, read on the forward strand.
CCATGATCTCCACGAGGGGATCCGCGATGAACGGGATGCCACTGATCGCTTCGAGAGGCGGCTTGCCTCTCTCGAGACGACCGTTGCGGAGCTTCGTGGTCGGATTTTATCCCTTTCGGGCCTACTTCGCCTTGCCGTGCCTACCGGCTATCCGTCTTTCCACCCTCCTCCCGGAGGGGGCCCGCCTCCGGGTCCTGGTATGGCTAAAGCATACCGACATAAAAGGTTGGATGTGTACGCATCCCCTTCGGGATGTCCAAGGTATACGATAAGCCTTTTCGGGCTAGTACCTTAAAGGGTCCCACAAACCTGGGCGCAGTTTATTGCGCAACACATTTGAAACTGCATGTGTAGGAAGATTTTTAGCGTTTAATAAAACACTTTCCCCTACTTTGTACAATTTTTCGTTTCGCCGCCCCTTGCGGTCAGCTTTCCCCTGATGCTTGTCTTGACTTTCCGTCATGGCATCGCAGACGTGTCGTAAGACACTAAGGCACGTCGATAAGAACTTATCGATGTGCTTTCGCACAGATACAGGGATGACATCGGGGAATCCTCCCCCCTCAAGCCCTGGGCCACACACACGTGGCGTCAACGGAGCCCTCGGATTAACTAATCCGTTCACGTAAAACGGGGTAAGCCCCGTAGATGCATGTACCAAATTGTTGATAGCAAATTCAACCATCGGAAGCATCTCACTCCAACTCTTTGGAGAATCCGGACATAAACTCCGGAGAATGTCCTCCACAACGCGATTAACGCGTTCCGTCTGACCGTCCGTCTGCGGATGATCCGCAGTGGACATGAGGATCTTGGTGCTTAGCACCTTAAACAACGCTCCCCAGAATTGTCCCGTAAAACGGGGATCCTGATCCTACACAACGGAATCGGGTAGACCATGTTGTCGAAAGACACGGTATAGGAACACTTTTGCCGTTCCTTGTCCATCTATGGACTCTGGCACCGCCGCCAGGTGAGCCATCTTGCTCAAACGGTCTACAAAGACCAATATGCCGGTGTTCCCGGTCTTATCCTTCGGAAAACCGAAGATAAAATCCATGCTAATGGATTTCCAACACTCCGTTGGAACCGATAAGCTCGCCAAAGGCGCAGCTGAACTTGCAGAGGGTTTAACCCTCTGACACGTCTCACAGGTGCGTATATACGCACCGACGCACTTATACATATTGGGCCACCACTACAAAGCGCTTAAAGCGCTGTAGGTCTTATACCGACCTAAATGACCCCCGGTAGGGGCGTCATGTGCCTCAAGGAGGACTCTATACTTCAGTTCCTCATTATGAGGAACTACCACCCGCGGAGTGTCCTCGGCGCTCGTGCTATAAAATAGCAGACCGTCACAGTACCTGTAACGGTGTAAACGAGCTCTACCTCGACTTTACAGGGTTGGCTCAGACGCGCCAAGACCCTTTTCAACCAACGCGCTCATAAGCGCCGTACACTGTGGTTCTTTCTCATACGCCTGGCGTATGAGATCCACTACAGACGTGGTGACGAATGTCGCGTGAGCGAGCTCGTAATCGGGACGACGCGGCAACGCGTCTGCAAGCACGTTTTGCTTGCCAGGTTTATACTTAACCTCAAAGTTGTACTCCGCAAAGAAGGATATCCAACGGGCCATCCGTTGAGAAAGATGAGGCGACTTTGTCGCTGTCCGTAAGGACGCGCCGTCAGTATAAACCACGAACGGCTTTGAGCCGAGTAGGTGAGCCCTAAATTTGACAAGAGAATACTTCATTGCAAGTAGCTCCTTGTCATGAACAGGATAATTTGTTCCGCAGCTTTAAGCTGCCTGGACTCAAACGCAATCACGCGTTCTCTTCCCGCGTCGTCTGCTTGTAAAAAAGCACATCCAATTGCGAAATAGGAGGCGACGCATACGACACTAAATGGTTTCCCAGAGTCTGGGAGAGCAAGAACGGGAGCTTCTAACAAGCCCCCCTTTACCGCTTCAAAAGCGTTCTGGTGTTTGGTTTCCCAACACCAATTAACATCCTTTTTAAGAAGGTCGGTCACTGGATTCGCCATTTCAGCGTAGTTCTCGCTGTACTTGTGGAGATAGTTGGCTAATCCTAGCCACTTACGTAGATGTATAAGATTTACAGGCGAGGCCACTCCTCAATGGCTTTCACCTTCGCGGGATCCGCCCGCACTCCATCCTTACCGATGAAGCGTCCGAGGAAAGCAATTTCCTCAGCACCAAAATACATTTGGATGCGTTTCCATATAACTGATGCTTTCGAATACATTCGAGCACCGCTCGAAGATGTATCAGATGCGTCTGAATATCAGAAAAGTCGCCTTCCACACGACTATGAACAAATATATCGTCAAAGTACGTATGTGCGTACTTTCTATGATTTCGGAAGAGTTGGGTCACCAAGCGATTAAAAATCGCTGATTCATCGTTTGGTTTTTACCAAAACTGACTCGTCCATCGTGGATGAGGAGTTCAACTCCTCTTCCGGACGCAACACGACGACCTCGTCGATTTCACCTGCTCTCAAAGCAGTTCCAACTTCGTTGAAGGACATCTCCTCCAACGACAACAGTTCGCCTACCCCAGACAACCGTTCAAGGCTTACGCCTTCTTTGACAACACCTGTCACACTATTCAGCATCCGATAGGACTGCTGACTACTGGTCTCGGGACTCATCCCGACACCCATGATGGGGGGAGTCAATTTCTCCATCTATTGGAAGCGCCACGCGCTTATCCACAGAGGTATCTACCTCTACCACCGGTGACTCGCCGGTCTCACTTATAACGGCGTAGTCAGAATCATTTCCGACTTGCGAAAGAGACAAACTTCGGGTTTCTTCGCTTGGAAGCGCCTCGCGCTTAACCACAGGGGTCTCTACCCCTACCACTGGAGTTACCACAGGTAGCTCACCAGTCTCGCCTATAACGGCGTAATCGGAATCATTTCCGACGTGCGAAAGAGACGAACTTCGGGTCTCTTCGCTTGGAAGCGCCTCGCGTTAACCACAGGGGTCTCTACACCTACCACTGGAATTACCACAGGTAACTCACCAGTCTCGCCGTTCACGGCGTGGGTATTAACCGCCGAATCCCCCTCGTTAAGGAACTCTTCCTTAACACCATTGGGAATGATCATTTCAGACATCCCAATCTCTGGCATCTCACGCCAGAATCGCTTTTGCGATCGAGCAAAGGTGGGTTCATGACTCGCCAATGCTTCACCCGACCGCGGGTGCGTTGAGCCAATGGACTTAGACTTCCAGTCTATCCATGGCTCGTGGCGTTCCAGCCACTTCATGCCCAGAATGAGGTCGTACCTCGAGTCCAAATCCAGGACTAGGCAACGTTCTAAGCTATCGAAGTCTGCAAACTTCAGCTTAAGGTCAATCGAGACCTTGGGTACAGAAACCTGTACGCCCGTCGCAAGACGGACCGTGACAACGTCACGAGAACGTGCCTCTAGGGCCTCGGCATACACCCGACTCTTCTACACGGAAGCCCGTCTGACATAATTGTCAGACGCTCCAGAGTCTATCAAGACTCTCCAAGGCTTATCAAAGCCTTTCACGTCCGCAAGGACTACCAGCAAACCTGGCTGGTACACCAACTTGGTGCTAGAAAGCACCGCTTCCCTCGGGGCTTTTGTGCTGTCGCCCCCTACCCTGGGGCTTAACAGCACTGAGGGGTCCCCCAGTAGGGCGCCCCGCACCTACTGGGAGCCGTCGTTTCCCGACGGCTTAGACAAGGGCTTTTTCCCCACCCTTGGTCCCTTGTAGCAAGTGTCTCGCTGGGGATTTTTCGGACATCTGTTCCTCAGATGATCCGTGCTCCCACCCAGGAAGCATCTCAGCTGCCCACGCCGCTGCAACATAGCCAAGAGCTCTGTCTCGAAGCTCTGTGAAAAAAAGTCCGAATGACTCTTAGCGGGAGGTTTCTCCTCCGCTTCGACCTGACTCAGGTCCATGGGTTCAGGACCCATCTTAGAGTAACGAAAGTTCCTCTCAGCGTTAAACGTCATCTTAAACGCCTCCCCCAGTGATTGGGGTCGGCATCGGAACAGTTCCGAACGTGCTGGCCCTTCTTTCAGGTCTCCCATGCAGATGGGGCTGGACACATCGTCCGAATACTCTTTCGTGTACATCCCTGCAAACAGGGTCTTCAGTCCTTGGACATATATCTCCAAGTCCCTAGTGCCCTGACGGCACCTCAAAAACGCCAGCTGATTCTGGAGAACCAGATCAGGCGTTGCATACCTGTCCATAAGCTTTCGCTTAAGGACTCCCCAGTTCGGGAACACGGTCGTGGCCGAATCCTGACACGTAAACGCCCATGTACGGTCTTTGCCCGTAAGATGGGTCAGTGGAAGTCCCACTTGCAAGTGATCAGCGGTCATGTTCGCGGTGGCGAATGCGGTTTCAACCTCTCGAAGCCACACATAAAGGTTTTCACCTTTCTCGTCGGTGGATTCCTTTATCTTGAAGGACATCGGAGGGCGCACCCCCGTAGACGCGGGATAACTCCCGCGAAGACTCGCCCCATGGGGCTATAAGAGCATTCACCCTTTCACGCACGGCATCGAGGACCTGATCCACTAGATGGCGCATGCCATCCTCACCCAATATGGGTAACAGCCTTTTAAAGGCTTCATGTTGGACGGGGGTTAGCTTAACCCAATCGTCCTGATCCATCCCTTGCAGAGGATGCTAATCACCAACACAGGTGTTGGATTGACTACGAGTTCTACCAGATGTAGCCGGGTGCGTACACACGCCGTGCGGCTAGCGCACAGAGGAAGACTTTCCTTTAAACGGCGTTCGACGCTACTTAGCCGATACGGCCTTATAAAAGGGCTTAGTAGGAGAGAGCTCTCCTACTCGGGATAAGATTCCCGGGGTGGTTTACAGATAGCTTTCGCTAACCCTTAGTGACAAGGCTTCCCTTATAAAGGGAGGTAGCGTAAGGGATAACTCCCTTGGGCTACAATACTCACTGCGCGCGCGACCGGGCGTGGTCGCGCGCCTATCTCCGCTAATGCCTTAACGACAAGGAGCTCCGCTAATGCCTTAACGGCAAGGCTCCCTTACTAAGGTTGTAGGTAAAGGGAGGGCTCCCTACGGCACTCACTGCGCGCGCGACCGGGCGTGGTCGCGCGCCTGCACTTTAGAGTGAAATGTAAACTGAATATATTTAATATGTAATTAGCCTAAATTAATTTAAACTAATATAAACTATATGTAATACTAAGTAGAATATTCCAAATTCGTACCTAGCTAAAAGGTAGTGTACACACCAGTGTACTGACACGTGGATGGCTGACACACCACCACACCAAGGAGCCCTGCCCTGATTGGTTAAAATAACCAAAGGTTCGAAACCTTTCAACCCGGCCAATACTGGCCTCAACCGTGGTGTACTCATGTACACCAACACTAAATGTAACCCGAATGTAACCCCGTTACATATCCCCCCCAAACCTAAGAGCAAAGTCGTCAAGTTGTCAAAACTAAGAGCATCTCCACCGGTTCGTGCTATATTATATCAAAGGGCACCACTATTGCCACAGACGTTTTGTCTATTTCCACAAACACCACCACCACAGCCAATCGGAAGCCGCCGTCGCCTTGGTTATAAACATAAGTTGATATTTTTTGGAAAGCGCTATTTGCTCCCCCCCCCGTTTTGGCTATTTGCCCCCCCAAAAATTATTTCCATGGATCAGCGCTATACCGACGCAAGCGCTGCTCCACTTAGCGCAACTTCAGTCGCCGCCACAGCCGCAGCTACTACAGAAACTCGCAGTGCTCTTGGATAGACAGAAGAAGAGCTGAAACCATGCCTTCCGTTCGTTTGAAATCCTGCGGAGCGTTTACCGTGTACCCGTTTTAAAACCCGATGATTTTACGAAGTTAGCATCCATCTATGTCATGGATGCGTGTCTACGCTTTGCTCGATTCCGCGATGTAGGTATGTCATACGGTCTTCTAATACTGCACTTTGACGTGGACGAGCTCATGCTACTGTCTCGATGTAAGATGTATGATGAAGCTGTGAATCAAGCAGTCATGCTGGACTTACCAGCTTATGCTGGCTTACTGACAGCTTTAGTGGAAGCGAAGCGAATGGAAGAAGCGACAGACGTACTGAGAGAGTTAGTGAACGAGCAAGAAGTGTGTCCTGATGAGCAAATTTTCTTGCCCGTGCTCTTGGAATTAATTCAGAGCAAAAAGTACGAGAATGCCACCGACATTACCAAACCAGGACAAAAGCGGGGAGTCGAGTTTACAGGCACGTTCCATCCGCTTTTGATGATGCCCGAAGATGATACGGCAGTCACGGAATCGCTCGTGAATTTCCTGTCCTTTGTCGAAGATTCGTGGGAAGAATACAAGATACAATTGAAACATAACGAACTGCGCGTGATCGACGAGAGCTAATGTTGAATGCTATGGACTAGGCTTCTGAGGAGTTTGAGCCTGAAGAAGACGACATGGACGAGTCAGATACCTCTTTTGATCTCTAATCTGTAGCGCCGTTTGTACGTTGGTTAACCTACAGCGTGTCAACAAACAATGTGATTTGCAATGCTGTTACATGGAGTTAGGGTACGTTCTTTGATGCATAGATACACTTAAATCCATCATAGGACCCGCCTCGTTCTATGCAGTAGTTGAACTTTAGCAACGTATATACTACACACCGCAGACACATAGTTAATGGGTATGGGTGGTTACTCGTTGACTGTGTTCATAAGTATTATACATGGCATGTAAATGAGAAATAGGAAATGAAAGTAAGTACATTATGGTAATCACTGATACCCACGCACATTTATGGCATTTGCCGCGGACTTGACATCGTCGTCCATCTTCTAATTCGGCTTCTGATAAAGTTTATGTCAAAAAACAAAAAAATATCAACTTATGTTTATAACCAAGGCGACGGCGGCTTCCGATTGGCTGTGGTGGTGGTGTCTGTGGCAATAGACAAAACGTCTGTGGAAATAGACAAAACGTCTGTGGCAATAGTGGTGCCCTATATCAAATTGTAGTTGCATAGTATTGCAACCTCAATTTATTTAATAAATTCGGAGCACTTGCTCCAGCGGTGTCCATCTTATATCATATCAGATTTTTATAATACTGATTTAATACGCGTCGACAATGATTCCAGATTTGGCTGGGTGTCCAGGTTTTTAAGAAATTTCTAATTTAGCAAAGATTTAATTTTACCGGTAGAGAACCAACTTTTTAAATGTCGGTGTTAAATTGATATAGAACACATTTAACATTGACCGGTGGAGATGCTCTAAGAGAAAAAACGTCAAGTTTTTTTATCCAATAAGATATCGGGCTACGAAAATATCGAGGCTGCCGAGTTGAAGGTCAAATGACAACAAATGGATAGAACACGCCATCACTACTCAACACTCTCGGTTTTATTATGACAAACACCATTCACACTTACATGAACCACCAAAAAGTCAACCTGGTCTCTATTTGAAAGGTGGCAACACGCCATGAGCCGTCCACTAACTCGGACGAGACACGACGTTTACATAAGTGTATCATTTTCTTCGTTCAGTTCCATTATATCCACACTATGATGACGTCGTGAGTCGATCAAGTCGTCGCTTCTCCCGCGCCATCACTTCATCACGAAAGTACGCAGCTAGGAAGTTGTTGCTGCTCAAAAAAACTGCGCAAGGTTTCATCCCCAATTTCCACCACTTTTACTGGTTGGGTGCATCGCACGCTTGAGTGACTAGTATTAATCTTGGAAGCTTGGTTTTGACTCAGCAGGAAGTAGTCTCCTGGGTACAGCTCTTCCACAACGACCCCCTCCTCAATGTTTAGCACTTCCACGTGACCATCCAGTAGAATAAACACTGAATTACACGGATCACCTTCCTTATAAATGAAGTCACCCGTATTGAGCGTGTGCATTTTCACAGACCTTTTTGCTGCTTCCACGCACTTGAGTAAATGCGGCTGGATATGACGATGCGCCGTTTTCTCAAGACGAGCCTTTATTGAATCGTACGTTCCTTGTAGGTTCAATAAGTCATTCGTTACAAGCTACAAAACTTTGCACGGCGTGTTACTGCTCGCCGCAACGGTAGGTGGCAATGCGAGGCAAAAAACGTCCATCAGGACGCACCAACTCGATCTCGCCAAAAAATGTCCCCTTGGGCAAACGCCGAAGCTTTGTTTCTCTAGCCCTTGACGTTTCGGATCGCACACCTGACCATGAGGGGCGTGACTCCGACATATTTGTACTAGGCACGTCTTCATCGATCACATTGGTGGGTGGAACGTTCTTGATTGGAGTCTTGCAAGTAACTTCAAATCACCATCTAACAGTAAATACACATTGTGTGCTCCAGCGTGTCCTTCACGTATGATGGCCTCTCCAGGGCGATACGTAGCAGATTGCAGCGTCGAAATTGTCATCTTTACGTTATCGTAGTCGATGGCCTCTACTACGACGCATTTTGCTCGGGGTCGCCGCTAGTCCTCACAAGCATTTCATTCAGTTCACTCTCACTCATGTGCTTTCCAAAGCTCTCACTCATGCGTGCAAGATCGCTCTTGGAAATGAAGCCTTTTCCTTCTTTGTCAAAGTAATGTAAAGTAGAAAGAAGCTCACTAGGTTTTTTCGTTTAGCGCTTCAACGCTGGAACTAAGCCCCCAAGAGAAACTGCGCTTTACACTTTCTAACTCTTGCTTCTCGTCCTCGTCCAGATTCTCAGTCATTGCATCAATTAGTAGAACGGCCAAAATAATAGCACACAGGCGTCGACGGCCTCGCTGAAATTTCTCTAGCAACTCGGCCGAGTTTTTCATTGGTTCAGGACTAACTTGGGACTGGTTGCGCAACCACGGGTGCTGAAGTGCCTGTTCTGCGCTTGGTCACTTGTCGGGGTCAATTTCTAGTAGCTTTCGAATCAGATCCTGTGCAGATGGCAAGATAGAATGCCACGCACGGGATCGCGTACCAAATCTACCCTTAAAGATACGTGTTCGGATCTACAAGCAAGGAATACAAGTTAATACCGATGCATCATGTTGGAACTAATCACGTAATTCTTACCTCTTCATCAGTCAAATTATTGTACGGGTCAAAAGGATGCGAGCCACATAGCAAGATGTAGAGCACGATTCCTAGCGCAAACATGTCCGACTTGGGTCCAAACTTGATTGCGTCAGGACCTGCTTGAGAATCAAAATCTTCATCAATCTGGACTGTTTTGGGGATACGCCTATAATTGGGGGGGATACGGGTAGTAATTTGGGGGAGACAGACGGTTTTATATTATAGACGTAGAGCATATTTGTAAATATTTTTGTACTTCGAATTTGTATATTTTTTTGCCTCACCAAACACACTTCGAATCGAATTCTATTATACAAGTAGATTTTAGGCAATTGATCGGTGTTGTCCGTCTGCTGAGGCCGTACCTAAACGAATTCCAACTGTACTACGTTACTGCAAGCAGTACGGCGTGCGACCGAAGGATTGTGACCACATTAGTATAATGTAGAGTATATTTTTTCGCTATCCTAACCCTGGAAATACATGGGGGGCAAGTTTTGTAGACGGACAGACGGTTTTTATGCCCTGCCCCGTCGATACGATGGGTCCCATCCCCTAGTATCCTATAATTAATATAAAGTAGGAGTAATTAGACCGTGACACGTTTGTTTTTGCAGGATCTCGGCGCTCACGTTCTGGCGATTGGCGTTGCGCAGCTACCAGTCCAGATGCAGCACGTGTACTAATGCTGGGAGGCGGTGCTTCATGCGCTAGAGGTAGCTCATAAGAAGAGCGTGGAAGTATTGCGTCGTGCGCCAAGAAGTGCTGGCTCGGGAACTCCGTTAAGAGCAGGAGCTCTTGTCTCGTCAAGTGCGCGAAGAGATGGATGCATTAAAGAAGCAGTACGTGGATGATCTTGCTCGTAACGTGAGCGAACAGCGGACGGATTTGTTGTACCAGTTGAAACTAACGTTTGCACGTGAGAGCAAAGCGATCGAAGAGCAATATGTCCAGCGATTTAGTGCGGTGAAGGAGGCAAAGCAGCAAATCTTGACTGGCGAGCAGAAGTAACTTGTGCAGGAAATGGAAAAGTGTCGCGCAGAGCTGCATCAGCTTGGCACCGTGTTAGGCAGTTCATCGAAGTATGAGGCGTTCAGCCATCGTGTCGACAAGCCGTCCATGGAAGCGCTGGCACTCTCGGATCGTGTGGAAGCGGCAGCGCCGCTGCGTTGTGAGATTCGAGGTTTGCCCGCACGTCGAGCTGTTTCGCTGCCACAAGATGTGGTTGAGCAGATGGCGCCATGCGTAAGTCAGCTCCAGGAACGGTTCAAGGTTGTTAAGTGAGTTGGTCATGCGGCTTTGGCTCCGCGAAAGAGTAACATAATTGGGCAAGCCATCGGCACGTTGTTATCGCTGCTCGTGATCCCGCCCAGCGGACCGATTGAACGCACGAAGACCGATGCGGTGAAATCTCGTATCGAGTGCGCTATTGAAGCAGGGGATACGGAGAAAGCGATTGTGGAAATGGAAGGTTTCTTGGCACTTCCGTGTAGGTTTATCAGGTGTGGATCGCTGTCGCGAAGTCGCGATGGACAGTCGAACAGACAGCCAAGGTGATTAAAGATACACGTGTTGCTTTTCAGCGAGCTCTTCGTAGAGCGAGACGCCGCATAAGGCGAGGATTCATGCATGCGTGATAAAGCATCGAGTTATGGATGACATGTTCGATGTCCATTTTATCGTTTATATTTGAGTGCGTCATGTGGATTTAGTTTATTCAGTATTTTAATATTTTAATCATTCTGTCACGCGCGGTAGATTTAATAAATGGGTAGCATTATTGCCACAGAGACGCCACACGCCAACCATGTTCCACTCGCGTTATATTTTTTTGTTGACCAAAATGGTACGAGCAAGTTTGCAGTCAATATGAAGTCTATTTCCTAAAGTGCAGAAATTTATTCTGAACGCTAAGGAGATCGTGTTTGACGGCGTTTTTTTTGCTCAGGACGGTTCGATTCTCTGCAACACACGTAGAAAACGCTTTGTACTCTCTCGTAATGCTACTCTGGTGTTACCTGCTCAGAACCCTATGTGGGCACTATCGAGCAAGTAAAGGCGGAAGTCAGTGAACATCGCCTTAATTGATATCGATTCCGTCGGCGTGAGGGCACCGCAGTTCTCTTTCACGCATCTACTCCGAGTCTGGACGTTGAGATGGCTTTAACTGGTAAGATGACCTTCTTTGGCACGGACATGCATGAGGCATACGTGAAGGCACTACGAAGCACGGTTTCGGTCGGTAACCAAGACATTAAGGTCCAAATTTGCAGTTTGGGTTAAAATGTAATAGTAGAAACCACGGCACAGACTCTTTCCACGAATCACTCCATGTAAAATAAAGCTCTGATGATACGTTTACTGATCTAAAATCATAGAAGATGGCGCTTCGGTGATTGCCGAGTCCTTTTGTTTGGATTCCAGCACGTTGAGTTGTTCCTGATCCTTCAGCGCCGCGGCTGCCGGCTCAATGAGAGAAATATTCTGCTCGAGCTCACACAGATCGCGCGCCTTTGACTTTGCCTTGTTGTCTTTCATACGATTTTTGAAGAAAGCAGCCTCCCGCTTTTCCTTAATCTGCGTCACGCGCTCAATCGCGTGGATCGTGGCACCCATAAGCTCGCGGTCGTACTTGACTGCCCGATGGCGCTGCTTGTCAAAGTCAAAGGTCGTATCGAGAGCCATTTCCTTCCCTGCTGCCTTTCGGAAGGACTTGGTCCATTTCACTTTGCGCGGGTTGCGCTTGCGATTAAAGTTCTTGTGGCACTTGGAGCGACAAAAACGAAACACCTTGCTGTCATTGCGCACGAAGGTAATGCCGTGACCCGGATACACGGGACTTGAGCAGAAGTAACACGTATGAATTCGCATGGACGCAGTCTACAATTGCTGAGCTAAGCTTCAATGGATGGTGGGTGGGTGGTGGGGTTCAATAGTATTCAATTGTGTGGCAGCCATAATTTCTGATAGAAGTACAAGATAAGAAGTGCTGAAGGGTACAGCAAGCACCTCGAGATCTGATGTCGTTCTTCATTGTCCGCATCAAAACCTGCGGAAAGTGAGTTTATCATCGAGTGCATGTAAACGCTATGAATATTTATTAGGGCTCATGTTTTTTGTCGTTCTGGATCTATTAACATTTGCTTACGAGACTGTACGCGCCCTCTACGACGCGTTAGCTAGTTTTTGTTGAGTTCACTTTTTCCTTCCAACAAAAGTGTGCACTGACCTCCAAAGGCTGTCATATCGAATCCACAGACGCTCGATTGACGAGAGGGTAGTCCATTCTGCAAATTAATATACAACCTTTTGAAACACTTGAGTTACTTCTTAACCCGGGAAGCGAGAAGATCACTCAGCTCCATTGGACCTTTGGTCTCCGACTCGCGAAGGTCGTCAGCCGTTAGTACGCCTTGCTTCATCTGAACAGATGCTTCTTGCTCAGCATCAGCGCAGTGCTGCTTAATGCGCATGGACACAGCCGTAAGGTTAAGGTCCGTGACATCGGAAACGGTACTATCACCCAAATTAGGTTCTCGGGCTGCTCCAACAGCAACACTAGATCTCGAGTGAGCAGACATGACTTCGTCCTCCATAATATCATTGAACATAATTTGACCAGGAGCAGCCCTCATCTGGTCCAACGGAGCGTAATTGGGTGGGAGAACCATGGGTGTGTTCTCCATGCCCACATAGTCACCTGTAGCAGGCGTTTCGATCCCGTTAGTATGCGATGTGAGGTCTCCAGCGGTACTATCGTCCAGACTCTGTACTGGTCCGACATATTTGAGCGGGCTGCCTTTCTTCGCTGAAGTTGTTTTGCTGCGTCGGTCACGATCCAGACCGTTGAGGAATGTGCTACCGCGATCTTGACGAATCGTAGCTTCATGCATACTGAGCATGGCAAAAACCTCAGCTTCCCCGTCGCTGCCCATTGGAGCATCACTGCGCGCACATGAGTGCACGCCAGTACGTGAAAAGCCAAACAACCCTGTACCCTTTTTAGAGCTTTGTTTGACGCTTACCACGGGATTTCGATTAACTCTGGAGCGCAGCGTGACAAATCCGATGACGGCCAAGACAACCACGACGATCCCACCAATGATGAGGATACAGATGACTTGTGTGGACATAGCGGAGCTATTTGAATTTTGACTCGTTGTTGTGACCGATGCCACGTCCGGATTCGAGCGCGAGTTGATGTGAACCTTGAGGTACACTGCGTAGTCGTATCTGAGGGTCGTAGGCGTGCTGCTGGGCAAGATTAAATGTGCCAGTAGGATGTAATCACCAGGATGATTGAATGAAAGCTCTGATGAATCAAATGTTGCTTGACCATTTGTAAAATTTAGCGGAATGTTGGTCGTGTTTTCTGACAGCTGTGATCCCGTCGTCACAGCGTTGCAGTCTTCATCGACGGAACAAGTTCGTAATCGCGAGGCTACGATCTCGTAGTAGTTTTGTGTGATACGGTCAAGTCCTGCAGCTAGGTTTGTCAAGCCAAATTTGTTGGTTTCGAACGCGCCATTCGACGTTAAGCGTTCTGTGGCATTCCACGAAATGGCTACCGAGTCGTACACGTAGACTTCGTTCGAAGGAAATGCGATCGATAGCTTCAGGGGACATCCATCCCCCTCCGCACTTTCAATGTTCACTGAAGAACCGTCTACCGTGTTGGAGTAAATGGACGTCCCTACCTTCCAGCAGTACGTGGTAGAGCCATCCATAACGTAATTGGACGAAGAATGCGCCGCGGACATTGCAGAAGCTACATTCGAAAGCATCAAGACTGACACAACACGAAGCCAAGCAGACAAGTGCCCGACAGCTCGTTTACCAGCAAATATCCGGCACCGACACCTGCACGTATGTATTTTCGTCATTTGCTGCTGCCAATCACGATGCGGCGTGAGCTGGAGGAATCGCTCTTGTGCTGTAGAGGTGGTTTCCACGTACCTCCTCCACCCCGGAGACAGATTGTTCTTTGACCTTTCTGCAGGCCTTACCTGCGCTTTTTTTATTAGCGCCAGGCTTATCCTGAAGTATCCGGATATAGGGATAAGGTTAGTTGATTAGCTAGCCTATAAGTAAGTACAGTACATAGATAATTAGGGCAATGACCATCCTCAAATCAAATCGAAATTCATTCTGTCTTATCTACTGTTGTCGTGTGGGTAAATCAAAATTAATACCCTATGCGGACAGAATCAGTACCGAGACATGATGCTCTTTAAAGTCGTTTTTACATATACATTCGTAGAATATATATAGTGTAATACCAGTATATTAACGTCATTTCATATGCAAAGAAGCATCCTTCCTACCTACTACGTAAAGAATGGATAGAATGAAAACAAGAAAAACTGAGCCCTATTTATGTATTGTAGAGGACAGAGTGTCAGCCACAAATTTAAATTGTTGAATTTGTCCTGCTTGTTACATCTATCCGCTTTTACGGTAGTAATGGACTGCCTATATGTATGGGACGGCTGTTAAAACATGCCATTCTTGTTTTAATAGGGTAAATCTTAACTTTAATTCTCAATATAACGAATTTAACATTACAGCAATCAGCATATGATTGGTCGTCTGCATAAAATCTTTCATCCAATCAGAATTCTATGTGGAACTCCAAATTCGTATTTAACCAGATGATTATTAACATGCAGACTCCAGACCTTGTGCCTCATTCCGCCGTTGTAGATGAGAATAAATTGCAAGTTGGCGTGCCCGTGACGCGAGGTCGTCTCCTCGCCCCCTTCTCGGACGGCGCGGGAAGCAAGGGCTGTTGGAAGAGTGTGTAGCCATTTTGGACTTTGCACTCTTCCAGGATGGTGTAATCCCGTTGGGCTGCTGGGATGGCATACATTTCTGCATACAGTGGCGGTTACAGATTTAAGTCGCATTAGGCACCGGATAGCCACTTAAGTAACCTTACATAATATATACTTTCCAATTTTCAAATAAACAAGCACTACTTTACTGAACTCTCCCCGGCCGCTGAACGGCGCATACAAGCTTGCCTCTCCTGCTTATCCCCCTTTGCTAAAACTTTCTTGCAAGGTGGTTTAAGATCGCAGTAAGTGTTTAAGAACTTTTATTTGGTTTTTTAACAGGTTATGAGCCCAAGGCTCGCCTAATTATATCGTGGATTTTTCTTGGTATATAGAGTGTGCTTATGTGGAATTCTTTCATGGTTGGTTACGTTACGTGGAACTAGTGGAAAGTCCCCTGTTGAAAGGGCTAGTGGTGTAACGCGTCTTTTAGTTTTTTATATTTGACTAAAGATGAGTGATTCCGATGGAGATGATGTGCCCTCCGCAAGTGATCTTAGAGCGTTGGTGGGAAGTTTAGAGGAGGTTGCGACTCGCCTAACTGCTATAGTAGAAAAAAATGGGCAGGTCAGGCAATCACTTCCGAGTGTATCGTCCGGGTCCAGGAAGGGGTCCCCGGTGCGAGTGCAAGACGCTGAGTTTCGGAACAGCTTGAAAAATTACCGTCCTTTCG
This sequence comes from Peronosclerospora sorghi, assembly GCA_026184515.1. NCBI lineage: Eukaryota > Oomycota > Peronosporomycetes > Peronosporales > Peronosporaceae > Peronosclerospora > Peronosclerospora sorghi. The sequence goes on from CM047584.1 coordinate 18,816,093, forward strand.
GCCACCAGATGACGTTGAACGATATGGCCGAGGACGAAGGGGTGGAAGCTGGCGCTAGGCCACGCCCACAAGTGAATGCAGCACCTCGAGGAGTGCCGGTTGGCATGCAAGGTGCAGGAAGGGATGGTGTACCCGCCGGACAAGGGCATGTGCCAAAGCAACATACCCGCCAAAGATCCCTAAGTTGTCGATCGAGCAATTTTCAGGGCACGAGCTGTATCCAGGTCTGATATAGGGTATCGTCAATGGGCCTACCTATTCATGGAGGCCATTGAGATTGGCGAAATCACTTCTGGCTTTCAATGGAGTGAGCGCCTGAAGCGTTAATAAATTTGGTGAACATCTTGAAGGCACCGCCGCGGAGTATTTCCGCTCGTACATTGGTTGGTGGTGGCGGGTGCGCCCTCAGCTTACGTATGTTATGGAGCAGATGTGGTTAGGATTCAAGGTTAACATATCCCATCATCAAGCTGCTGCCTGGTTTGCAATGGAAAAAGATTCCAGGCGAACGTGGACGGAGCATTATCTATACCTAGTAGCTCTGGCTCGCGAAAGCGGGTCGAGTGAAAAGTTGATAATTGAAAATATTCTAAAGTACGCTTCGCCGCGATTGAAGGTGATGTTGATGGCAAGGTATGATCCTGGTAGACAGGACTACCTATGCCACGCCCAAGAGATCGCTCTCTTACTCCGTGTAACAGGGCTCTAAGCACTCTGTTACAACAACTTACACAGAGCGGCGATGAGGCGCTCTTGGACTCAACAGAATAAGGTAATTTTAGGACTGAATTGGATAGCAAAGGGGGCAAATGGTCCTCACGACCATTCATCCCAAAACCTACGAAAACTGATAACCTACAAAAACTAATGCTAGTTCGCTAGGTAGGGTACATATACCTTACCCCTCTTCGTATACGATACCGTCGTAACAGTAACCCATGTAACCCCGTTACCGTAAGCTTAACCCATGTAGCCCCGTTACATCATTCCCCCGTTAAAGTACGAGCCACGCGTACTTGATAAAACCAAGGAAAGGAGGAACTTTCCAAGAAACGCTACCACCAAAGAAGGGAACTGGGAGCCACCAGAATCCCAACGATGGCCAAACCAAGAGGGGAAAGGAACGCCAGGGCGAGCAACACGATCGGTGGCGGTGACGACGGCACCCGTGCAAGAGACAGAGACAACTACCACGACAGCGCAAGCGACGGCAATAACGACAGTGACATCGGAGGCAAAGGGACGTCAACGGCGCCACCAACGACGTTGTCCACGCAAAAGACAAACACGGTCGACGCAAACACGACAACTTCGGCAACGACTAAGGTGCCAGAACCAGCGACAACAGAGGCGACAACACCAGCGGAGGTGGCCGCGGCGACAGGAGGTGCATTAGCAGCACCAGCAATTCCAGTGACTGCACCAGTGACGACAGAAGCGCAAACAGCACGAGTGGTGGCGACGACAGAGCCACCAAGCGTAACAACAGGAGTTGCAACGGTAACTGTGGCGACATAAACGGCGCAATCAACGGCTGCAGGAACGACATCGACATCGACGACTTCCGTGGTGTCGTCTGCAGCGCCACCGTCAATGTAGCCGGTGCGTATACGCACGGTGCGGCTAGGAACAGAGGAAGACTTTTCCTTAAAGTGGTAGATACCGCTACTTAGCCGATACGCCCTTTTAAAGGGCTTAGTAGGAGAGTTCTCCTACTCGGGGAAAAGATTCCCGGGTTGGTTTAATACTTAGCCTTAACGGCTGTATTCCCTTTACGGGATTTAAGTAAAGGGAGGACTCCCTCTTACCTACGACACTCACTGCGCGCGGGACCGGTCGAGGTCGCACGTCCGCAAAATTGAGTGAAATGTGAACTGAATATATTTAATATGTAATTAGCCTAAATTAATTTAAACTAATATAAACTATATGTAATACTAAGTAGAATATTCCAAATTAGTACCTAGCTAAAATGTAGTGTACACATCTGTGTACCGACACGTGGACGGCTGACACACCACCACACCAAGGGCCCCTGCCCTGATTGGTTAAAATAACCAAAGGTTCAAAACCTTTCAAACCGGTCAATACTGACCTCAACCGTAGTGTACTCATGTACACCAACATTATATGTAACTCGAATGTAACCCCGTTACATCCTCCTCCATTAAGACTATTGCTTACGCAATAATCAAAATCTTGTTGGAGAAGTCCAACGCCAGTACCTCTGGCCTTCTATATGTACACCTTCAGTGGTGCTATGGCGTCTCCTCTAGAAGAGGTAGACTACTCCGAGAACTCGCAGGTGGATGCCCTTGTGAATACCTCCCCAACGGTTAACCGCTCCGACACCGCCGAACGGCGCTGTCGGCAGCCTAATCCGTTCCCCACACGTGGGGAAAATGCACTAAACAGTGCACCACCCCTTCCCACATCGGATGATACATCCGAATCGCCAAAGGCGATCATCACCAATGAGCTGGACGCATCTCAAGAAACCCAACTTGCCGCACAGGCACTAAGGCTGCGTTACGCGCCCCCAAACGCCCGCCACGGGCGGCCTATAATTTTGAAGGTCCTCGTGACCTTCCGAAGTGGGCTAGGAGTGTGGTAAGGAATGGTTTAGCATCCTATACCCCTGGCCCTGCGGCTGAACAGCCGTATCAATGCGAACGCCGGGAGAAACTCCGACAACAACTGCTCACGAAAAAGCAGGTAACTAGCATCTCATACCGAGAACGCCTCGACAGGCAGGCACAGGGTGCCCCTGTTGAAAACCTCCGCGAGGTTCCTATCATTCTCTCTCCGGGAGTAGATGCCGAAGATGCAGAAAAGAATTTCCGCGCTTGGGCGGAAGGAGAGAAGCTCCTCCCCAGCTTTAATGAGCTGCACAACAGCTATTCCCGTCGTGACGCTTGGGTGGAAAGGGCGTTGCGCATGGCATTCGCCAGAGCCAAAGTGATGGGGCTATTACGTGCCCCTTATCGCACGCGCTACGACAGCGCCCCTGCTCCCACCGCGGTGCCAGAGGAAAGTGTGAGCGCCACATCTGTCTCCGGCGAACTCCCAACTACTGGGAGTGAAGGGGCTTCTCGCGCCCCTTTGGTCGTTGACCCGCAGCGGGATTCTCCCGCTCGAAAGCGTCAAAGACGTCACGGCAATCCTGCCGTAGGGGAGTCTCGGACTCCCACGAACACTGTGAGTATGGATAACCCTTCCACTTCACCAGATACTGGGTTTGACCCCGATGATGGCGTCGCGCCATCAGACGCTCCACATGATAATTTGGGGTACCATCCTCATCGAGCATTGGAGGAGGAGGTCGCGCAATTGCGACATGAGATTCTTGCGCGCTGTGATCGACACAGCCGTCACATCCATGATGTCCACGAGGGACTCCGCGATGAGTGGGATGCCACTGAACGCTTCGAGAGGCGGCTTGCCTCGCTCGAGACGACCGTTGCGCAACTTCGTGGTCGCATTTTAACCCTGTCGGGCTTCTTCTGCCCTGCCGTGTCTCACGGCTCTTATGGATATTCGCCTTACCAAACCCCTCCAAGAGGGGACCCGCCTCCGAGTCCTGGTATGGCTTAAGCATACCAACATAAAAGGTTGGGTGCGTACGCATCGACTTTGGGATGTCTAAGGTTTACGACAAGACCTTTAGGGCTAACACCTTAAAGGGGCCCAAAAACCTGGGGCGCATTTTATTGCGCAACACATTTGAAACTGCATGTGTAGGAAGATTTTTAGCGTTTAATAAAACACTTTCTCCTACTTTGTATACCTTTTTGTTACGCCGCCCCTTTCGGTCAGCTTTCCCCTGATGCTTGTCTTGGCTTTCCGTCATGGCATTGCAGACGTGTCGTAAGACACTAAGGCGCGTCGATAAGAACTTATCGATGTGCTTTCGCACAGATACAGGGATGACATCGGGGAATCCTCCCCCCTCAAGCCCTGGGCCACACACACGTGGCGTCAACGGAGCCCTCGGATTAACTAATCCGTTCACGTAAAACGGGGTAAGCCCCGTAGATGCATGTACCGAATTGTTGATAGCAAATTCAACCATCGGAAGCATCTCACTCCAACTCTTTGGAGAATCCGGACATAAACTCCGGAGAATGTCCTCCACAACGCGATTAACGCGTTCCGTCTGACCGTCCGTCTGCGGATGATCCGCAGTGGACATGAGGATCTTGGTGCTTAGCACCTTAAACAACGCTCCCCAGAATTGTCCCGTAAAACGGGGATCCCGATCCTACACAACGGAATCGGGTAGACCATGTTGTCGAAAGACACGGTCTAGGAACACTTTTGCCGTTCCTTGTCCATCTATGGACTCTGGCACCGCCGCCAGGTGAGCCATCTTGCTCAAACGGTCTACAAAGACCAATATGCCGGTGTTCCCGGTCTTATCCTTCGGAAAACCGAAGATAAAATCCATGCTAATGGATTTCCAACACTCCGTTGGAACCGATAAGCTCGCCAAAGGCGCAGCTGAACTTGCAGAGGGTTTAACCCTCTGACACGTCTCACAGGTGCGTATATACGCACCGACGCACTTATACATATTGGGCCACCACTACAAAGCGCTTAAAGCGCTGTAGGTCTTATACCGACCTAAATGACCCCCGGTAGGGGCGTCATGTGCCTCAAGGAGGACTCTATACTTCAGTTCCTCATTATGAGGAACTACCACCCGCGGAGTGTCCTCGGCGCTCGTGCTATAAAATAGCAGACCGTCACAGTACCTGTAACGGTGTAAACGAGCTCTACCTCGACTTTACAGGGTTGGCTCAGACGCGCCAAGACCCTTTTCAACCAACGCGCTCATAAGCGCCGTACATTGTGGGTCTTTCTCATACGCCTGGCGTATGAGATCCACCACAGACGTGGTGACGAATGTCGCGTGAGCGAGCTCATAATCGGGACGACGCGACAACGCGTCTGCAAGCACGTTTTGCTTGCCAGGTTTATACTTAACCTCAAAGTTGTACTCCGCAAAGAAGGATATCCAACGGGCCATCCGTTGAGAAAGATGAGGCGACTTTGTCGCTGTCCGTAAGGACGCGCGGTCAGTATAAACCACGAACGGCTTTGAGCCGAGTAGGTGAGCCCTAAATTTGACAAGAGAATACTTCATTGCAAGTAGCTCCTTGTCATGAACGGGATAATTCCGTTCCGCAGCTTTAAGCTGCCTCGACTCAAACGCAATTACGCGTTCCCTTCCTGTATCATCTGCTTGTAACAAAGCACATCCGATTGCGAAATCGGAGGCGTCGCAGACGACACTAAATGGTTTCCCAGAGTCTGGGAGAGCAAGAACGGGAGCTTTTAACAAGCTCTCCTTAACCGCTTCAAAAGCGTTTTGGTGTTCGGTTTCCCAACACCAATCAACATCCTTCTTAAGAAGGTCGGTCAATGGCTTCGCCATTTCAGCGTAGTTCTCGCTGTACTTGTGGAGATAGTTGGCTAATCCAAGCCACTCCCGTAAATCTCTAAGATTTACAGGCGAAGACCACTCCACAATGGCTTTCACCTTCGCGGGATCCGCCCGCACTCCATCCTTACCGATGAAGCGTCCGAGGAAAGCAATTTCCTCAGCACCAAAATACATTTGGATGCGTTTCCATATAACTGATGCTTTCGAATACATTCGAGCACCGCTCGAAGATGTATCAGGTGCGTCTGAATATCAGAAAAGTCGCCTTCCGCACGACTATGAACAAATATATCGTCAAAGTACGTCTGTGCGTACTTTCTATGATTTCGGAAGAGTTGGGTCACCAAGCGATTAAAAATCGCTGATTCATCGTTTGGTTTTTACCAAAACTGACTCGTCCATCGTGGATGAGGAGTTCAACTCCTCTTCCGGACGCAACACGACGACCTCGTCGATTTCACCTGCTCTCAAAGCAGTTCCAACTTCGTTGAAGGACATCTCCTCCAACGACAACAGTTCGCCTACCCCAGACAACCGTTCCAGGCTTAAGCCTTCTGTGACAACACCTGTCACACGATTCAGCATCCTGTAGGACTGCTGACTACTGGCCTCGGGACTCAACCCGAGACCCAGATGGGGGGAGTCAATTGCTCCATCTATTGGAAGGCCACGCGCCTATCCACAGAGGTCTCTCTACCTCTACCACCGGTGACTCGCCGGTCTCACCTATAACGGCGTAGTCGAAATCATTTCCGACGTGCGAAAGAGACAAACTTCGGGTTTCTTCGCTTGGAAGCGCCTCGCGCTTAACCACAGGGGTCTCTACCCCTACCACTGGAGTCGCAACTTGTTCGCCGGACACGGCGTTGTCGGAATCTGTTCCGACGTGAGAAAGAGACGAACTTCGGGTATCTTCTCTAAGCGCCTCGCGCTTAACCTCAGAGGAAGCCACCTCTATCACTGGCGACTCACCAGTCTCGCCTATATCGGCGCGGGGATTAACCGCCGAATCCCCCTCGTTAAGGAACTCTTCCTTAACGCCATTGGGAATGATCATTTCAGACATCCCAATCTCTGGCATCTCACTCCAGAATCACTTTTGCGATCGAGCAAAGGTGGGTTCATGACTCGTCAATGCTTCATCCGATCGCGGGTGCGTTTAGCCAATGGATTTAGACTTCCAGTCTATCCATGGCTCGTGGCGTTCCAGCCACTTCATGCCCAGAATGAGGTCATACCTCGAGTCCAAATCCAGGACTAGGCAACGTTCTAAGCTGTCGAACTCTGTAAACTTCAGCTTAAGGTCAATAGAAACCTTGGTTACAGAAACCTGTACGCCCGTCGCAAGACGGACCGTGACAACGTCACGAGAACGTGCCTCTAGGGCCTCTGCATACAGCCGACTCTTCTCCACAGAGAAGCTCGTCTGACATAATTGTCAGACGCTCCAGAGTCTATCAAGACTCTCCAAGGACTATCAAAGCCTTTCACGTCCGCAAGGACTACCAGCAAACCTGGCTGGTACACCAAATCGGTGCTAGAAAGCACCGCTTCCCTCGGGGATTTGTGCTTTCATCCCCTACCCTGGGGCTTAACAGCAATGAGGGGTCCCCCAGTATGGCGCCCCGCACCTACTGGGAGCCGTCGTTTCCCGACGGCTTGTACAAGGGCTTTTTCCCCACCCTTGGTCCCTTGTAGCGAGTGTCTCGCTGGGGATTTTTCGGACATCTGCTCCTCAGATGATCCATGCTCCCACGCAGGAAGCATCTCAGCGGCCCATGCCGCTGCAACATATCTAAGAGCTCTGCGTCGAAGCTCTGTGAAAAAGAGTCAGAGTGACTCTTAGCGGGAGGTTTATCCTCCGCTTCGACCTGACTCAGGTCCATGGGTTCGGGATCCACCTTAGAGGAACGAAAGTTCCTCTCGGCGTTAAACGCCATCTTAAACGCCCCCTCCAGGGATTGGGGTCGGCATCGTAACAATTCCGAACGTGCTGGCCCTTCTTTCAGGCCTCCCATGAAGACGGGGATGGACACATAATCCGAATACGCTTTCGCGTACATCCCTACCAACAGGGTCTACAGTTCTTGGACATATTTCTCCAAGTCCCTAGTGCCGTGACGGCACCTCAAAAACGCCAGCTGATTCTGGAAAACCAGATCAGGCGTGTCGTACATGTCCATAAGCTTTTGCTTAAGGACTTCCCAGGTTGGGAACACGCTTGTGATGGAGTCAAGTTCGAAATCGAATACATTTGTATCGATAACCTGACCACCACCATCATGCCCAGCCTTCCAACTTACGGGGGGTACCCCGCGGACCTCCATTCGAAATCTGGTCCGATCGTCCGCTGCAAGCAGACGACCGGTCGTCATCAGAACCCACTTGGTCCGATTGCTTAGTGTCCATATCACCTTGTGTACCCGATGGAATGGGCTAGTTACACACTCGGTGGATTGGGATCGCAGATCGATCTGATTCTGTTATGAATATTGGAGACCGTACTGGCTAGGTGTACCTGGGGCGGAACTCTTCACCCCAGGTACGTACAGACCAGAAACACTTCCAAAAGATAAATTCCAATAGGTCGATCGTCCAAACGATCTAGACCTGACCAATACGAAATAATAGAGGGTAGACCAGTCAACCGGTCTAGCCCCTGACCAATATGGGAGAAGACCAAAACCGGTCTAAACTCCAACCAATGTTACAATGATCCAATATGTCAACGTGAAGACCCAATATGCCCGTGAAACTCCACAAACGATATCTCCACGTAAAGACCAATCCAGGGAATAGCACGTTCCAAACGTACTTGACTTAAACTTGAGGAAGTCGACGAATGCGTGCTCCCGTCGAGGGACTTCCGGCTGGCCAAATGCGCGTGTGGCGCGTCCAGACCGTGTATAATGAGCTAGAGGGGATTATTCGACCCTCTGCTCCCAAACACTCCGCGGCGGGCGAAGGCGACTGATGCACATAGCAAACGTTTAAACGACCTCTTGTTGAGGTGTTATCCCGAAGGCAAAACCAAAAGATTCCAAACGACTTCTTCTCTTTTAGGCAAATCCACAACTCAAACCAATACTACCTCCCTACGGTCCCAATATGTACCCACATGAAAATATGTAAAATACCCAATGTCAGGTGACTCACCAAAACTTGCGTTCTTGACAATCCTTGAATCTGATAGGCTAAAAAGCTCCCCTTGTTTAGACCAATCCGAAATTCGACCAGCTGCCTGGACCAAAAGTGACCAAATTTGTGGTACACTTCACCACACGCTCGTGACCGAATCCGGACACGTAACGCCCATGTACGGGCTTTGCCCGTAAGATGGGTCAATGCAAGTCCCACTTGCAAGTGATCAGTGATCCCATTCGCTGTGGAGAAGGCCGTTTCGACCTCTCGCAACCAAACGTAAAGGTTGTCACCCTTCTCTCCGGTGAACTCCTTTATCTTAAACGATAATTGGGGTCGCCCCCCCGTGGAACTACCTCCACTACAACTCGCCTCATTAGCGATGAGGGCATTTACCCTTTCCTTTACGGCCTCGAGGCCCTGCTCCACTAGGAGGTTCATGCCTTCTTCCCCCGTTAAGGGTAACATCCTTTTAAAGGCTTCCTGCTGGACGAGGGTCAAACTATCCCAATCTTCCTGATTCATCCTTTGCATAGGATGCCTAGTCTACCGAAACAGGTGTTGGATTGACTACAAGTGCTACCAGATGTAGCCGGAGCGTATACGCACGGTGCGGCTAGCGCACAGAGGAAGACTTTTCCTTAAAGCGGTGTCTACCGCTACTTAGCCGATACGCCCTTGTAAAGGGCTTAGTAGGAGAGTTCTCCTACTCGGGGCCAAGATTCCCGGGTTGGTTTACTACTTAGCCTTAACGGCTGTATTCCCTTTACGGGATGTAAGTAAAGGGAGGACTCCCTCTTACCTACGACACTCACTGCGCGCGCGACCGGTCGAGGTCGCACGTCCGAAAAATAGAGTGAAATGTAAACTGAATATATTTAATATGTAATTAGCCTAAATTAATTTAAAATAATATAAACTATATGTAATACTAAGTATAATATTCCAAATTCGTACCTAGCTAAAATGTAGTGTACACATCTGTGTACCGACACGTGGATGGCTGACACACCACCACACCAAGGGCCCCTTCCCTGATTGGTTAAAATAACCAAAGGTTCAAAACTTTTCAAACCGGTCAATACGGACCTCAACCGTAGTGTACTCATGTACACGTGTGAACACTACGCGGCCAACTGGGATTGCGTAAACACTGACTCCACAGCAAGTGAATGAATTGGCATTGGCTCCAATTTCAAGACGTCCAGTGCCGCAATTCGTGACAGAGATACATGCATGGAGTTGCATTCTATTGGCGTTTCCACGCCCAGGAGAAATCGATGATCTGGACAACCCAGATCGCGTTTGGTTGACGGATGCATACGTCCAAGCTGATCCACGCTGGCCCGATCGAGAAGCGGTGTACAACGAACCTTTGTACGATACCTGCCGCCTCTACAATCCCCATGACGTTGTTGATTAGGAAATACGTCGCTATTTCCACGAATATCGGATTGTTCGTCGTAGTCCTTCTTACGGCGACACACGCCGTACTCAAGTGTCGTGGAATCATTTCGTTGCAACTTGGAATTGTGACGTCCTACCAGAGTACTTGCGGTTGGGACGTATCAAACGTGCCGCATACGGCCTTGTAATCTTGCGGGATGTTTCACGATTCCATGGCTGCAGTCATTTTGCTAGTTGCGTAGTCGACATCATGGAGGGTTGCCGTGCATGCAACCCGCGTAGTGACCGTCGCCGGAAGAGCTTGGTAGAGTGGAAGAGAGCAGCAAACTTGCACGAAAGCTCTCACGCATTCATTGATGCGTACGCACGAGAAGTGGCGCAACACGGTGACGCCACTAGTGATGTCGCTCGCCAGGGTCGATACTCAGCTCGTACTGAGCCACGGCGTCAGGAACGTCCTCCAACAAGACAGCACGAGTTTCCTGAGTATCGCCATCAGGACCGTAACCAAGCCAGCGTACACGGTAGGAGCGAGGAACTTTCTCGGTCCACACGCGAGGATCGTGACCGACGATACGATCCACGATATAACCAGGCTGACCGTGTGAGTCGACCAACGGAGCAGGAGGGTCGCGGCGCATCGTACGACCAGCGTGGTTGGCATCACCATCAGCGACAGCACGACCCGCGGTATTGGGATCGTCACTACAAACAGGAGTACGAGCGGTACGAAGCACGACGCCAGCATCAGCAGCACGATCATGATGGATGGGGTCAACCGTACCGTTCGCATGGACGCGAAGGTTTGCGTCCTTCCCATCATGACGATCGTCACGACTACTATGGCTGGGATCAGCGCGGCTGGAACCCGCAGCAGTAGGCTCAGTCGGACTGGAATCAAGACCGCCGGGGACGTGACTATTCACATCCACGCCAGTATTATCGCGATCGTTCCGAGCCCCGTGCTGCACGCCAGCAGCCGCCCAAGCTGGATCATCCAAGGCAAATTGAACCGACTTTGCCGGCGCGTGACGTATTCGAGAACGAGCAGTTGGAGAACAATCAATGCGAACACTTGGACTGGGTGGACGGGGAGACGTGCGCAGAACCGACTCCGCGGTCGCTGGAAGTTGGTCTTCGTGGCGCTGAGGACCACGCACGGCAACTACAGGATCAAGTAAAACGACTTGACCGACGTGAACTCGAATTTGTTGGCGCGATTGCGTCGCCAGGAAAATGCAATGAGGTCGATGCAGGACTCGTGGGATCACTTTCTCCAGATCTTGTGTAGGCGGTCGCGTTCTCCACCATCGCGTGGGGAACATAAGTAGAACGAGCCACGCGACGAGGATCAGCAGCCTCCTGATCCAAAGCGCCAGCGGCCAAGCGATCAACCGGAATAGCTTGGATTATTCCGTCCGAATTGGAATCTATTGCGAGCGAGGGATGGTACGGCTTCAACCGTCCCACGTAGAATGTCGGATGGAGCTTCATGGTCGTGGGAATGTCGAGTTTGTACGCATCCCATTTCTTAGCCACCACTTTAAACGGACCAATAAATCTTGACATTAACTTGATGATCCTTTGTTGTCAACATTTTCCAATGGAAGGTTCTGAGTTGACAGCAGAACCCGATAATTCACTCGAAAGGACAACGAGTTTCGTCTCCCTCGTCGATCTGCATTTTCTTTCTGACGATCAACCGCCACTACGATCGCGTCACATACAAACGGATCGTAGCTTGACGATCCAACACAAACGAATCCAGAGTTTTCAGTTCTTGCTTGGACATGGACTTCAAACTTGGGGCAACCACGAAATTGGGCTCAACTTCAGTATTGGTACACACCGCGTGCGCCGATGGCATAGAGTTGTGGATGGTGTTAAGCACTGTAACGCGATCCTCAACCTTACTCCAAGCCAGCACGATATCACGAGGGATCACACTGATTGATACCGTCGCAGCCGAACCACTTTGAATTCGAATGGTGTAGGCTGCGTCTTGATCATCACCAACATCAGACGCAATTGGTGAATAGGGTTCCATGCTGGCAAATAATTCTTCATCGTCCACGGCATCTTGATCTGGCACTGGAGACGCGACTTCCGCCTCCACCGACGTATCTCCCGCTTCCATCGACGCATCGTTCACTGCCGTTAACGGCTGGTTGTCGACAGGGACAACCGCGACCGCATCACCTTCTTCGTCTTCGGGTTCCGGACTGGATTCCACTCGTTGTTGCGACTTGGTTTTGCGTGTCCGACGTGGAGAAGGCGGCAATGTTAGCGCAGCTTCTCCCCCGTTAAATTTGATCCACCAGTAAGCAGCGCTGGTACACGAGGATGGCGCAAGTGGTTGACGAAGAAAGGCGTCAACCCCGTCGACGAGTGAACCGCGTTGTTGATGGCGAATTCAGCCATCGGCAACAGACGGCTCCGATCGGACGTGGACGCGGCGTAGCTACGCAACACATCCTCCAAGACACGGTTGACACGTTCCGTCTACCCGTCAGTCTCCGGATGGGCTGCAGTCGACATATCCAAGCGAGTGCCAAGGCGGTCGAAGAGTGCGCGACAAAAACGAGAAACGAAGCGGACATCACGATTAGAAACGATGGACTACGGCAACCCATGGTGGCGAAACACGGCGTTCAGGAACACATCAGCCGTTTGGGCAGCAGTGACGCTACCCGCGACTGCCGAAAGATGCACCATTTTGCTGAGACGACACACGAAGACCACAATACCAGTGCAGCCGTGGATATCTTTCGGAAGACCAAAAACAAAATCCAAGCTGAGAGATGACGAGACGTCACGTGGGACTGGCAACGGAGACAACGGAGCTTGATGATCTGGAGACGGTATGACGCGCTGACAAACCTCGCATGTGCAAACCCACATGCGAACCCACTTGTACATGTGGCGCCAATAGAAGTCCCGTGACAGCGCAGCGTAGGTCTTTTCACGACCGAATTGACCACCACTGGGGGAATCGTGATATTCACGAATCAAATGATTCTGAATAGCTCCATCAGCGGGAACGACAACCTGCGGAGCGTCGGACGCATCCACTTGATAAAGAAGCAAACCGTCGACAACCGAGAAGCGAAAGCACTGTGCGCGTTGGCGCGGAGGAAGTTACGACAGGGGAAACTGAGCAGCATCCCGAAGATGGTCGATCAGAGACCGACAGAACGTGTCGGCCGCGTATGCCGCGCGTATGACCGGGTAAATGGACGACGTAGCAGTGACCAACGTGGTCGCTAGCGTGGATTCGTCCGCCACATTCTCGTAGTCAGGGCGGCGCGACAGAGCGTCAGCCAAGATGTTCTGTATACCGGGCTTATACAGGACGACGAGGTTGAACTGCGCAAAGTAGGACAGCCACCGATCCATCCGTTGGTACAGGTGCGGTGACTTCACAGCCGTACGCAGCGACGCGTGGTCGGTGTAAATCACGAACCGCTCTTCACATTGAAGGTAAACGCTGAACTTCACCAAAGCGTATTTAATCGCTAACAGTTCCTTATCGTGGGAAGGATAATTCCACTCCGCTGGTTTCAGCTGACGAGATTGATAGGAGATCCCGAGCTCGTGACCAGCATCGTCAAACTGCATTAAAGCACAGCCGATGGAAAAATCACTGGCGTCGCAGACCGCATGGAAAGGAATTATCGAAACTCGGTAACGCAAGCACGGGCGCTGATTGCAGTGCCGCTTTAACGGAGTTGAATGCAGCTTTATGCTCACAGGACCATGTCAACACAACATCCTTTTGGAGCAGTCGAGACAGCGGGCGGATCATCAAAGCATGGTCCTTGGTAAAACGATGCAAATACGTGTACAAGCCTAGCCATTGACGAGGTTCCTTCACGTTTGACGGTACTGGCCAGTCGCAGATCGCTGCAACCTTCTCTGGGTCTACACGCACACCCGCGCGTCCGACAAACGAGCCAAGGAAGGGGATCTCATCAGCGCATAAGATACACTTGTAGAGACTGCCTTACAACTGATTGTCTCGCATGACGTCCAAAACTGAGCGGAGGTGATCCAAATGCACCTCCACATCCGTCAACCCACGTGAAGGGTCGGCACGGGAGTGGATGTGAATATCGTCGAATTAGGTGGGAGCGCAGGCTCGAAGAGGTCTCAAAACAATGAGAACACGCGATTAAACGTGTCGGGAGCATTCTTCAAGCCTTGGGGCATGAACAGCCATTCGTACAACATGCCACTTGGAGTGCTTACCGCGGTCAGTGGAACACTGGCCTCGTCCATGAGGATTTGGTAGTAACCATCCTTCAAATCGATGGTACTAAACACCGTACTACCAGCCATATTGTCCAGAATCGCGTCTTTACGAGGGATTGGCGTTTGCGCTGGGACGGTTGCGTCGTTTACCTTGTTAAAGGCATGGACGATACGCCAACCGCCCGTGGCTTTCTTGACACAGAAAGTCGGACTGGAGTGAGGCTACTTACTCTCACGGACGTGGCCTGCTTTCAAGCGAGCCGCGAAGAACTTGTCGATGATTTCGGCTTGCAAACGAGAAAGTGGCCGCTGACGAGTGACACAATACTTGGTGTCTGGGACGAGATCAATTTCGTGGCGAATTCCACGATCAGGAGGAAGCTTGTCCGGGATTGATTCTGGGAATACATCTTGGTATTCCTTGACCAACTCATACGCCAGATTGTTCGACACACGAAGTGACTCAAGCGATTGTTGAGCCACACGAAGTTCTTTTGCCGAAAGAACTGTTGGATCCAAAGTGGAAGAAGTAGCCACATGCTCTTCTTCCTTACGCTGATCTGCTACGAGAACGCAGATCTGTTCGATCTCACACGATTTGAGATCACGCACGAATGCGTCTGTACTCATGAGCATGATGTTCAGAATATCAGAAGCAGTGGTGGGAGGACACTAGACTTGGATCTCCCGGAGAACGGTACAATCTTCAAACTGTACCAACGCTTCAACCTTGGATGGTCCTCTGCTTTGACAAAGGTCAATGGGGAGTGGTCTCGAACACAGTTTATCGGCAACACGGATGTCGCGGCCCCCTGGCGGTGACACTGATGTCACGGCCTCTGTCGTATGGGTGTCATGGCTCATCTTGACACCCACTTGCTCAGGAAAAGTAGCGATGGGAGTCCGATCTCCATCAACGCAACCAACAACAAAACAATCACTTGAAAGGGGTTCATTACTTCCCTTAACCGTGGCTGTAGTTGCTTCCCATACCACGTCCTGAGCTGGACGTGTGGAGCTGATCACCCCGCGTGACCAGTCCACTGTTGGCCTATGGCGTTGGAGCCATGGCATACCCAGGATCAAGTCGAACGACTGATCCGTATCTAACACAAGGAAGTTGTCTTCCGCACGACAAGTTCCATTACCAAATTCATATTCGCAATCGAGGGAAACATTGCGTTTCTCACTCGATCGAGGATTGCCATCGGCAAACCGTACAATCATCTTCACGTTTGGATCTCGAACAACAGAGATTCCTTCAATATCACGAACAGAAGAAGCTCCAACAAAATTGTTTGTGGATCCACTGTCAAGCATAGCGGTAAAAGGACGTCGAGATCCTTTGACCTTAACCTTGATGAAGATTAACTTCGCCTAATACCCACCAACACTCGACGAGGACAAATGTGCATACTGCACACGGGGCCCAGAAGACGCTGTCTCTCGGTCAGACGACATCTCCCGTTTACGGGCAGTAGGACGCCCCGCGCCTACTGTCCATTGCTGTTTTTTGGACTCGACGCTGGACTCACAGAACCAGTGGTCGAGTTGTTGGCATGACGCTTGATCTTCTCAAACGGCATACGACACACAGAAGCGTAATGCCCCGAATATCTACAGCGGTGACACTTGGGCTTCTTCTTAGAGGTGGCGGACGACGACACCGCGCAGATTTCCATGGGTTCAGGACCACCAGGAGAAGGAGACAAAGAGGATCGGAACACCGACCCAACTCCTTTCGCTTGTTGGGCGCTGAACTCTTCACGCAGCGCCATGGAGTATGCGGCTTCAATAGTTGTCGGACGCGAACGGAACAATTGCGAGCGCGTTGGTCCCTCGCGAAGGCCATTCAAAAATACCGCCAACTGAGTGGACTCAGCGATTGGGTGTGTAACAACACACGAGGCCAAGTAACGCAACTTGACCACATAATCATGCACATAATCACGTCCTTGCTTAAGTTCCAGGAACTGCGAGTGGGCTCGGAATTCCGACTCGGCTGGCTCAAACGTAGCAGTCATCTGGTTCTTGAGATCTTGGACCGTTGGAAAAGCGCCAGGATTGGCAATGGTCTTTCCCAGTTCCCAGTGGCGAGCACGACCAGATAAATTTGCGATTGTATACGCCACTTGGAGTTCATCTTCCGCGATGCCACGGGCCTTAATCGCAAGGTCCAATTTGCAAAACCAGCGAACAAGCGGTGGTTCAGAGGAACCATCATACTTGGAAATGTCCAACTTGAACGTTGGACGACGCGCACTCAGAGGTGACATTGAAGGGGTCGATATGAGCGACGACACTTCGCGAGCTAAGAACTCCGAGATAACTTGATGTTGGCGATTCTGCGGACCCGCCAACGACAACTGCGTTGCCATCAGGACGATTTGGTTGGACATGCGTCCAACCGCTTCCCATTCGAAATCCGACAGATGCTGGAAGAACTGGCGTTCCAGCGGAGGAATTTCTTCTTCGTTTATTCCCAAACGTGTAGACATACAATAGATCGGTCGTTGGACGGATCACAAGTGCTACCAGGTGTAACAGGGCTCTAAGCACTCTGTTACAACAAATTCACAGAGAGGCGATGAGGCGCTCTTGGACTCAACAGAATAAGGTAATTTTAGGACTGAATTGAATATCAAAGGGAGCAAATGGTCCTCGCGACCATTTATCCCAAGACCTACGAAAACTGATAACCTACAAAAACTAAGCTAGTTCGCTAAGTACGGTACATACACCGTACCCCTCTTCGTATACGATACCGTCGTAACCGTAACCCTTGTAACCCCGTTACACTCGGGGCCAAGATTCCCTTGGTTTACAAGTTAGTGTGAACTAACGCCTTGATACAAGGCTCCATTAATAAGGGGGTGGTTAAGAGAAGGTATTCCTTTTCACTACAACACTCACTGCCGCGCAACCGGTCGAGGTCGTGCGCCTAGCAGTCTTTAGAGTGAAATGTAAACTGAATGTATATTTAATATGTAATTAGCCTAAATTAATTAAACTAATGTAAACTATATGTAATACTAAGTAGAACTTACTCAATCCGTACCTACCAGAAATGTAATGTACACCACCTGTGTACCAACACGTGGCAGGCTGACACGCCTCCGACAAGGGCTCCTGCCCTGATTGGTTAAAATAACCAATAGATCCGAACCTTTCGGACTGGTCAATACTTGACCTTAACCGTTGTGTACTTACGTACACCAACGTAACCAAATGTAACCCTGTTACATCGTCCCTCACCAAGACTATTGATTACGCAATAAATCAATTATAGTTGGAGAACTCCAATTGCCAGAACTTCTGGCTTACCATGAGCACCTTTAGTGGTGGTGAGGATTCCCCTCGAGAAGAAGATGTAGACTATTCCGATTACTCGGAGGTGGATGCCCTAGGGATATCTCCCCAAAGGCTGACCACTCCGAAAACGCCGAACGACGATGTCGGCAGTCCAATCCGTTCCCCGCACGTGGGGAAAATGCACTAACTCGTGCGCGACCTCTACCAACTGCGGATGATGCATCCGGATCGCTGAAGTTGACCATCACTGTGGTGGAGTCAAGTTCAAAATCGAACACCGTAGTGTCGAGAACCTGACCACCATCGTGCCCAGCCTTCCAACTGACGGGGGGGGTGGGGTACCCCGCGAACCTTCGCCTACGATCCGATCTGATCGTCCGCTGCTAGCAGATGACCGATCATCAGCATAGGACGCCTGGTACAATTCTTTCGTCATCTCACCTTGTGTACCCGATGGAATCGGCTGGTTACACACTCGGTAAATCGTCGCTGGGAATTGATGCGGGTCTAAATGTGGGAGACAGTGCTGGGTGGTGTACCTTGGGCGGAACTCTTCACCCTGGGTACGGGCATACCAATTATACTCGGAGCAAGTATACTCCAAAGGGCAGATCGCTCAACCGATCGTAGAGCCCAACCAATACGAGAATAAAAGTCCAATACTCCAATATAGATCCAACGAGAACGTGACAAACTCCACGAACGATATCTCCACGTAACAATCCAAAAACTTGATTACACGTTCCAAACGTGTGTAACTTGGGCTTGAGAAGCCGACCAATGCGTACTCCCGTCGAGGTACTACCGGCGGGCCAAGTGCGTCTGTAACGCGTCCCGGCCGGGTATAATGAGCTAGAGGGTATTACACGACCCTCTGCTCACAAACACTGCGGCGTGCAGAGGCGACTGATGTACAAGGCGAAACGACCTCCGGTTGAGTTAAATGCCCAACAATTGAGACGTAAAACCAAAAACGCTCTTAGCAGGCGAAACCAAAACCAACACTAAACTCCCTACCCCCTATTATCCCCAATATGTACACACATGAAAATATGTAAGTACACTCAATATCATGTGACTTACCAAAATCCGTGTTCTTGACACCTCTCGCACACGATAGACTTAAAAGCCACCTTGATTTACACCAATCCGATCGCCGATAAGCCGATCGGCGTGCCGCTGACATAAAGTGACTGAAATTCTTGAGTCCGCTTCACCACATCGGCCGCTCTGATCGATCTGCACCAAGATCGGAAACGGCGCCATTCATTGGCTAAAATTCAATATTCCAAGATTCCAAAAGTTTCCAAGAAGCGGAAGGACGCGTCGAAGGGATCAAGGGCGCGGGGCATAGCGCGCGACTCCGAACTCGACGAGAAGCGAGCGGTGCCTCCGCTGAAAGCCAAGACGCTGGCGCATCTTCCAAGCCCAAGATCGGACGCAGGGGACACGTCCATCACCATCAAATCGCATGCCCTTACGCCCCCGTGCTGCTCACACCAAGCGTATAGAGATCTCCTCCGGAGAGGACTCGGGGGACGGATCGGGAGATTCTGAGTTATTGTTCACTGCTTTGTTCAAGTCCCGATCCGATCAACGCCGAGGTCCTGTTCCGTTGAAGCCTGCATCGGGGGCTGATAAGGTGATCAGCTTACACGGTGATGGTGTTGCACGGACGCGTGAGTCAACCGGATCGGTGCCTTCGTTCCAGCACGGAAAATCTGGTCTGCGCCATCACGCCCGATTGAAAGGGGTTTCGATCTCCGATCGACCTCTCCCATGGCTGACTTCAAATGCCACTTTTCTATGGTCACCGGGGCAGATCGGTAGCTTGCACCGATCAGCCCTGAGCAATCAAATACTAGACCGGTCTCTATCGCGTCCAGACTCCTGGACTTTTCCTCCAGCTTCAAAGGCTCCTGCCGCTTCTGCATTGCGGGCGGACCTGGTCACAGCACCACAAATCACCCGTCTGTATGCAGATCATCCATGGAAAGTGTTCATCCGCCCCAAGCTGGGGTCCTTGTTTGCATCGACTGCGTGGATCGACTCGTTCTTGGGTCGAGTGAAGGCTTTCAATGAAGCCTACAGCCAAGAGATCTGGGAGTCTACACACTATCTAGTGATTCCTCCTGATCGAGCACAGCATGATCAAGGCCTGATCTCATTCCAGAAGAACCGGAAGAAGAGCCGGAGTCGGGCGGGCGAGGCCTGGAAGACCCTATGCCAGTTCGTTCCGGGAGGGATGCTGGCCCGCGAGTGCGACATCGACATCTTTTTATATCCTGTAGTTCTTCATATGGCCAAGCGTCGGGTTGAGAGAACCGGGGTATTATCTGACGACGGCGTCTGGTATCCCGGTCTTCATTGTGACGAGCCGATCACAGACCTGAAGGACGCCTTGATCCAGATCGAACGGAAGGAGGCCTGGCGCAATCAAAGCCAGAACAAGATGGAAGACCATCCGTCATTGAATATCGGTCATCTGCGGGGTGACTGAGAATCTTGATGCGGCAGTTAGCCGACCAGATAATCCATAGTACATGTCATCATTCTTTCCAAATTCCTGATCACCTGATCACTTGACCAAATTTCATCACTTTCTCCAAACTTGCACCAACACGTTATCACACACAGTTTCCATCCACATCGCGAAAATTATCACCACGTTCGTCATTCCACTACTCCAGTTCATCACCGTTCATCACACTAATTCACAATAATTCAGACCTTACACATATTCACACCGATCGATATACTGATCGGTGCTACTGTGTGTCTTGATCTTTATCTTCATGAGTCTGCATCACTGCGAAGCGGTTCCGACTGACTCGTTCTCGCTCGAACTCTTGTAGCAGTGCTCCACAATTTAGATCGGGTTCGTCGATCCAAATTGCTTCGTCATGATCCTTCCATCGGACCAGATATTCTCAGTGGGTGCGACCGAAACGCGTCTTCTTGACCTATCGGACATCTAGCACCTTTCCACCTCGAATTCCTCCTCTTCCAATGGCCTTTCCCAACTCTTCCGGCAGCAGATCTTCGTCAAAATCGAATCTATCCGCTTCGTCCGCCAGCCAGGGCATTCTAGGCCGATCGGGGAATTCTCTGACCAGCTTCAGTTTGGACACATGCACGATCGGAAAAACTTTATAATCCGTGCCGATCGTGATCAGACGGGCAGCATGCTCACCAATCAGCTCTGCTACACGGAAAGGACCGTGCCACATATGGGCCAACTTCTTCGCATAGCCTTCCTTGACCCGATCGAGGTATAACCATACCCTCGCCCCTGGTTCAATACCATGAGGGCGGACCTGATCGTTATTCCAATCTCCTCGATATTGCGTGGCCTGACGCAACTTTTCATTGACGACTTCTTTCGCATGCTGATAATGCTTCTGGACCTGCATGCGCCAACGACGGGCACCGCGATCGCGGGACCGAGTGCAGCCGATCGGTATCGCCGCTTCAAGTGTCGATCGAGGGTCCCATCCATACTCCAGATAGAAAGGCGTTTCTACTCGGACCCGATCGGTT
>CM047584.1:18837199-18851566 GCA_026184515.1 Peronosclerospora sorghi
TCTTGGCCTTCAGCATACCGAAAGCAACCTTTGTACGCTTCATGTGGACATCTGCCTCCACCAGCGGAAAATCTGCGGGCATATCAGAGTCGCAGCCCTCTCGTAAAGTTGCCTGATCTCCTTCGCGCAACATATGGTAGTAGACTTCCCGGAGCTCGTACAGAACGTCCGCATTAATCGCGAAGTATTCAATGAAGCGGCTGTAGTAATTTAAGCTCCATAATAAAGACTGCATTGCCTTCAGTGATCTGGGAAACGGGAGGTTGCTCAGTGACTCCATATCCTTAGGATTAGCCTTCATCCCACTGATTGACACCATATGACCCAATAGGCGACCTTGGACATGCCCCAAGAACTCTTCACAGCACTGATCGACAGGTTCCAGCGATCGCATGTCTCCAACAACCGTTAGACCTTGTAACAGGACTGATCCTGTTACAGGATTACACTGTGTTGTGCGAGGAAGCGCGCTATACAAAAGGGGTAGGATTAGTTGATGACAACTAATCCTATACTAAAAGTAAATATATAAATATTTACTTATGGGTTAGAACGCAAAATTAAGAGTGTTTATTTAATGGGGGGTTATCGGCTAATAGTATAGTAATTACCTAACTAATATAATAATATCAAGTATTCAACTAACTGTACTATTCGTTAACCTGCAAGATTCGGTATTTATACCGAATCGACTTTTCCTTCGTAGATTATAATAACTTATAATCTCTTATTTAAGTTTCAGACAACGCGACTGAATTTAACTGTGATATTCTAACTTGAATGTCAACTATGTAGTGGCACCCCATTACATCACCCCCCCCCACTTAAGGTGGTTGGCCAATAATAATTCTTATTTTGGCCAATCATGGGTGGCTCTTGTTGGTCGTTCTCATTTATCAACTGATTGACCATCGACTCGATGGTCAAAGCACGCGGCAGCGCTCTAAAGAGCGCTGCTGAAAACATCGAAGGAGCTTCTTCCTCCGCCTCAGCACTAGGTGCTGAGGTGTTGAGTGACAACAGTGCCGCTGCATTAGCAGCGTCAACTACGCAAAGGTCGGAAGACGTACCGTCTTCGACCACAGATGCTGCTAAGGCGGCATCTGACAAGAAACAGGGATATGTTGCTAATGCAAAATCTCGCACGATGACAACCCCCGAATGGTGTGTTGCCAGGAAGGGTTCTTCCATGTTCGGAGACAGTTCTGACTCCGAACAAAGTGATCGGGGCACGGCTGTCCCCACGAAAGGATCTAGCGAGTAGAAACTCGCTAAGTGCTCATCGCCTAACAGCGATGATGACTCTGGTGTCGCTGTCAACTATGACAGCGACAATGATTATTACAGGTGGTTGCGGGAACGCAGAGCCCCACCTGAACCAAGTACTTCTTCACGTCGGGGTTATTTAACCCCGGCGCGTGGTGTTGAAGCAGGTGGTGTTCCGCCTGCTAAAAGAGCATGAACAAAAGCGGTGCCTGCCGCTTCTGAAGCGTATCATCGTACGGAACCACATGTTCCGTACAAAGTGGGGTTTTGGACCCCTGGATGGGCTATTGCCCCCAACAGTGGCGGTCACCGTAAGCCGGACTGCCAATATGCGTTGTTTGATATCAACGTGCTGGGTGACTGCGAAGACATCCAGTCACGTCGATTCGATCGAAGTACAGACGATAGACGTCTGTACTTTATTGACCTCTTTTTCCAGGTTCGATATTACTCGAGCCGGAAAGGGTCAAGGAGGAGCAGGTACGATAAAGACGCCCTGACTCAGAGTTGGAACGCTTTTGTTGACAACTACAACAAAAGCCCAGATGATTACGTGAATAGAGTTCACGTAATGCGCGAGCGCTTTTTAAAGCACTCGCGAGCAGGAAAAATGGAATACATCCATTTTGCTTGCATCAAAGAAGGGTTGAACTATGGTGTCCCTTCTCACCTCGTTTTCCCGCGGTGTCCGCAGGGCGCTCCTCGTCTGTCAGAGGAGGAGTTGCGGGGGTACGGTGGTTTTTCCGTACCCGCCGAAATTCAGGGCTTAATCGATGCCCTAAATGCATTAACACCTAGTGTTGATGCTACTTCGCATTATGAGTTTGAGACTCCTTCTCAAACTCAGTTAAAAGGTCTGGGGCGTCGGCCCTCAGAACCTCAATCGTCCCCCCAGAGTCAAACTCTTGGGGGTAACCCAGCCAGCGTAATAAGTACTCGGTACGCTGCCCCTTCTTCGAAGGCACCGAGCGCTTCGAGATCAAGCGCTCGAGAATGTATCGCTTATTCTCCTGATTATCGATAAGGGGCGGCGGAGGTTGATAATTCCCTCGCCGTTGTTGTTGCGGAGCATGGTTCTTTGCTCCGCAAGCTCGAGGAGGGTTATTACTCCTTGATCAGCGATATGTCTCACTCTGTGAAGACATATCGGTCTCTTCGCGAGGATGTCCGCGACATCCTCGGGGCGCACAAAGCCCTACAGCAGAAGAATGATCTTCAGTACATCGAGCTTTCCCGTTGTAAGGAAGAGCTCGATCGGCACAAGGCTGGTCTTGAGCAGTCGAAGGTGGAGGTAATGACTCTCCGCTCTGCTAATCAACGGCTGGAAGCCGATTACAAGTCTCTCTTGGGAGACTTGGAGAAGCACGGTATCTTCCGTGGTTCTGCGTCTCGTCGTAAGACGAAGACGCATGATACGGCTTGAGCCGCCCAACATAGAATGTTGGGTGGAGCCGCATTGCTGTGGGAATGTATAAAGTATAGGCATTCCCCCGAATCTCTTGGACCTTGAAAGGTCCAATGTACTTAGGAAGCAACTTCCGTGTAGGGAAGTTGCTTATTAAATGTATAGACAAATTAGTAGTACTTAATAATACCAATTCGCCTTTCCGAAATGAGTTTTTTTTTCTTCCTTCCTTGCTTGTCTGCATTTTTCTTCTGCTTATCAAAAGCAGAGGCAAGTGCATCTTTTTATATAGCGTATTACAGCTTGGCGCTGTAATACGAATTCATCTACTGCTTTATCAGCAGTAGGTGCGTTGTCATCATTTTCTGCAGCCATTGATGCAGACACATATTCATCATATGCAGCTTCAGTTTCATTTGAAGCTGCTTCCGCTTCTACTGTACTTTCAGTAGAAGGGCCATCGTTTTGTTCACAAGTTGCAGTTGCAACTTGCGCATTGACTCGCTCAAAATTTGAGCGGGTCCCTCCCCCACTTAGATTTGGCGTACCGCCAAGTAAAGCTGGGGTTCGTGGATGCCTTAAGGCATTCACGTAGAACGGTGTATGCTTAGTTGAAGCATGCACCGAATTGTTAATCGCGAATTCAGCGAGTGGCAGATAGTCACTCCACTGTTCAAAGGCATGTGCGTATGATCGCAACATGTCTCCGAGAACGCGGTTAACCCGTTCCGTCTGCCCATCCGTTTCCAGATGGTCCGCAGTTGACATCTTCAACTGGGTTCCCAACAATGAGAACGTTTCTTGCCAGAAACGTCCTGTAAATCTCGGATCTCGATCCGAGACAATGTATTCCGGCATTCCGTGCAAACGGAATACCGTATCAACGAATATCCGCGCTGTTTGAGCGGCGGTTACGTTCGCTGATACTGCAGTAAGATGTACCACCTTACTGAAACGGTCTTCAAAGACCACTATTCCGGTCTTCCGACTATTGTCGGGTGGAAGACCGAATACGAAGTCCATTGAAATGGACTTCCAACACTCTGTCGGAACCGACAGAGATTGCAGCGGAGCCTGTGCAGACTGCGCAGGCTTAACGCGCTGGAAAATCTCGCAAGCGCGTACGTATTTCCGTACCGACTTGTACTGGTTTCGCCAGTAAAAGTCACGTGCGAGAGAAGCGTATGTCTTCTCTCGACCTTGATGCCCCGAAATCGGTGCATCATGATACTCAAAAATAATTTGATGTTTGAGATCATCGTCGTTTGGAACGACGATGCGACTTTCATCTTTTTGGTCTGTGCTGTAAATCAGCGGACCATCGTGCAGTCGATATCGATGCACGCAAGCGCGGAGGAACTCTGGGAGTTCGTCGCGCTTCTCACTTTATTGATTACTTAAGTAATCAATCAACAGACGTGTCTCCTCGTCTGTTTTGTACGCCTCGCGTACTTCTCGTATAATTGACGACGACAAAGCAGTGCAACGGATCGCGTTTGCACTGGCACCTTCGGTTACGGACGGTTTCGTCTCGTAATCGGGCCTTCGTGATAGCGCATCCGCTATCACGTTCAACTTTCCGGGTTTGTATTCAACCGTAAAGTTATATTCAGCAAAGAATGACAGGCATCGAGCCATTCTTTGAGAAATGTGTGGTGAATTCACGGCCGTACGTAGCGACGCATGGTCCGTGTAAACCACAAACGGTCTATCTCCCAAGAGATAGATCCGAAACTTGGCCAGTGCATACTTCATGGCAAGTAGTTCCTTGTCATGCACTGGTTAGTTGCGCTCGTCTGGGCGCAACTGACGCTATTGATAGCAGATTACGCGATCACGATCATCGTGATCACGCTGCATCAAAGCACAGCCGATAGCGAAATCGCTCGCGTCTCAAACGACACGGAACGGACGCTCGTTATCGGCTATAGCCAAGACAGGCGCTTCAGTCAAGCTTTGCTTGACTGCATCAAAAGCATCTTGTCATTGGGTATCCCAACGCCATTTGACATCTTTGTTAAGTAATTGAGAAAGAGGTCGTATCAAACCAGCATAGTTGCACGAATACTTGTGCAAATATGTTGCCAACCAAAGGAACTTTCGAAGTTCCTTAACGTTGTTTGGCGTAGGCCATTCACGATCACCCTGATCTTTTCTGGATCAGGACGCACCCCGTACTTTCCCACAAAACGGGTATCTCAGGTGCACCAAAGGTGCACTTCTTTAGATTTGCATAGAGCTTATGCTTACGAATAAGCTCTAACACTCGACGTAGATGTTCCCTTCGGACATCTACATCGCTTTTATCGTGTTCACCCTTACTATGGATGAACACGTCATCGAAATAAATAGGTGCGAATTCTCGCACCAGGCGTAATAGATTCGTTACGCATCTGTTAAACGTAGCAGGGGCATTTCGAAGCCCCTGCGGCATAACAAGCCACTCCCAAAGCATTCCGCTTGGGGTGCTTACCGCCGTGAGAGGGATATCCTTCTCACGCATTGGGATTTGATAAAATCCATCTCTTAGATCGAGAGCACTAAAGATGGTGCTCCCGCACATGCCATCAATGATGACATCTTTTCGCGGTATCGGCGTCTGCGCCGGTACCGTCGCTGCGTTCAGCTTGTTGTAAGCGTGAACGATTCTCCACCCACATGTGGACTTTTTCACACAAAAGGTAGGGGTGGAGTGCGGTGAGATAGACTCCCGCACTTGGCCTGCTTTACGACAAGCTTCGAAAAACTCGTCGATCGCTTTTACTTGATCACGCGGCAACGGCCTTTGCCGCGTGACACAATACTTCGTGCCTGGCACGAGGTCAATTTCATGACGAGTTCCCTTATCCTTAGGGAGCTCGCTAGGTACTTCTTCTGGGAATACGTCAGCGTATTCCCGAAGTACCTCATAAAATGGGGAGTTCGCTTTAAGCAACTCCCAGCTCTGCGCTTCAAAGCGCTGAACTTTGGTTTGATCATTGGGAACCTCTTTCCCAATGTTTTCCACTTGTAATGTGGATATTCGTTCACGAATATCCACTACATCATCTGTTGCTACGATAATACAGATCTGTTCGATCTGATCATCGTGCAAGTTTCTCATAACTTCTTCCAGCTTAGCGCTGGAAGAGCCATCACCTCCGAACCTTCTTTCGGAGGATGTTCCATCAACAGAGAATGGGTAGCTAATCCGGTCTCCGTTTGCGTCAAGACGTTGATCGTCTCGACGGAACTGTCCATGCAATCAGACGCACTCGTCTGATTGAATGCTACACGGTGATTACGATTCACCGTGTGCGAATACTCATCATCATGGAGGCCACTGCCTACCATGGAATTTTCTTGGCGATCAGATGTGCTCGTCTGATTGGCCGCCTGTTCTGCGACACGGTGGTCTTTATCACCCGTGTGCATGGCTAACGCAACGTGTTGGGCACTCGCCACCACGGAGTTGTGCTCACGATTGCACTCGATCGTGAGTTCACTCTCATCAACACGTAATTCTTTCATCGTGTTGAAACCTTCGGTCGCGGGTGTTTCCCACTGTGGATACTATTTCATTCTCCCGGTGGGTGTTTCCCACCGTGGATATCACTTCATTCTCACGGTGGTCTTTATCATCCGTGGAATGTTTCTCTCCAACACTCAACGACTCTTATGTTGCGTGTGGTAGTCCCTCTGGACTCTCACCAGCGGAGGTACCTTCCGCTGATCGTGTCGGAACAGACCTGGTGGTGCAATCGCTATCCACCAGAATGTCCGACACTGCGGTTGTATCCTCTGATACAGCCGGATTACACACAGGGTGATCAGATCCTGTGGGTCCGCCGCAGTCGATCGATAGGTTAACCCAGTCGATCGAAGGTTAAAACTTGGACATCCATGGGATTCCAAGTATCACATCGAGCTTGTCATCTAAATCGAGGACGATGAATTCATCCTCGAATGACAGTTCATTCAACTCGAAGCGTTTTTTAATCACACGCTTTGGAATAGTCACGGTTGCATCTGTTGCTAACCGGACTGACAACATACTTCGTGGGTTTCTACCTCCACGAAGCTCAACAGCGTTAGACTCTGAGTTCTAACGAAATTGTTTGACGCTCCTGTGTCAAACAAAGCTCGCATGGGAACATGGCTCCCGTGCGGCTTAACATCCAGGGTGATAAGAGACTTATCATCACCCTGCACCTTTTGACAGGACATAGTCCCGTATGGGGCTATTACCCTCACATGTACTATGTCGGCATGTGGGATAACATTCCCAGTAGGGCGCCCCGCCCCTACTGGTGATTTACGTTTTTTTGCACCAACAGGGTGATGTCTCTGTTGGTGTCGCCGTGCAGCGGACGGTTCCGTCCTCTGACTGCATGGCACCGGACGCGGTGCCATACACTCATGGTCAAAATGCTCCATTTTCGCGCATCGATTGCAGCGAATGTTCTTCTTAAATTTCGGTTGCTTCGTGTTCAAAGCAACCGCAACCGATAGGTCCATCGGCTATGGACCTCCACCGCCCATGCGATGGCGCGGGTGGCTGTTTCTTGAGACGAAGTGTGAACTTCGTCTGCCCGACTGCTGATTGTTGACATGCTGTTGCGGCATGTCAAAAGCGAAGGGCTGTTGAGACCTTCGGCTGTACCCAGCATGCCATGACGCTGATCGCATACATAACTCTTCACGGATGCTCATATCAATGGCATCATTTAGAGTCTTTGGCGGGTGCCGGTAAAGACTCTGTTTGACGGGACCATCATTGAGTCCCTTCATGAAGCCAGTGACCTGCATAGCAGGGGGCACCGGCTCATACACAATATTTGACAGCAAATATTGCGTCTTCTGAGCGTAATCTTGAAGATCAAGCTTACCTTTCCGGAGTTCCATGAACTCCTGCCGACTACTTAGCTCCATTTCTGGAGCTTCAAAGTTGAGCTTTATCTCAGCTTTTAATTCCTTATAAGTAAGGAACGCAGAATCATCAGTGGCTCTGCGGATCATCGCCCATACCATGGCTCTGCCGCCCAGACATGTTGTGGCGAAGTACGCCTGTTGAAGTTCGTCAAATATTTTGCGCAGAGATGGCATCTTCCACCTCTGCGAACCATCTACGAAGGGTCTCGCCCCCTTCGCCGGTAAAGGGCGGTACTCGCGCCTTTACCACTTCAACGCTACGCGTTGAAGGTGTAGGTGCGGTCCGCGCTGCCTCTTGCGCGGGCCGTGCTGGCTTTTCTAGGTGGTTTCGCCTAAAGCGATTCACCACCTATATCACTTCCTCCGGGGACTTACCCTGGAGGAAGGTAATGATGTCGGTCCCCATGGACCGAACCATTTCTACCGTCGCGTCTTTACTACGCGACGAGAAGTGGGGGAAGTGTTTCGTCACCACTTCCAGCGTTCTCCCTCGCTCGGCAGGCGTCATGTCTCGCGACATGATGCCGAGCGGCTCTTAATCTTTGCTCCGCTAAAATAATAGCGGAACGGAACTTTGATCGTTAAGACGGACCACAAAGTGCTACCAGGTGTAACAGGACTGATCCTGTTACAGGCTTACACTGTGTTGTGCGAGGAAGCGCGCAATACAAAAGGGGTAGGATTAGTTGATGACAACCAATACTATACTAAAAGTAAATATATAAATATTTACTTATGGGTTAGAACGCAAAATTAAGAGTGTTTATTTAATGGGGGGTTATCGGCTAATAGTATAGTAATTACCTAACTAATATAATAATATCAAGTATTCAACTAACTGTACTATTCGTTAACCTGCAAGATTCGGTATTTATACCGAATCGACTTTTCCTTCGTAGATTATAATAACTTATAATCTCTTATTTAAGTTTCAGACAACGCGTCTGAATTGAACTGTGATATTCTAACTTGAATATCAATTATGTAATGGCACACCATTACAGAGATTCTCGCACAGATCGCTCCATGACGAGGCACGGATCAGTATGTCGTCGATGTAGGATCGCCTCCCCAGATCGGACGATTCTCCTTTCCGGATCGGGTTCACCCTCTGTAAATACATCATGGTTTTCGGTGGGGTCACGATCGGTACTGATCATTGAAGTGTCCATACAGTGCGTTGTCGATCAGACTCTGGTAGATCTGGGGTCCGTTCTTCAAACCGAACGGCATACGGCTCCACTCGAACAGACCGAACGGTGTAGCAAATGCGGAGATCTCACGAGCCCGATCAGTCATCGAAATCCACTTGCCATATCCACTGAGCAATACCATAGGGTCTTGTCGAGATCTTCTAGCAGATCGCTGACCAGCGGCATCGGGTACACCATAAACTTGGTCAACCGATTTACCAACCGATAATCAATACATAACCTGATGTCGACACCGTTCTTCTTGATCACAATCACGATCGTTGAGGCCCACGGCGAGGTCGACGGCTTAATGATCTTGGTAGCCAACAGTCCTTTAATAAGATCGGATAATTTTTTTCGCAGTACTGTGGCGCAACACGTCGGCATCGCTGGGCGATCGGCTTGGCATCACCCACGTCGATGTCACAGATCGCTCCACGAGAAGCAGGGGGTAAGGCGTTGCCTTTCCCGATCAGCAGACGTTTCTTCTTCCATATGATCTTCTTTAGCTGATCGATCTGGTCGGGACTGTTGAAATCCCGATCACCCACTTGCAGATCGTCCAACGTAACCTAGGGCGGATCAGCAGACACTTCAGGGAGGACTTCCATATGGCTCTCCATCTCCTGAATATATTGATCCCCGCCCTCATGGATACAAACTTGATCGTCTTCCGGGGCAATATCACCCAAACCGTCCTGATCAGCTGCACACTGCTGTTCCCGATCGGCGGGGTTCTCTTCAACGACATCGATCTGCTTAGGCGCGCCATCGTGGTCCGCCCCAGCAATGCCATGTTTCCCTTTTTCTATTTCTGGCTCCGCTGTCGCCTTTTCTTGTGTCGCCACCATGTTGACGAACCCTGGCTCATCTGCTTGATGGTTCACCGTGTCCGGTGACTGCGGTGCCTTTCTTCGAACTAACATCTTCTTTTGGGTTACATAGCTGGGTAGTTTCACCATAGGTGAGGGATCTTCTTCCACCGGTCCATCATCGCTGATCAGATCGGTGGTCGCTTGGTATGCCAAGTTCTGCCACACAACATACCGTCTCGATCCGATCGAGACGAACCCCGCCTTTCTTGGCACATTCCCTTCCGCCAGCCTCATGCCAACCATAGTGTTGTTGTCGAGCGTAAGAGGCTTGTCACCGATATTAGTGACTCGGACAAAATAAAATAGGCCGGCGCTCTTCACAAAGGTCTGCACCCACCGATCGCCCCTGGTCACCCATAACTTCCTTGATCTAAAACCTTTTTCGACCGGGGTATCAGCGGATTGGACGACTGGAATGGGGACATCTTGGTTCCACCTGACCAGATCGGTGTGCGATCCGTATAGGGGCCACCGACCAGCTAACTGGATCTGGACCTCATCCGGGAGTGTAAGCACTCCATGAGACAGATCAAGGCGAATACCTGCCGGTACCATGAAATCCATGCCTAACAGGGCATCCTGACCGGCCAGCTTGCCAGCCCAAGCGCTGAAGAAGTAGACCAACGAACCCGATAGGGTGATATTCACGCGCGTCCTTCCTTCGGTCATGTAAGAGCTTTCACCGATTCCGACGCATTCTTGTCTCTGATTGTCGTCTATACGACATCCGACCTTAAGAGCAAAGGCGGAGTCGATAATTGAGACTTCGGCCCCAGAGTCGAACAACATCGTTGCCTTCGGGTTGTTAATCTTACCACAGGCTTTCGCCTGCTTAAACCATTTGTCGGGCGCATGATACTTCCAGTATCCGCGAGATTCCCCAGGCAGCAGATACAGCTACATGACCACCTTCGATCGGGAATATTCATCGGTCGTGAGATTGTAGACCGGATGATCCCGATCGACGGAATTGAGAATAGAATATGTATTTGTCGGTTTTATTCTCCTTGCCTACATATGAATAGATGCCAAACGTAGATCCCTCGGCTCGATCCAGATTCCAACCTGGCGAGCGTTCTAGTTTAACATCTTCTCCAAGTCAGGTGAAATCATCCCCGCGTGCTTACCCGGTACATAGCACTTGCGCATCAGATTGAAGAACTCTTCGATCTTGCACTGGCCGGCCTCGTGGATCTCTCCACATTACTTGCACACAAAGAGCCATTGGTCGGTGTGGTGGCCGCGTCTTTCGCACTTCTTGCATATCAGCTTCTTCCAGCAGTCCCCACCATCGCGCTTGCTTGACCCGCAGTGAGAACACTTCTTGCGAGGTCGGTCCGGGTCGGACTTGTTCCCACTCCTGCCCTTCCGATCTGCCTGGTTAGGCGTCGATCTGGTTCTTGGGGCAGGTTCCGTGATGAAAACGTGGCGATACTGGTCCTCGTTTGACTCCCGACTGGACATGCCGCTACTTTCCTCTTCCGACCCAGTGCTGTCTCCAGTACGATTGCCTTGACAGCACGGGCCGATCTGGTTAAGGGCCTTTTCACAGGGTCGGTCTGGGTCTTCGATCTGTAGCGACCCGATCCAACGGCGACCTTCGCCCTCATACTGCGCGAGTGTTGCAGCGTCCGCAACGTCTGCTCCACTTCCGTCACATCCTTTAGGTTCAGCAGAGTGAGCTGATCTGCCAGCTCTTGGTCATCAAGGGTACTGATATAGTGACCCACGTGCTCCATAGCGGCACCGGTCGGCGGGTTGCCTTCCTTGATCACTATCCCGGAGCGAATTGCAGCCACGGTCAAACGGTGCAAGTTCTCAATCGGCGTCTCGTCTCCCCGCTTCTGTATATGATGGTATTTGCAGGCGGTAGAGAATCCGGAGTTGCAGTACTGCCCCTCAAATTCTGAACATAGCAGATCCCAGTCAGATCGGACATCCCGACCCAACTGTTGGATCCAGTTCGCAGTAGGTCCTTTCAGCATATCCCTGAAGATCAGACACCGTTATTTTTTTGGTGTCTGATCCCGTAAGAAAGCAGACTTGACCCGACCAAACCACTATCTGGCTTGCTCCTCGTCGGCGTCCTTTCCAGTGAAGTCCTTGAGATCCGTGGTCGCAGTCATGCGAATGCGTGGGATCGCAGTAGATCCGAAATCAAAGGCAGTCGTAGAGGCTAGGTTATCCCTGCGCGTTCTGCCCTCCCCTGCAACGTCTGACCCATAGTGGTAATTCAGATCGCCGATCGATTCCATGTCGAAATCGCTGTTCTTGCTTGATCGGCGCGGTCGGGCTGGCTGCGGCTTGCGTCTTCGTCTGCCAACTGGTTTGCCACCTCGGATAGCCTTATCCGTTGGTGCCACTGACTCCATATCGACATCCCGGCAAGTATTGACATTTTCCCGGGCAGATCGGTCCTGGGCATGCGGGCGCGGAGGCGATCGGCATGGGTCTCCCATGAAACGCTCCATCATTGCCTCAACTATGGCTTGGAAGTTAGCTTGTGTCATGGGCAGCGTGTTGGCATCCTCCTTTGGAGGTGCTGAAACCTGTGGGGGCTCCTGGGGCCCCGACCGGCATGCAGTCCCTTGATGCCGCACGTCCTTTTTATGCTCCCATGGGGTATGGTCCTCCCCCATGGTCATCCGCTCAACACCGACCTCCAACTCCGATGAGCTATTAGAGGCAGGTGGAGACTGATACAACGACTTTCGTCGGAGCACACATCATCGTGTGCTGCCGTGGCCTCAGCGGCCTTCAATTCCACGGTGGGAGTTGGGCGGCGAACCTCCCCCACCAACTTTACCAAATGATCATGGAGGGTCGACATCGACATCTCCAGCCTCCAAGTATACAGATCGAACATTTTCTGTACGTTGGCGAGGTTTCGAACTTTCATGCCGACCTCGGCCAACATCGCCAGCAGGTTATTCACCAATAGCAACGGCCGATAACTTTGGATCGGCTCGGTGGTGGGTCCGAGAAGGCGATCAGGGATCTGGGGGTTTAAGATCCGCATGACCTGGTCTTCACGAGTAAATCGCTTTAACTTGTGGATGTAATACATCCTGTTCAGGTATTCTTCCTTGATAACCCCATCCCCGACCTGCGACTTTTCTTCCAGGTCGTCTTCATCGGGTGGCATTCCCAGCCTTTGCTTGGGGACCTTGGGAAAGTGGATCTGATCGTTCCAATCAGCCTCCAAATCGTTTTCATCTTGAGGTTTCATCAAATCGTTCATTCAAATGCATAGGATCAGGACAAAAGTCCTGATCCTTTCCGGAACTATAACAAGACTTGCTATAGTCCCGATCGGCTCCGGTGGGAGCCTTATGGGGAGGTAAAAACTTATTAATCCCGACCTAGTCCTCCACCCGGCCAGATCGGACATCGCCATCCTTATCGACAACGAGAACATAAGGCGATAGCCGTTCCTTATGTCTTCTCCAGAACGATTCCACATTTAATTCGTTATAATCGATTCTTCGCGAGATATAATCTCGGTGATATCCACGATCACCAAGTGATCCGGGCACCATTGTGGTGGAGTCAAGTTCAAAATCGAACACCGTAGTGTCGAGAACCTGACCACCATCGTGCCCGGCCGTCCAACTTACGCGGGGGGGGGTACCCCGCGAACCTTCACCTACAATCCGATCTGATCGTCCGCTGCTAGCAGACGACGATCATCAGCACAGGACGCCTGGTCCGATTCTTTCGTCATTTTGCCTTGTGTACCCGATGGAATGGGCTGGTAACACACTCGGTGGATCGGTGCTGGGAATCGACTTGTGGTCTAAATGTGGGAGACCGTTCTGGGTGGTGTACCCTGGGCGTAACTCTTCACCCTGGGTACGGGCAGACCAATTATACTTAGAGTAAGTGTACTCCAAAGGGCAGATCGCTTAACCGATCGTAGAGCCCAACCAATGTATGAAGAAAGTCCAATATTCCAATACGGAGACCCAACGAGAACGTGAAAAACTCCACGAACGATATCTCCACGTAACAATCCAAAAGAAACTTAATAACACGTTCCAAACGTGTGTAACTTGGGCTTGTGAAGCCGACCAATGCGTACTCCCGTCGAGGGACTTCCGGCGGGCCAAGTGCTTCTGTAACGCGTCCCGGCCGGGTATAATGAGCTAGAGGGGATTACTCGACCCTCTGCTCCCAAACACTCCGCGGCGTGCGGAGGCTACTGATGAACTGTGCAAAGATGCGAACGACTTCCTTGTGGAGGTATTAACGACCAAGAAAGACGGAAAAACCAAAAGACTCTTAGAAGAAAAAAACAAAACTTACCAATCCTATCTCCCTATGGTCCCCAATATGTACAAACATGAAAAATGTAAATTACACGCAATATCATCTGACCTACCAAAATCTGAGTTCTTGACACTTCTTGCACATGATAGGCTTAAAAGCCTTCTTGCTTTCCACCAATCCGATCGCGGATAAGCTGATCGGCGTGCCGCTGACACAAAGTGACTAAAATTTTTGAAACCACTTCACCACATATTCGTGCAATATCATTGGGTGGAGAAATATCACACGTTTTGGACCGACTATTCTTTTTCCTGGTGTCTTATTGGCAGCCTAAATTTATTTCCTAATACTACTACTGTAGAACGAAAAAAAATTACCAGCTAAGTGATCCGAATGTTGAGGGATTTTTTATAAATTATTATCCATAATCACAGCAAAACTGGGCGGA
>CM047584.1:18852610-18870022 GCA_026184515.1 Peronosclerospora sorghi
TGTCCGCGTAAAGACCCAACATGCTCGTGAAACTCCACTAACGATATCTCCACGCCAAGACCAATCCAGTGAATAGCACGTTCCAAACGTACTTGAGTTGGGGTGTTGAGATCGACAAATCGTACTCCCGTCGAGGACTTCCAGTGGGCCAAAGTGCGCGTGCGGCGCGTCCAGACCGGGTATAATGGGCGAGAGGGGATAATTCGACCCTCTGCCCCCAAACACTCCGCGGCGGGCGGAGGCGACTAGTGTACGAAAAGGGAAGAACGGCGACCCCTAGCTGTGGTGTGAACCAAGACCAGAAGAGGTTTCAGCCACTTATCCGAAAGCTAAAAGATTTCCTTACTTAAAGGTATAACCTCTGTCCTAAAAGGTAAAACCACAACTAAAATACTACTACCCTATAGTCCCTAAATGTACCCCCACAAAAATATGTAAAATACCCAAATTCGGGTGACTCACCAAAACTTGCGTTCTTGACACTTCTTGAGTCTGATAGGCTGAAAAGCCCCCCTTGTTTAAACCAATCGGAAATTAGACCAAATGCCTTGACAAAACTTGACCAGAAGTGTGCCAAATTTTGGGCACGCTTCTCCACACAGCCAGCCACGTGTTCGTACACAGGTGGTGTACACTACATTTTAGCTAGGTACGGATTTAGTAAGTTCTACTTAGTATTACATACAGTTTACATTAGTTTAAATTAATTTAGGCTAATTACATATTAAATATACGTTCAGTTTACATTTCATTCAACGACTACTAGACGCTCGACCTCGACCGGTCGTGCGCGTAGTGAGTGCACTAGCGTAAGGGAAGCTCTTCCCTTAGCTACCCCCTTGTTAAGGGAGCCTTGTGTTAAGGCATTAGCGAAAGCTAATAGTAAACCAAAGTGGAATCTTGGCCCCGAGTAAGAGAGTTCTCTCTTACTAAGCCCTTTCATAAGGGCGTATCGGCTAAGTAGCGGGGAACGCCGCTTTAAAGAAAGTCTTCCTCTGTGCGCTAGCCGCACCGTGCGTGTTCGCACCGGCTACATCTTGTAGCACTTGTAGTCAATCCAACACCTGTGTTGATAGGATACGGCATCCTATGCAAGGGATGAATCAGGACGATTGGGATAGGTTAACCCTCGTCCAGAAGGAATCCTTTAACAGGCTGTTATCCTTACCGGGGTGACGAAGGCATGCAGCTCCTAGTGGAGCAGGGCCTTGAGGCCGTGAAGGCAAGGGTCAATGCTCTCATCGCCCATGAGGCGAGTTTAGGTGGAGGTCGTTCCACGGGGGTGCGTCCCCCATTATCATTTAAGATAAAGGATTTCTCCGGTTAAATGGGTGATAACATTTATGTATGGCTGCGAGAGGTCGAAACGGCCTTCGCCACAGCGATTGTGACCGCTGATCACTTGCAAGTGGGACTAGCACTGACCCATCTTACGGGCAAAGCCCGTACATGGGCGTTTACGTGTCCGTATTCGGTCACGAGCGCGTTCCCAACCTGGGAAGTCCTTAAGCAAAAGATTATGGACATGTACGCCACGCCTGATCTGGTTTTCCAGAATCAGATGGCGTTTTTGAGGTGACGTCAGGGTACTAGGGACTTGGAGACATATGTCCAAGAACTGAAGACCATGTGGCAGGGGTGTACGCGAAAGCGTATTGGGACGATGTGTCCATCCCCGTCTTCATGGGAGGCCTGAAAGAAGGGCCAGCACGTTTGGAATTGTTCCGATGCCGACCCCAATCCCTGGGGGAGGCGTTTAAAATGGTGTTTAACGTCGAGAGGAGCTTTCGTTCCTCTAAGGTGGGTCCCGAACCCATGGACCTGAGTCAGGTCGAAGTGGAGGGGAAACCTTCCGCTAAGAGTCGCTCTGACTCTTTTTCGCAGTGCTTCGAGGCGGAGCTCTAGCTATGTTGCAGCGGCGTGGGCCGCTAAGGTGTTTCCTGTGTGAAACTGTGGATCATCTGCGGAACAGATGTCCACAAAATCCCCAGCGAGATAGTCGCTGGAAGGGGCCAAGGGTTGGGAAAAAGCCCTTACCCAAGCCGTCGGGAAACGACGGCTCCCAGTAGGTGCGGGGCGCCCTACTGGGGGATCCCTTAGTGCTGTTAAGCCCCAGGGTAGGGGACGACAGCACAAAGCCCCGAGGGAAACGGTGCTTTCTAGCACCGAGTTGGTGTACCAGCCAGGTTTGCTGGTTGTCTTTGCGGACGTAAAAGGCTTTGATAAGCCTTGTAGAGCCTTGATAGACTCTGGAGCATCTGAAAATTTGTCAGACGGGCTTCTGTTGAGAAGCGTCGGCTGTATTCTGATGCCCTAGAGACACGTTATCGTGACGTTGTCACGGTCCGTCTTGCGACGGGCGTACAGGTTACTGTACCCAAGGTCTCGATTGACCTTAAGCTGAATTTTGCAGACTTCGACAGCTTAGAACGCTGCCTAGTCCTGGATTTGGACTCGAGGTATGACCTCATTCTGGGCGTGAAGTGGCTGGAACGCCACGAGCCATGGATAGACTGGAAGTCTTAATCCATTGGCTCAACGCACCCGCGGTCGGGTGAAGCATTGGCGAGTCATGAACCCACCTTTGCTCGATCGCAAAAGCGATTCTGGCGTGAGATGCCACAGATTGGGATGTCTGAAATGATCATTCCCAATGGCGTTAAGGAAGAGTTCCTTAACGAGGGGGATTCGGCGGTTAATCCCCGCGCCGATATAGGCGAGACTGGTGAGTCGCCAGTGATAGAGGTGTCTTCCTCTGAGGTTAAGCGCGAGGCGCTTAGAGAAGAGACCCGAAGTTTGTCTCTTATGCAGGTCGGAACAGATTCCGACAACGCCGTGTCCGGCGAACAAGTTGCGACTCCAAGTGGTATAGGTAGAGACCCCTGTGGTTAAGGGCGAGGCGCTTCCTAGCGAAGAGACCCGTAGTTCGTCTCTTTCGCACGTCGGAAATGTTTCCGAACACGCCGTTGTGGGTGAGACCGGCGAGTCACCAGTGGTAGGGGTAGAGAACCCTGTGGTTAAGCGCGAGGCGCTTCCAAGCGAAGAAACCCGTAGTTCGTCTCTTTCGCACGTGGGAAATGATTCCGACCACGCCGTTGTAGGTGAGACCGGCGAGTCAACGGTGGTAGAGGTAGAGACCTCTATGGATAGGCGCGAGGCGCTTCCAATAGATGGGGCAATAGACTCCCCCCATCTGGGTCTCGGGATGAGTACTGAGGCCAGTAGTCAGTAGTCCTACAGGATGCTGAATAGTGTGACAGGTGTTGTCACAGAAGGCTTAAGCCTGGAACGGTTGCCTGGGGTAGGCGAACTGTTGTCGTTGGAGGAGATGTCCTTCAAAGAGTTTGGAACTGCTTTGAAAGCAGGTGAAATCGACGAGGTTGTCGTATTACGTCCGGAAGAGGAGTTGAACTCCTCATCCACGATGGACGAGTCATTTTTGGTGCAAACCAAACAGGCATTTAATGACCAAAGCGGTCTCAAGATCCTGGCGGATCCTGAGGACCCTTACCATTCCTTACTAAAGGAATTCGGAGATGTCATAAGTGACAACCCGCCGATGGGGTTACCACCGGATCGGGGAGTCCGACATGAAATTGATTTGGTTCCCGCAACCAAATACTGCGTCACTAGGCAGTGGCCTCTCCCCAAGGAACAATGCGACGTCATCGACGCATTCTTCAAGGGGAAATAAGAGGCAGGGATGGTACGGGAGAGCAAGTCTCCCCATTCATCTCCCACCTTTTGTGTTCGTAAACCGAACGGAAAGTGGCGATTTGTGCATGCGTATAACAATCTGAACACAGCTACTGTACCCATGCAGAATCCGATTCCTCGGAAGGATGTCCTCCAGAACAATATGGCGGGCTGTACGGTGTACAGTGCCTTAGATCTGGTGGACGGGTATTTTCAGGTCCTCATGAGAGCGTCCGATATTCCGCTTACAGCGGTCAGCACGCCTAGCGGCATGCGGTGGGAGTGGCTTGTTATGACACAAGGGCTTTCAAATGCACCAGCGACTTTCAGCTACTTTCAATCGCTTGGTGACCCAACTCTTCCGCCCTCACAGAAAGTACGCACAGACGTACTTCGACGATATATTCGTTCATAGTCGTGCGGAAGGCGACTTGTCTAAAATTCACACGCACCTGATACATCTTCGAGCGGTGCTAGAATGTATGCGATATCATAAGTTATTTGCAAACGCATCCAAATGTATCTTTGGTGCTGATGAAATTCCTTTTCTCGGATGCTTCATCGGTAAGGATGGAGTGCGGACGGATCCCGCGAAGGTGCAAGCCATTGTGGAGTGGACTTCGCCTGTAAATCTTAGAGATTTACGGAATTGGCTTGGATTAGCCAATTATCTCCAAAAATACAGCGAGAACTACGATGAAATGGGAAGCCATTGACGAACCTTCTTAAGAAGGATGTTGATTGGTGTTGGGAAACCAAACACCAAAACGCTTTTGAAGAGGTTAAGTGGAGCTTGTTAAAAGCCCCCGTTCTTGCTCTCCCAGACTCTGGGAAACCTTTTAGCGTCGTCTGCGACGCCTTCGATTTTGCAATCGGATGTGATTTGTTACAAGCAGACGACGCGGGACGGGAACGCGTGATTGCGTTTGAGTCGAGGCATCTTAAAGCTGAGGAACGGAATTATCCTGTTCATGACAACGGGCTACTTGCTATGAAGTATGTCCTTGTCAAATTTAGGGTTCAACTACTCGTTTCGAAGACTTTTGTGGTTTATACTGACCACGCTTCCTTACGGACAGCGACAAAGTCGCCTCATCTATCTCAACGGATGGCCCGTTGGATCTCCTTCTTTTCGGAGTACAACTTTGAGGTTAAGTATAAACCTGGCAATCAGAACGTTCTTGCAGACGCGTTGTCGCGTCGTCCCGATTACGAGCTCGCTCACGCGACATTCGTCACCTCGTCTGTGGTGGATCTCATACGCCAGGCGTATGAGAATGACCCACAGTGTACGGCGCTTATCAGCGCGTTGGGTGGAAAGGGACTTGGCCCGTTTGAGCCAACCCTGTCAAGTCGATCTAAAGCTCGTTTACACCGTTACGGGTACTGTGACGGTTTTCTATATTATAGCACGAGCGCGGAGGACACTCCGCGGGTGGTTGTTCCTCATGATGAGGAACGGAAGTATAGAGTCCTCTTTGCGGTACATGAAGCCCCTACCGGGGGTTATTTAGGTCGGGATAAGACCTACAGCGCTTTAAGCGCTTTGTATTGGTGGCCCAACGTGTATAAGTGGGTCGGTGCGTATATACGCACCTGTGAGACGTGTCAGAGGGTTAAACCCTCTGCAAGTTCAGCTGCGCCTTTGGCGAGCTTGTCCGTTCCAACGGAGTGTTGGAAATCCATTATTATGGATTTAACTTCGGTTTTCCGAAGGATAAGGCCGGGAACACCGGCATATTGGTCTTTGTAGACCGTTTGAGCAAGATGGATCACCTGGCGGTGGTGCCAGAGTCCATTGATGGACAGGGAACAGCAAAAGTGTTCCTAGACCGTGTCTTTCGACAGCATGGTCTAACCGATTCCGTTGTGTCGGATCGGGATCCCCGTTTTACAGGACAGTTTTGACGAGCGTTGTTTAGGGTTCTGGGCACCAAGCTCCTCATGTCCACTGCGGATCATCCGCAGACGGACGGTCAAACGGAACGCGTTAATCGCGTTGTTGAGGATATTCTACGGAGTTTATGTCCGGATTCTCCAAAGAGTTGGAGTGAGATGCTTCCTATGGCCGAATTTGCTATCAACAATTCGGTCCATGCATCTACGGGGTTTACCCCGTTTTACGTGAACGTATTAGTAAATCCGAGGGTTCCGTTGATGCCACGGGTGTGTGTGGCCCAGGGATTGAGGGGGAGGATTCCCCGATGTCAGCCCTGTATCTGTGCGAAAGCACATCGATAAGTTCTTATCGACGCGCCTTAGTTTCTTACGACACGTCTGCGATGCCATGGCGGAAAGCCAAGACAAGCGAAAGGAGCAGGCTGACCGAAAGGGGCGGCGTAACGAAAAGGTGTACAAAATAGTAGAAAGCGTTTCATTAAACGATAAAAATCTTCCTACGCATGCAGTTTCAAATGTGTTGCGGTATAAACTGCGCCCCAGGTTTGTGGGGCCTTTTGAGGTACTAGCCCGAAAGAGCTTGTCGTATACCTTGGACATCCCGAAGGTGATGCGTACGCATCCAACCTTCTATGTGGGTATGCTTAAGCCATACCAGGACCCGGAGGCGGGGCCCCTCTTGGGGGGGGGGGGGGGGGAAAGGCGGATAGCCGTAAGAGCCGTAAGAAACGGCAGGGAGGAGGAAGCCCGACAGGGCTAAAATGCGACCACGAAGCTCCGCAACGGTCGTCTCGAGAAAGGCAAGCCGCCTCTCGAAGGATTCAGTGGCACCCCAATCACCGCGAAGTCCCTCGTGGACATCATGGATGCGATAGCTGTGTCGATCACAGCGCTCGCGAATCTCACGTCGAAACTGCGCGACCTCCTCCTCCAATGATCGATGCGTAGGGCACCCCACACCATATTATCACGTGGAGCGTCTGATGGCGCGACGCCATCATCGGGGTCAAACCCAGTATCTGGTGAAGTGGAAGGGTTATCCACACTCACAGAGTTCGTGGGAGTCCGAGACTCCCCTACGGCAGGATTGCCGCGACTTCGTTGACGCTCTCGAGCGGGAGAATCCAGCTGCAGGTCAACTGCCAAAGGGGAACGAGAAGCCCCTTCACTCCCAGTAGTTGGGAGTTCGCCGGAGGCAGATGTGGCACTCACACTGTCTTCTGGCACCGCGGTGGGGGCAGGGGTAGGGCCGCTGGCGTAGCGCGTGCGATAAGGGGCACGTAATAGCTCCATCGCTTTGGATCTGGCGAATGCCATGCGCAACGCCCTTTCCACCCAAGCGTCACGTCGGGAATAGCTGTTGTGAAGCTCATTAAAGCTGGGAAGGAGCTTCTCCCCTTCCGCCCAAGCGCGGAATTTCTTTTCTGCACCTTCGGCATTTTCTCCCGGAGAGAGAATGATAGGAAACTCTCGAAGGTTCTCAACAGAGGCACCTTGTGACTGCCTGTCGAGGCGTTCTTGGTATGAGACGCTAGTGAACTTCTTTTGCGTGAGCAGTTGTTACCGGAGTTTCTCACGGCGTTCGCATTGATACGGCTGTTCAGCCGCAGGGCCAAGGGTATAGGATGCTAAACCATTCCTTACCACACGCCTAGCCCACTTTAAAAGTTCGTGAGGACCTTCAAAACTATAGGCCGCCCGTGGCGGGCGTTTGGGGGCACGTAACGCAGCCCTTAGTGCCTGTGCAGCAAAGTTGGGTTTCTTGAGCTGCGTCCAGCTCATTGTTGACGATCGCCTTCGGCGATCCGGATGTATCATCCGACATTGGCAGGGGTGTCGCACTAGTTAGTGCATTTTCCCCACGTGTGGGGAACGGATTAGTCTGCCGACATCGCCGTTCGGCGTTGTCGTAGTGTGGTGAAGCGAGCCCAAGGCTTTTGGTCGTTTTGCGTCAGCAGCACACTGATCGGCTTCGGCAATCGGATTGGTGGAAATCAAGGAGGCTTTTGGGCCAATCGTGTGCAAGAGGTGTCAAGAACACGGATTTTGGTAAGTCACATGATATTGCGTGTACTTACATATTTTCATGTGTGTACATATTGGGGACCATAGGGAGATAGTTTTGGTTAGTCGTTAATTTTCAGCCTTTAACACTCAACAGAAGTCGTTTCTTCGCACTGTACATCATTCGGCTCTGCACGCCGCAGAGTGTTTGGAAGAAGAGGGTCGAGTAACCCCCTCTAGCTTGTTATACCCGGCCGGGACGCGTCACAGACGCACTTGGCCCGCCGAAAGTCCCTCGACGAGAGTACGTATTGGTCGGCTTCGTAAGCGCAAGTTATGCACGTTTGGAACGTGTAATCAAGTTATTGGATTGTTTCGTGTAGATATCGTTCGTGTAGCTTGTCACGTTCTCACTAGATCTATATATTGGAGTATTGGACTTTTATTCTCGTATTGGTTGGGTTCTACGATCGATTGAGCGATCTGCCCTTTGAAGTATATTTACTCGTAGTATAACTGGTCTACCCGTACCCAGGGTGAAGAGTTCCGCCCAGGGTACACCACCCAGCACAGTGTCACGTTTTTAGACCTCAAGTCGATTCCCAGCACCGATCCACCGAGTGTGTTACCAGCCCATTCCATCGGGTACACAAGGTGAGATGACGAAATAATCGGACCAGTCGTCCTCTGCTGATGATCGGTCGTCTGCTAGCAGCTGACGATCAGATCGGATCGTAGGCGAAGGTTCGCAGGGTACCCCTCCACGTCAGTTGGAAGGCCGGGCACGATGGTGGTCAGGTTCTCGACACTACGGTGTTCGATTTTGAACTTGACTCCACCACAAATGTGCGCGTGCCCGGATCACTTGGTGATCGTGGATATCACCGAGATGATATCTCGCGAAGAATCGATTATAACGAATTAAATGTGGAATCGTTCTGGAGAGGACATAAGGAACGGCTATCGCCTTATGTTATCGTTGTAGATAAGGATGGCGATGTCCGATCTGGCCGGGTGGAGGACCAGATCGGGATTAATAAGTTTTTTCCTCCCCATAATGCTTCCACCGGAGCCGATAGGGACTATAGCAAGTCTTGCAATAGTTCCGGAAAGGATCAGGACTTTTGTCCTGATCCTATGCATTTGAATGAATGTTTTGATGAAAAGAAAATTAAAGATGAAAACGACTTGGAGACTGATCGGAACGATCCGTTCCATATTCCCAAGGTCCCCAAGCAGAGGTTCAGAATGCCATCTAATGAAGACGACTTGGAAGAAAAGTCGCAGGTCGGGGATGGGGTTATTAAGGAAGAAGACCTGACCAGGATGTTTTACATCCACGAGTTAAAGCGATTTGCTCGTGAAGACCAGGTCATGCGGATCTTAAACCCCCAGATCGCCGATCGCCTTATCGCACCCACCACCGAGCCGATCCAAAGCGATCGGCCGTTGCTATTGGTGAAGAACCTGCTGGCGATGTTGGCCGAGGTCGGCATGAAAGTGCGAAACCTCGCCAGCGTTCAGAAAATGTTCGATCTGGATACTTGGAGGCTGGAGATGTCGATGTCGACCCTCCATGATCATTTGGTAAAGTTGGTGGGGGCGCTTCGCCGTCCAACTCCCACCGTGGAATTGAAGGCCGCTGAGGCCACGGCAGCACACGATGATGTGTGCTCCGACGAAAGTCGTTGTATCAGTCTCCACCTGACTCTAATAGCTCAT
The DNA here is from genome assembly GCA_026184515.1 of Peronosclerospora sorghi. Classification (NCBI taxonomy): domain Eukaryota; phylum Oomycota; class Peronosporomycetes; order Peronosporales; family Peronosporaceae; genus Peronosclerospora; species Peronosclerospora sorghi. The sequence goes on from CM047584.1 coordinate 18,861,932, forward strand.
CGGAGTTGGAGGTCGGTGTTGAGCGGATGACCATGGGAGCGGACCATACCCCCATGGGAGCATAAAAAGGACGTGCGGCATCAAGGGGCTGCATGCCGGTCGGGGCCCCAGGAGCCCCCACAGGTTTCAGCACCTCCAAAGGAGGATGCCAATGTGGTGGAGCGGCTGATCGAAGTTTTTGAGACTTGATCAGGCGGTACCACGGCGCCCAGACTGCCGACAAACGAAGGGGGTCCTCCGGATGTCTTCGACTGCTTGTGTTCTTGCTCACCTTGTGTACCCGACGGCTAGGCGTGGCTCGCTCCTCAGGTGGCGGGGACAGCGCACAGCGAATTCTTGGTGCAAGATTGAATTAACTAACTTGTGACGATACAACCGATGCGATCAGGCGTGATCACGTGCGATCATGTGCTTAAACCACGTCAATTAGCCGCGATCAGGCTCGATCACGTTTGGGCCGATGCTAATAACCGACGATCAGCAATATTCCGTCTTGATCGCAAGTGCAATCAGGCGGCAGTCCTACGCGATCAGGCGCTGAAACGATTTAGATCAGTGGTGATCAGGCTCGATCAGGCTTTGGCTGACGTTAATAACCGTCGATCAACAATATTCTGTCTTGATAGCAAGTGCGATCAGGTACTGAAAGGCTCGATCAGGGGCTAAAAACTTCTGCCCAGTCGTAATATACCTTGATAAGACTTGATCAAGCACCGGAAGTCGTTCAAGTAGAAGTTGGCGCGATTTGCGATCAGCGATCACGATCACGGTTCGCAAAAAATGTCGCAGGTGTTGATCGGTAGGGGGGTACTTGATCAGTCAGCCAAAGTCTTTACTGCCTGATCTCGGAGCCTCTAAGCTGTCCAACAGCTAAGGAACGACCAAATCAATGCGCTCCTAGCCTAGACTATATGAGGAATGGGTATTTATATTAAAATCCACCTAGAGTTCCCGTGGGGCGCTTAAAGCAGCCGAACTCTAGGGGCCAAACGTTAAATTCACGGGGAAGAGGTGAGAGCACTGCTCGATCACGTTCCCGAAAACCAAAAACCTTTAAACGAAGAACCGCAGACACTGCGGGCGGAGTTGCGGTGTGAGTTCGCACACTCTACGCCAACCGGTGGTCCAAAAACGCACTTAGTGCTCCCGCCCGGGACGTAGAGGTTTCAATAGGGTGGGGGCGCAAAGGTGCCTTCCCAAAAACGATCAGCGCGATCGTACGCAAAAGGAGAACTTTATTAGCAATTAAACCCTTAGATCTACCCTTCTCCTACTTTCAACCAATCCGCATCGTCCATTCGGAACGCCTTCCGTCCATCAGTCGACCTGATTTTCACGCTTGTTCCTTGTTTGTTCGCTGGTGTTCGCCGCGTACCTGTAAGTAATCAGCACATCTTCCGTGACCCTTCTATATCCTGTCTATGTACACCACGGTGGTACGTACTACTGTACCCACCGTGGTACACATGGCGGTACCTAATTATGTACTACTGTATCCACTATCTGCGTCCACTATCAGGCCCCTAATTTAGGTCCTAATATTAGTCAAAATATTAGGCCCCCTATGGGCCTAATAAAATGTCCAACATTAGGCCCTATTTTAGCCTAATTAAAAAGTCCGCTTTACGACACCAACACGCTGCCCATGACACAAGCTAACGTCCAAGCCATGTTTGAGGCAATGATGGAGCGTTTCATGGTAGACCGATGCCGATCGCCTCCGCGCCCGCATGCCCAGGACCGATCTTCCCGGAAAAATGTCAATACTCGCCGGGATGTCGATATGGAGTCAGTGGCACCAACGGATAAGGCTATCCGAGGTGGCAAACCAGTTGGCAGAGGAAGACGCAAGCCGCAGCCAGCCCGACCGCGCCGATCAAGCAAGAACAACGATTTCGACATGGAATCGATCGGCGATCTGGATGACCACTATGGGTCAGACGGTGCAGGGGAGGGCAGAACGCGCAGGGCTAACCTAGCCTCTACGACCGCCTTTGATTTTGGATCCACTGCGATCCCACGCATTCGCATGGCTGCGACCACGGATCTCAAGGACTTCACTGGCAAGGACGCCGACGAGGAGCAAGCCAGATCGTGGTTTGGTCGGGTCAAGTCTTCTTTTTTGTGGGATCAGACACCAAAAAAGGTACGGTGTTTGATCTTCAGAGATCTGCTGAAAGGACCGGCTGCGAACTGGATCCAACAGTTGGGTCGGGATGTCCGATCTGACTGGGATCTGCTATGTTCAGAATTTGAGGGGCAGTACTGCAACTCCGGATTCTCTACCGCCTGCAAATACCATCATATGCAGAAGCGGGGAGACTAGACGCCGATTGAGAACTTGCACCGTTTGACCGTGGCTGCAATTCGCTCCGGGATAGTGATCAAGGAACGCAACCCGCCGACCGGTGCCGCTATGGAGCACGTGGGTCACTATACCAGTACCCTTGATGACCAAGAGCTGGCAGATCAGCTCACTCTGCTGAACCTAAAGGATGTGACGGGAGTGGAGCAGACGTTGCGGACGCTGCAACACTCGCGCAGTATGAGGGCGAAGGTCGCCGTTGGATAGGGTCGCTACAGATCGAAGACCCAGACCGACCCTGTGAAAAGGCCCTTAACCAGATCGGCCCGTGCTGTCAAGGCAATCGTACTGGAGACAGCACTGGGTCGGAAGAGGAAAGTAGCGGCCTGTCCAGTCGGGAGTCAAACGAGGACCAGTATCGCCACGTTTTCATCACGGAACCTGCCCCAAGAACCAGATCGACGCCTAACCAGGCAGATCGGAAGGGCAGGAGTGGGAACAAGTCCGATCCGGACCGACCTCGCAAGAAGTGTTGTCACTGCAGGTCAAGCAAGCATGATGGTGGGGACTGCTGGAAGAAGTTGATATGCAAGAATTGTGAAAGACGCGGTCACCCCACCGATCACTGCCTCTTTGTGTGCAAGTCATGTGGAGAGATCCACGAGGCCGGCCAGTGCAAGATCGAAGAGTTCTTCAATCTGATGCGCAAGTGCTATGTACCGGGTAAGCACGCGGGGATGCTTCCACCTGACTTGGAGAAGATGTTAAGCTAGAACGCTTGCCAGGTTGGAATCTGGATCAAGCCGAGGGATCTACGTTTGGCATCTATGCATATGTCGGAAAGGAGAATAAAACCGACAATACATGTTCTATTCTCAATTGCGTCGATCGGGATCATCCGGTCTACAATCTCACGACTGATTAATTCTCCCGATCGAAGGTGGTCATGAAGCTGTATCTGCTGCCTGGGGAATCTCGCGGATACTGGAAGTATCATGCGCCCGACAAATGGTTAAGCAGGCAAAAGCCTGTGGTAATATTAACAACCCGAAGGCAACGATGTTGTTCGACTCTGGGGCCGAAGTCTCAATTATCGACTCCGCCTTTGCTCGTAAGGTCGGATGTCGTATAGACGATAATCAGAGACAAGAATGCCTCGGAATCGGTGAAAACTCTTACATGACCGAAGGAAGGACGCGCGTGAAGATCACCCTATCGGGTTCGTTGGTCTACTTCTTCAGCGCTTGGGTTGGCAAGCTGGCCGGTCAGGATGCCCTGTTAGGCATGGATTTCAAGGTGCCGGAGGGTATTCGCCTTGATCTGTCTCATGGAGTGCTCACACTCCTGGATGAGGTCCAGATCCAGTTAGCTGGTCGGCGGCCCCTATACGGATCGAACACCGATCTGGTCAGGTGGGACCAAGATGTCACCATTGCAGTCGGCCAATCCGCTGATACCCCGGTCGACAAAGGTTTTTGATCAAGGAAGTTATGGGTGACAAGGGGCGATCGGTGGGTGCCGACCTTTGTGAAGAGCGCCGGCCGATATGATTTTGTTCGAGTCACTAATATCGGTGACAAGCCGCTTACACTCGACAACAATACTATTATTGGCATGTGGCTGGCGGAAGGGAAGGTGCCAAGAAAGATGGGGTTCGTCTCGATCGGATCGAGACGGTATGTTGAGTGGCAGAACTTGGCATACCAAGCGACCTCCGATCGGATCAGCGATGATGGACCGGTGGAAGAAGATCCCTCACCTATGGTGAAACTACCCAGCTATGTAACCCAAAAGAAGATGTTAGTTCGAAGAAAGGCACCGCAGTCGCCGGACACGGTGGACCATCAAGCAGATGAGACAAGGTTCGTCAACATGGTGGCGACACAAGAAAAGGCGACAGCGGAGCCAGAAATAGAAAAAGGGGAACATGAGATTGCTGGAGCGGACCACGATGGCGCGACTAAGCAGATCGATGTCGTTGAAAGGCATCCCGCCGATCGGGAACAGCATTGTGCAACCGATCAGGACGGTTGGGGTGATATTGCCCCGGAAGACGATCAAGTTTGTATCCATGAGGGTGGGGATCAATATATTCAGGAGATGGAGAGCCAGATGGCAGTCCTCCCTGAAGTGTCTGCTGATCCGCCCTAGGTTACGTTGGACGATCTGCAAGTGGGTGATCGGGATTTCAACAGTCCCGACCAGATCGATCAGCTAAAGAAGATAATATGGAAGAAGAAACGTCTGCTGATCGGGAAATGCAACGCCTTACCCCTTGCTGCTCGCGGAGCGATCTGTGACATCGACGTGGGTGATGCCAAGCCGATCGCCCAGCGATGCCGACGTGTGGCGTCACCGTACCGCGAAAATTGTCCGATCTTATTAAAGGACTGTTGGCTACCAAGATCATTAAGCCGTCGACCTCGCAGTGGGCCTCGCCGATCGTGATTGTGATCAAGAAGAACTGCGTCAAAATCAGGTTGTGTATCGATTGTCGGTTGGTAAATCGGTTGACCAAGCTTATGGTGTACCCGATGCCGCTGATCAGCGATCTGCTAGAGGATCTTGACAAGACCCTATATGGTATTGCCAACTGGATATGGCAAGTGGATTTTGGGTGGTCTCGATGACCGATCGGGCTCGCGAGATCTCTGCATTTGTTACGCCGTTCGGTCTGTTCTAGTGGAACCGTATGCCGTTCGGTTTAAAGAATGCGCCCCAGATCTACCAGAGGCTGATCGACAACGCACTGTATGGACATTTACCGATCGGGACCCCACCGAAAACCATGATGTATTTACAGAGGGTGAACCCGATCGGGAAAGGAGACCGTCCGTTCTGGGGAGGCGATCGTATATCGACGACATTCTGATCCCTGCTTCGTCATGGAGCGATCTGTGCGAGAAGGTCGAACGGTTGTTGGAGACATGCGATCGCTGGAACCTGTCGATCAGTGCTGTGAAGAGTTTTTGTGGCATGTCCAAGGTCGCCTATTTAGGTCATATGGTGTCAATCAGTGGGCTGGAGGCCAATCCTAAGGATCTGGAGTCACTGAGCAACCTCCCGTTTCCCAGATCACTGAAGGCAATGCAGTTCTTCCTAGGGAGCCTAAATTACTACAGCCGCTTCATTGAAGACTTCGCGATTTACGCGGCCGTGCTGTACGAGCTCCGGGAAGTCTACTACAATATGTCGCGCGAAGGAGATCGGGCAACTTTACGGGAGGGCTGCGACTCTGATCTGCCCGCAGATTTTCCTCAGGTGGAGGAAGAGGATCACATGAAGCGTGCAAAGGTTGCTTTCGGTATGCTGAAGGCCAAGATGGTGACGGCACCGATTCTCAGACACTTCGATCCGGAAAAAATGCTGTTCGTCATTGTGTACGCTAGTAAGTGGGCCATTTCTGCCACTCTAGTGCAAGAACATGATGGTGTGTACCATCCGGTCACTTTTACGAGCTGGACGTTGAAGCCGAACGTAGTTAACTATGGGATCGTCGAAAAGGAAGTTCTGGCTTTACTACGGATTTTGGATGTGTGCTACAACCTACTGGTCGGCCGATCTGTAAAGGTTCTTTCGAGAGAGTCGACATTGGCCTGACTGTTATCATCCAAAGGGATGGACGGTCGGCTCGGAAGATGGTCAGCGATCTTGTCACAGTGGTACCTTGAGGTCGTCAAGTGCACCAAGGGAGAGGAGGCGATATTGGGCACATTGGCTGCCAGTATCACCCCTCGGTCTGAAGTGGATGAAGCCTGATGGCGATTGCCCCAAGGAAGCAACCTCGACAGTCAATCTCGCTGCCGCCACCGATCGTCGATCGGGATGAGGAACTCCTGGTCTTGAGTTTCGACGGATCGGCTAGCGTGAAGAAGAAGGTCGGCTCCTATAGTGCCATATTGTGGAAGTACCACAATGGTATATAGTAACAGCCGCCGCCGATTTCACGCTTGATATAACGGTCAACTAGGCGTAATATCGGGGACTCCTTTTATATCTTGATCTGCTGTCATCACAAAAGAAAGGTCGGATCATCATATGTGGTGACTCCAACCTAGTGATAAGGCAGATCACCGGGGAGATCGACTGTAAGGCACCACGGCTGAAGTTGGTGAATGATCGGGTGATGAAGTCACTGAAAGACTATCCCAACCACGAGCTATTGCACGTGAAACGGGATTGGAACAGAAGCGCCGAACACCTCGCCACCCAAGCCATGCAGGACCAGATCGGGGCGACGATCACCGAGGAGGCCGTTCTACTTGAACTTATGGATATAAACAGGCTCCCGGAGCTGATCAAGCCCAAGGACAGCCCCGATCAGGTGCATGTGATGGCGGCGACTATATCACGAACTCGGAAGTCTCGCCGATCGTTCCCAAAGGAAATGCTGAGTGAGTACGTCGTACAACAGCTAAGGGCGGAACGGATCCTCAAGGCGCAGGACGAAGAATAGTGGATCGTCAACTTGAAGGCCTATCTGCGCGGTGAACTTTCCAAGTTAACGAATGATCAAGCGAAAGAGTGTACCAAGATCGCGGACAGTTACGATGTGTATGACAATGGATTGCTATATTACTGCCGTGACATTGATCAAGACAGTGCCGATCGAGATCGACTAGCGAAACTGGTGATCCCTGAGTTGCTACAGCCGGATGTCCTTCACACTATCATGTGAGTCTAGAAGGGGGACATCAAGGCATAGGCAGGACAAACCACAAGATCAGGGCCCACTTTCACTGGAGAGGACTTTTTCGGAGCGTGCAGAAATATGTGGGCTGTTGCACAGATTGCGAGACCGGAAAGGGCAGACCGATAATCAAGGTCCGATCGCCCGGAAATATCGCGGCTTCTTACCCTTTTCAGGTGATAGAAATGGATCACATACCGTCGTTGCCCAGATAGACACGCGGCAACACTGAGCTGCTGATCTGGATCGACCTATTCACTGGTCTGGGGATCTCAAAGGCTAGTGCATCCCGATCTGCGAAACAGCTCGCTAAGAGTTACGAGGAATGCGTGTTCAGAAGGTTGGCGCCAGCGGAGTTATCAGAAACGACCGGGAACCCGGTTTTATGGATGAGGTGTTCCGATCGTTCAATAACATGCTAGGCCAGAAGCAGAGCGCGACGATGGCATATCGTCCGCAAGCGAACGGATTGGCTGAACGCATGGTGCAGACAATCACAAGGGCGATCAAGATGTATGTGGCCGATCCGGACCAACGTGACTGGGACGAGTATGCAGAGAGACTGGTATTCGCACTCAACTCTTCAACCGATCGGGTCCGAGTAGAAACGCCTTTCTATCTGGAGTATGGATGGGACCCTCGATCGACACTTGAAGCGGCGATACCGATCGGCTGCACTCGGTCCCGCGATCGCGGTGCCCGTCGTTGGCGCATGCAGGTCCAGAAGCATTATCAGCATGCGAAAGAAGTCGTCAATGAAAAGTTGCGTCAGGCCACGCAATATCGAGGAGATTGGAATAACGATCAGGTCCGCCCTCATGGTATTGAACCAGGGGCGAGGGTATGGTTATACCTCGATCGGGTCAAGGAAGGCTATGCGAAGAAGTTGGCCCATATGTGGCACGGTCCTTTCCGTGTAGCAGAGCTGATTGGTGAGAATGCTGCCCGTCTGATCACGATCGGCACGGATTATAAAGTTTTTCCGATCGTGCATGTGTCCAAACTGAAGCTGGTCAGAGAATTCCCCGATCGGCCTAGAATGCCCTGGCTGGCGGACGAAGCGGATAGATTCGATTTTGACGAAGATCTGCTGCCG
>CM047584.1:18870422-18949281 GCA_026184515.1 Peronosclerospora sorghi
AAGAGTTGGGAAAGGCCATTGGAAGAGGAGGAATTCGAGGTGGAAAGGTGCTAGATGTCCGATAGGTCAAGAAGACGCGTTTCGGTCGCACCCACTGAGAATATCTGGTCCGATGGAAGGATCATGACGAAGCAATTTGGATCGACGAACCCGATCTAAATTGTGGAGCACTGCTACAAGAGTTCGAGCGAGAACGAGTCAGTCGGAACCGCTTCGCAGTGATGCAGACTCATGAAGATAAAGATCAAGACACACAGTAGCACCGATCAGTATATCGATCGGTGTGAATATGTGTAAGGTCTGAATTATTGTGAATTAGTGTGATGAACGGTGATGAACTGGAGTAGTGGAATGACGAACGTGGTGATAATTTTCGCGATGTGGATGGAAACTGTGTGTGATAACGTGTTGGTGCAAGTTTGGAGAAAGTGATGAAATTTGGTCAAGTGATCAGGTGATCAGGAATTTGGAAAAAAGATGACATGTATTATGGATTATCTGGTCAGCTATCTGACGCATCAAGAGTCGCAAGCACCCCACAAACGACAGATAGTAAATTCCGGATGGTCTTCGATCTGGTCTCGATGCTGATTACGCCAGGGCTCCTGCTGATCGATCTGGATCAAGGCGTCCTTCAGTTCCACGACCGGCCCGTTGCACCGAAGACCGGTACACCAGATGCCGTCTTCAGTCAACGCTCCGGGGCTCTCAACGCGACGCTTGGTCATATGAAGAAACACCGGATACAGGAAAATGTCCATGTCGAACTCGCGTGCCAGTATCTCTTCCATAATAAACTGGCATAGGACCAGCCACGATTCGCCCGCCCGACTCCGGCGCTGTTTCCGGCGCTTTTGATACAGGATCAGGTCTTGGTCACGTAACTTCCGACCCGCGGGAAGGAGGAGATAATAGATCGCCTGGCAGTGGGCTGTATTAAAAGACCGAAGTCGACCCAGAAGCGAATCGATCCAAGGAGTCGACGCGTATATGGAGTCCAACTTGGCGCTGAGCAGCACTTCCCATGGTCGATCTGCATACAGACGGGGGATTTGTGGTCCCGCGACCAGATCTGTCCGCCACGCAGACGGGTCAGGGGTTTTCAAAGATGGAGGGAAGAGCCAGAAGTCAGGTCGGGACATCGACCGGGCCAGATCTTGTTTGGTCAGGGCTGATCGGTGCAAGCTACCGATCTGCCCCGGTGACCATGGCAAAACGGCATCCGAAGTCAGCGACTGAAGAGGTCGATCTCCGATCGACACCCCTTTCAATCGGGCGTGATTGCGCAACCCAGATGTGCCGGGCTGGAACGAAGGCACCGATCCGGTTGACTTACGCGTCCGTGCAACACCATCGCCTTGGGAGCTGATCACATGTTCAGCCCCCGATGCAGACTTCGCTGGAACAGGACCTCGGCGTTTATAGGATCGGGACTTGGACAAATCAGTGAACAAGAACTCAGAATCTCCCGATTCGTTCCCCGAGTCCTCTCCAGAGGAGATCTCCATACGCTTGGTGTGAGCAGCGCGGGGGCGTAAGGGCGCATGCGATTTGACGATGATGGTTGTGTCGGCTGCGTCCGATCTTGGGCTTCGAAGATGCGCCAGCGTCTTGGCTTTCTTTAAGGCACCGCTCACTTCTCCTCGAGTTCGGAGTCGCTCCCTACTACCCGCGCCCTTGAGCCTTTCGACGCGTCCTTACGCTTCTTGGAAACTTTTGGAATTTTGGAATATTGACTTTTGGCCAATGAATGGCGTCGTTTACGATCTTGGTGCAGATCGATCAGAGCGGCCGATGCAGATCGGTCAACGCTACGACGTGTGGACCACACGTAGTATGGAGGGAGGTCGATCGTACCAATTACAAGGCACATTTAAAGTTAATGAATTCAATTTAAAGTTAACGAAATCAATTTACCAATTACAAGGACATTTACATCCTACATTAAACATGACACATGCGTGCACCTCCCACCCAACATGACATCGAAGATTCAACCCTGCGATGCTGGCATCATTCGTAAACTTTTAGTTAAATATATTATATAAAGTTAAAAAGTTAAGTCACTAAATCAGGCTTAAATTACCTAAGCGCAAGAGACTTAAATCTGTCGCCCACGGTGCGCTAAGTTTGCCTGATGAGGTGATCATCCCATTGGAGGGGCGCCTACAGCTGGTACGTCTTCCGACCTTTGCGTAGTTGACGCTGCTAATGCAGCGTCACCGTTGTCACTCAACACCTCAGCACTAGAGCCTGCAACCGGACGCCGGTACAGCAAGTCAGTCAACTGTTGGTGGCACCGATCTACGGCCACCCAACGACGGTTTGACTCCTGGGTCCAGGCTTCCGATCGGATCTGGAAGGACTCGACCTTCTCGATCTGGTCCTTGACCACGACCTGCAACTCGCCGATCTGCATCTCCAGGTCACCATGTTGGGTGCGGAGTAAAGTCCGATCGGACTGATCCTCCAACCTCTGTCGGTTGACCAGCGCGAGCTGTTCCCGGAGGTGTGACCTTTAGGCCTCCAAACGAGACAGATCATGCCGTGCGCCTATCAGCCCGTCCAAGATCGGTCGGAGCTGATCGCAGTGGTCATGCGACTGCCGATCAGCCGCGAATAAAGTGTCGAACGTTTTGGCGATGTCGGTGGACAACCGATCTGCACGCGAAAGAAGGTTAGAGCAGACCCAAGACGGAAATCAGACCGATCAGCTTACCTCGCGTTGTTTGTTGGGCGATCTGGGCACGGAGATGTGCGTTTTCGGCGACCACCTCCTGCAACTTCGTGGACACGGGGATCAAAGTATCCACTTCCGTCCGCAGTTGCAGGAGTGATGTATCCTTTGTGGCCAACTGCGACAGAAGTTCCCTGACTGTTTTCTGGAGCTGATCGACCCCGATCTGATGCCCATCCGATGTTTCGGACTCTGGATTGTTGCGAGGGATGTCAGCTCGGGCCGATCGGGAAGGCGAATCGACATGGGGCGATGAGGAACGCAGGGCACCTGTATCAACGGACATCAAGAGTGGTCATAAGATGATCAGGTGTACAAGGCAAGTACCTGGCGAAGGTGGAATCGAAGATCTGTCCATCGGTGAAGTCCGCTTCTGCGATCTAGGATGTGATGAGATCGGGTCGCTACCGTTGCGCGGCTACGACCAGACTCAGGGGCGGCTGTGGTGAAGCGGACTCAAGAATTTTGGTCGCTTTGTGTCAGCAGCACGCCGATCGGCTTATCGGCCATCGTATTGGTGAAAATCAAAGAGGCTTTTGGTCCAATAGTGTGCGAGAGGTGTCAAGAACACGGATTTTGGTAAGTCACATGATATTGCGTGTACTTACATATTTTCATGTGTGTACATATTGGGGACCGTATGGGAGATAGTTTTGGTTTTAGTCGTTAATTTGTAGTCTTTAACACTCAACAAGAAGTCGTTTCTTCGCATTGTACATCAGTCGCCTCTGCACGCCGCAGAGTGTTTGGAAGCAGAGGGTCGAGTAATCCCCTCTAGCTTGTTATACCCGGACGGGACGCGTTACAGGCGCACTTGGCCCGCCGGAAGTCCCTCGACGAGAGTACGTATTGGTCGTCTTCGTAAGCGCAAGTTACGTACGTTTGGAACGTGTAATCAAGTTATTGGATTGTTTTGTGGAGATATCGTTCGTGGAGTTTATCACGTTCTCATTGGATATCTATATTGGAGTATTGGACTTTTATTCTCGTATTGGTTGGGCTCTACGATCGATTGAGCGATCTGCCCTTTGAAGTATATTTACTTGGAGTATAACTGGTCTGCCCGTACCCAGGGTGAAGAGTTCCACCCAGGGTACACTACCCAGCACGGTCTACGTTTTTAGACCCTGAATCGATTTACAGCACCGATCCACCGAGTGTGTTACCAGCCCATTCCATCGGGTACACAAGGTGATATGACGAAAGAATCGGACCAGGCGTCCTGTGCTGATGATTGGTCGTCTGCTAGAAGCGGACGATCAGATCGGATCGTAGGCGAAGGTTCGCGGGGTACCCCCCCGTCATTTCGACGGCCGGGCACGAAGGTGGTCAGGTTCTCGACACTACGGTGTTCGATTTTGAAACTTGACTCCACCACAGAGGCATACCATACTTGCTTGTGTCATACGTGCAGTCAATGAGCAGCACGTCGTGGAAAAGCTTCGTGAACTTCTGCATGTGAGGAGGGCAAAGGAAGAGGTGAATGACCCTCCTCTCGTTCTCGTTATTATACACGACATAATGGATTAAATCGTTTTCTCTGAACAAAAGAAGAAGCGCCTCCATTGGAGTATTTCCGCCCAGCTTTTTCGCTTTCACTCTGCGAATAATGATTTCTACGTCACGGTTTGTTAAAAGCACTTGGTCACTGAGGGTCGCTACAATGCTGCGCGGTCGCATGGCCTTCCGATAAAGCTCTTCCACTTGCTGAATGATGTTTGAATTGCTTTCGCGGCTATACCGCCGTGCCGATGGGAATACCAAAAGCACTAATGTTGGCGGGTGATGGCAGTGCACGTCGTTACGGTAACTGATCAACCATTCGAGAGCACTATTCACATTTTTGTGGCTTTATTTCCAACTCGTACGAACATGATACCATCTGCGATCCTTTGTTGCGGGTCCCATTGCTTGCCCGCGACGGAGCTTTTTTCTGCGAGCACTCAAGAACGACCTGCCTCATCGTCTTTTTCCAATTGGAGGACCTATCTGCCCATGCATTTCTTCGTGCGCCAGAGAGAGAAAATCATTTTCTCTGCATATTCCCTTGCTGCTGCCTTCTCCGCTTCTCCATGTGAGGGGTAACTGTAGCCGGTGCGTATACGCACGGTGCGGCTAGCGCACAGAGGAAGGCTCCTCCTTAAAGCGGTATCTACCGCTACTTAGCCGATACGCCCTTATAAAGGGCTTAGTAGGAGAGATCTCCTACTCGGGGCCAAGATTCCCGGGTTGGTTTACTACGTAGCCTTAACGGCTGTCTTCCCTTTACGGGGTGTAGATAAAGGGAGGGCTCCCTCTTATCTACGACACTCACTGCACGCGCGACCGGTCGAGGTCGCGCGTCTGCTATTTAGAGTGAAATGTAAGCTGAATATATTTAATATGTAATTAGCCTAAATTAATTTAAACTAATATAAACTATATGTAATACTAAGTAGAATATTCCTAATTCGTACCTAGCTAAAATGTAGTGTACATACCTGTGTACTGACACGTGGATGGCTGACACACCACCACACCAAGGGCCCATGCCCTGATTGGTTAAAATAACCAAAGGTTCGAAACCTTTCAACCCGGCCAATACTGACCTCAACCGTGGTGTACTAATGTACACCAACACTCAGTGTTACCCGAATGTAACCCCGTTACAGTAACCGTCTAGTTTGAGCGTCTTACGACAAGAACAAGGATCGTAAACAGCCCCAGAAGGCGAAGCAATACCAGAAGAAGCAGCGTCAAAAGAGGAAGCCGCGTTGAAAGAAGCGGCTTCGAAAGAGCCATTCGTGTTAGAAGAAATACCGCCAGAAGAAAGGGGAGCGCCCGCAGCAGCAGGAGCGTCCGAAGAAGCAGCGTTTCCAAACTTCGTATGCAAATATGTACCTCCAGCGCCAAGCATGATGACAACGTAAGGACGAAGCGGTTTCACTAACGCGGCGTGACGATGCGGAATTGCGAGTTTGACAAACTGATCGTGGAGAGAGTATGTGTGACGTGACGACTGAACGACCGGCACCGTCGAAATTGGCAATTAAATACTTCCAAATCGGTCAAGGATGATCACGTGATCAATGGATTTGGGTTTTATCAGTGAATTTTGGTTGGTCAAATCGAACCCAGTATATTCAAAGGTTACCATCGACATCTACAACGCAAGCTTCCTAATTTCTCAAGCAATCAACAAAGAAATATTTTAACAGAAAGCCTCTCTCGTATCACATGCTCAAAGTGAGAGCGTCAGGGTCTTCAACGAATCCGTACGCATGACAACGTTTTCTCAGTTATTGGGAGAACGAGGGCGAAAAGTGCGAAGGCTACGTTCAACTGAATGAGACAGAAGATGCAATTACGGTCATGAAAACTCTCGATTCATTGAAATAACTTCTTCAATTACCTATAAACAATTAAAAATACTGCTAGCACCTGCAGTCCCACCCATCTTAATTTACTCTGTACGTCGCAATGATGCTCTATTTTCGAGCTGGCATCTTGCATCAGTCATAACCAGCTTTCGCCTCTTCACTCATCTTGCTCATGCAAAACGGATATGAACCATTTAGATTCATAATAAATCAAACGACTGTAAATTTCAACCAAAAAAGCCAAATCGGACTGGAGCAAACTTCGTCATGTCTAGCTGTGGTCGGCGTCCGCTGATCTCATCGGCAAGCAATGCTCCGGCGCCAAACGAAAGTGTCCATCCCTTCGAGCCATGACCTGCATTTACGTACAAATTTCGCGTCTTCGTGCGACCGATAAGAGGGACATCGTCTGCAGTCACCGGACGCCTGCATGTATGTGTCTCCATTTTACCCACATCCAAATAACCGTCTGGAAACATGAGCTTGGCCTGTTCCAAAAGCCAGTCGTAACGTTTTTTCTGATCGCGCGGTGATGATTCCGTAGTCTTCTTGTGACTCACGAAGTCGACACCACACGATATACGTACACGTGACTTGCCCAAAGGCGCAATTAATGCGTATCCTCCGGCAAAAATGTTATGAATCGGTGCACGAAAGCCTGTGGCCACTGGAACCGATAATACATACCCCTTCACAGGATAAATAGCCAACTTCACACCCGCTCGTTTTGCCATGGGTGCAGTCGAATTTCCCAATGCTAAAACAAACTCGTCTCCTTCAATCAGAGACCCCCTCCTTGTCTGCAGCGCAATCACAGACGTTTTGTCGGTTAAAATGTGTTGCACTTCCGTATTAAAACGAAACATCACACCATGCCGCAAACACAAGCGGTACAGTGATTGACACATTTTGTGCACATCTCCACTCGTTCCAAAGGCTGACAAAATCGCTCCCGGCACAAACATTTCCGACCGCAACGATGGTTCAAGATTTCGGGCTTGCATTGCATTCAGCGGCTGTAAGTCCATCCCCAATTCCGACAAATGAGCGCTCCGATCGCTTTCTAGTGTCACTTGTAACTCGGTGCAATCTCTGAAAATTTCAATCGTACCCTGTGCCGTTTGATCCATCACAATCTCGCCTTTCTTCGTATTCGCCTGTAATTCTCGCAATTTGAGCATACTATAGAAGCCCAACTCTCGAATCGTTCGACAGTGTTCATTGGACCGGCCTTTTTTCGAATTGTGCCAGAATTGCAAGCCCCATTTCCAAAATTTAGCGTCCCGAAATGCAGACATTTCAATCTTCATTGGTTTTTCCCTCGCGGACCACTTGGGTGACGCCCCACGTGCTGGCCGCACAGAAACAGTGATACTTGTTGACGAAGCGGACGCTGCTGCTGCAGATGAACCTCCACTGACGGTACCACTGCTGCCATCAGGTGCCATGGCACTCGTTGCAACGCGACTACGCCTTTTATGCTTTCGACCGGAACCGATTCCTTTGCGAATTTTTGTCATATCCGACCAACTTGCATAGAGAGCGGGGTCGAGAAATGCGTCGTCACAGACACTCAATTGCATTCCCACGCCCCTCTCCTTTTCGACGCAGAGCACTTCATGTCCCTGTTTTGCAAGATAGTACGACGTCGTCAAGCCAATAATGCCCGCGCCGCACACAATCACGCGTTTAATCTGTCGTCGCTGGTTAATGCCTGGTATTGGCTCCATCTTCATATTCTCGGGCAAGAGTGGAATACGCATAGGCGGTGGCCGCATGCGTTCGATCGGTGGTAGCCGTTCGCCTTCGAGTGATGCCAGTGGTGGTAGATTGCGATGCACGACACTCACCAAATGATCACGAAGGTGGGGAGGGAGCTCCAGCGCGGATCCATACTCGTCATCAACGGACGATGCGTCGGAGTATCCAGACGATGTGAAGGACGCGAGACGGTCTCTTCGAAACCCTTTGCTCTCAGCCAGTGGCCGCCGACTCGCGGCGGTTTCCATATCCATTATGGGGTGCAACTCGTTCTCCATGGCACTGTGGGAGCCCATTTGCGAGGAAGAGGAGAGCACTCCAAGAGCAAACAAACGTTTCCACACGAACAGCACACTCCACTTCTTCCCAACTGCCTCGCTCTCGCGTTCCCAATCGCTTGAAAAGTCTCGCCCGATTCGATTGTGCGATGGTAGTGGCGGTATGCATGAATACTGTATTTCGAAAAAGAAGAATCGCAGGGCATGGGAGCCAATCAGAATGCTTGATTGTTTACGCTAGCCAATGAGAAGGCTTTATATTTTTTGGTGAAGTGCAAAAGTCAGCCACACTTACTTCAGCGAGACGACAACGTGCTACACACGATGAAGCAGCAGTCCAGAGCTCGCACACGAGGGCACGAAGTAGACCAAGCCTATCGTTCGAATTGTAACTTTACTTATGGATTTTAGAGACGACTCCAATGAATTGGTGAATCAAAGCGGAGACCGACATTTGACGGCAGAAAAGCCGGGCTCCTTCCACGCACCTGCTTTTGCCACAAGCTCCTTTAATTTATGCACTTGCAAACTTTCGCATTGGGACAGTCACCGCGATAGTGCTTATTCTAGAGGCTGTAGCATGGAACTCGTGGTGCTCTGTTAACGATTTTATAAGTTGCCGTCGGTATTTCTGTTCTGATATGTTCATGGTGACGATCTCCATCCGATTTGCCATGTCACACCGACATATGTACACATTGATGAATCCTAAAATAGATGTTTTCGATTTTTCGGTTAATGACCGAGACATTGTTAAACGTATTCATAATACCGGGTTTTATTAAAGCCGGGTAAGATTGATACTTTAATTAGTAGCAATATTCATATCGTTCTTGTTAGTAATATACTCTATGTGGTTGTCCTCATTATGTTTTCCGGCACTAATAAGTAGTGTATAGCACACAACAGATGGAAGTTTACCATAAACTTCAACATCTGGTACATATTTCATGTTAGGCTAGCTAAACACTTCTCAATACGCATTCCATAAAGTCTCTGGTTTGGTTACTTTCTTCTACTCACTGCGAACTGTCTACGGGTGCCATTTTCAGGGCCAACCGATTTTGGTTGCTGTAATATTGACTTAAGACGATTTCAGTATATTGGAGCTATTACTGTACATCTACCACACAAGTTTTCAACTATCTACACAAGTATGGACGCTAGCAACTTTCAACAGGTTATGAGCCCAAAGGGTCATGATGTTTCAAGTGATGATAGCTTTCAAGAGGAAAACCCGCCAGGTTTTGGTGCAGAAGGAATGTAGATTTTGGAAATGTTCCAAAAAGCTTGTGATCGATTGGACAAGTTGGAAAAATTCAAGGGCTGTCCAAGACGATAACAATTTCGAATCCAATAATAATATGCGCTTGGGTACCCGGATGCGGTTGGCGTCGGTTGAAAGCACGTCCGAGCAAAAACCGTGAAATCAATGTGGTTTTAATAACCAAAATTTTATGGTAAAGGGTACACCAATGGAAAATCGCCCTCCTGTTTTCAAGACACCATAGGCTAAGGATTGCAAGTTGTCAATCATAGTTTTCGATGGAACTGAAGTGTATCGTGGCCTTGGAGCCGGATCGCGTTTTATACGCCAAATTTCGATAGCCGAATCGGCTTGTGTTTTTTTGGAGTGAAGACATCAAGGTCGATCTCCTCGGTCATTAACTGATAGTTACTGCTGAAAGGTATTATAACCGTCAAGTAGACTCATGGTGTAATGAGTCTGCGCGTGATGAAAAAATGCTAAGTGCGTTTCATTCATACATCACCTCTGCACAGGCGATAAAACTTTTTACAAGTCCCAAAAATCCTATAAGCGTTCATGGATTACCTATATTTGGTTTCCATTTCAGAAGCTATTGGTGGCAGTGAAGCACTGGTTTTGGACAACGTGGTTCACTATGGTTCACCGGATTTAAAGACCATCCTAATGGCTAAATTTGACCATACTAGGTCGGATTTTTTACGCCATGCCAAAGCACTGTGTCAATTTTTTCAGGCAGTTTAAGGTTCGAAGGTGAAACACGAAGTGCACAGGCTTTTAGTGCTGATGCGGTTAATTTCGTGGAAGAGAAAAAAAGTGATAAAATGCCATGGTTGTGGAAAGTAGAATATTCGTCCGAAATGTCACAACAAGGCGGACAAAAAGATCGATATCTCACTGATCATCAGTGGTATCCCGACCAAAATTGGATGCAACACCTGGATTCTTGACAGCAGTGCTAGTGTCTCTGGTTAATAACAGAGAATACCTGCATGATGGTCAGGTAGTTGACGGTAGATGGGAAGAAACTTGCAGTTATTTTCTGCTTTCATCGAAACTGCAAGTTTCGTTGAAAGGTTGGATTTTAATCCAAGTGTTTTCAAGTGTAAAGACGAACAATATACGTGTTGAAAACGTCTATTACGTGGAAAATTTGGTTAAGAACATCTTGTCTTACGGTCTTTAGAGGGGAAAGGGTGTGAAATGGCGTACGTCGATGGCAACCGTACTTTGTAGCACACGTCCACCAGATGTCCGATTTTAACCTCCAAAAGACCAATGAGGTTCTTACCGTTGCCTTTACGGTGATTATTGATGAATAGCCTAACTTTCTGGCCGTTATTCCGGCTATCATTTAAGAAAATGATACCGAATCGGTTCGAAAGTTGGATGTCCAGAAGGGGTCATTGATGCATTTTCAAGCTAGACTCGGACATCTTAACTATGATACTATCGAAAGCTTACCTAAATATGCATCGAGTGGAATTGAACCGGCAGATCGCGAACGGATAAATTGTTTGACATGTGCCCACGGCAAGCAAACAAACAATTTGCTCGGATATCAAAGGTCCGATTAATCGAAAGGACCGCCTTGGCAACATATGTATGATCAATGTTGTAGAGCATAAATCTAACTATGTGCGATTTTTTAAGCTAAAACTAAAAATAGCAGCAAAGAAATTCAAGCATATTTGGCGTTCTTCGAGTGGTACTTTAGCTGCAAGGTCCATATACTTCGTACCGATGGTGGATACGAGTATAAAAATCTCGATGGATTTTGCAAACGGACTAGTGTTGAACGACAAATTAGTGAAGTCAACAACCGTTCCAGCAATGGCGAAGCAGAACTTATGCACCGAACGGTGATAAACATGGCAAGGTGCATGTTATTTCCAAGTGGTTTAAATTTGTCGTTTTGGGTCGATGCGGTTCAATATGCTGTATATATATTGAATCGAAGCCCAAGTAATGTAAATCTACGACGTCAATCGCCTTTGGAGCTTCTCACTAATAATACTGCTAATCTTGGAGTTATCGTTGTTTTGTTTCACCTTTTACGGTGTACCTAAACCCTGGAAAGAATTGCTCGATGGTAGAGCTCAAGTTCAGTGGTAATTGGTAGAAGCGAAGAAGTTATAGGTTCAAGGTTATCTCAACTTGGAGCGTAACGTTGTCACCACGCAACGTGTGTGAATTATCGAAACGCTAAACGATAAGCAAAACCAATAAGTGCGACACGAACTTCAGGAAGATCGACAATCAGGTGGGGAGCTTCGGATTATCAAGAGCCCAAGAAAAAAAAACAAGATCAAGACCAAGTGGCAACGCGAGCGTCATGAAACACGAAGCCAATCCAAGGAAAAGACGGAGATCAAGCTACTATTGATGAAGCTACAGCTAAAAATCCAAGTGCAGCACTCACTGAATTTGGATTTTCAGCCGTAACTTCTAACGAGCGGCCCGATTCAACCGAAGAGAAAGTTGCGGTTGTGCAAGAAAATGTGGAAACGACCGATATCTTGACGGTCCTGTGTGGAATCTATGAATGTTTAAAAAATTAAAATCTTTTAATCTATATAATCTATACAATCAAAAGCGTAGCACCCCCTTGATTAGATATCGTTTCATCGGTGGGGATCTGAATGATTAAATCATTGGCAAGTAATTAGTTAGCTTTACTTAAGTATACTGTAGTGTGTCTCATTGAGGAGGGGTGATATCCACTACAATATGTGTACATTTCCCCCCCCCAGCATCTGAGGAAAAATTCCGAATGTGCACATTGAGATGGGTGTGTTCCCCCAGCCGCCGTCGTTGAGATTGGAATGTGTACATCTACCCGCCTGCCACTTCCATTCCTGATAGAAATGTGCACATCTCCAAGAATGGGAAATCCTATTCAGACTGCCATAATAAGATATCGAATTTTCTAGATTTCTATTGGGTAGTTTCTTTGTTTTTTGTACACACACAGCGCGACAACATTTATATTGCATATTAGCTTTATTTTAGTTTTTATTAGTGAGTGATGGTCATGTGAGTGATGGTCATGTCGTGAACGGTCATGTCATGAACGGTCATGTCGTGAACGGTCAGGCATCACGTGATTGGCCAAAAGAGTTCAAGCCTTTGTAGTGGAGACAGGGCGCAAGATTAGTGGCTGAGAGTCCACGGCTTATGATAGCCATTCATTTTTTGAGATAAAAGAGAATTAAATAAAGCTTACTTTTCGGTTTTCATCCTCGGCCGTTAGCCCGTCTTCCTCAAACAATAGCTCTACAACCTTAATTTTCTAACAAAAAAACAAGTGCGTATCCAAAGCGCGTCTTAGATCCGCATACCGTACAACTTGTCGCTTGATTAATGGATGGAACCAAATGTTGCGACTCGATTCAGATTTTGCGTCCTAGCCACGTCGAGATGAAGAGTATGCAATTAAATAACACGATGAGTGTGATGATTCAGAAGAGATCATAAGGGAAAGATGAATGCGGTAGGTTTATGGATAGCCGTCCGACTAACTTCACATTAAAGAGATGAATGTTATTATTGGCAACATGTATGGGATCCATTAACAAGTGAAGAAAACACCTGACGTATAGCGATGTTATGATATTAATTAGGCGGCGACAAGCTTGTGGAGATATTTGACCACATCGCCGTCGGTTTTCCGCAGTTTTCGTTCTGTCTGCTGCATTTATATCTACATCTCTTGTGCTACAAGTGATACATCCTCTTTATTGACCTTCACCGCCGCCAATTTCTTCGCCAAGAGCCGCTCGTCCTCCTTGTACGCCTCTTCTTGTTGGCGCAACGCTTGCAACGCTTTCTTCATCTTGTTCTCGTCCATTTGCTTCTCCTCGACGAGATCCGTCAGTTTCTCCATCACAGTACTATCATCCTTCTTTCTTTTCACTTGCTGCGGCGGTGGATCTTCGTCGTCTGAGCCTGTGTGAATGAACAGAGCAACATAATTATAACAATCTAGAATCTTGCGATGAATGAATGAATGAAAAGCAGAAGAAGAAGAAGAAGAAGAAGAGGAGGAGGAACACAGAAATAAACATCATCACTATTCATCACGAGGTGCTGCGTCAATGCAACAAGTAATACAAAATAAACAGACCAGACCTTGCACATATATACAACAATATAGCATACCCAGCAATGTAGCACTATCCAAAGACTAAGTCATTATTGTTGATGATGGTCATCGGTCATCATTATTGGTCATCATCGATCGCGGTAGCGCTTTTTCTTTTGAATGATGACCGATGACTGATACCCCGAGAACAACACAACATACAATGGCATAAGAGACAATGATACGTGATAATACGTGATACAGGTGATAGGTGATAGGAGCTGTTATAGGCATCATGGCATGGCATTGTCCCAGATAATCTACAATATATCAGGAATACCCAATTGTACTGCCTGTTGCCGCCAGCTCAGCCATCACAGATGTGCACATCCGCCCTGTAGTACAAATGTATGAGGAAGGGAGACTGCGACCCGCCTTTTTGGGTTGGGTGAGCAATATGTACATCAGAGGGAGCGGCATAGGGGATGTCACCCCTCCTTCTCATTGCTTACATTTAAGGATGCGCGAGACTGGGTTCTCACCGCAACTCCAAACGAATCGCTAAAGAACATCGTAGCAAGTAAAAGAAGTGACTCCAGCGTCTCTTTTACCACGCCTTTCTAGAAAGGCTACAGATTCTCGTGTAGGTGGCGCGCTGGTACCAGTCCAGTATTTTATTCATTTTTTGACTGGCTGGAATTTTTCATGTATTGTTTCGCAGATCGTACGCTCGAGAGTACCATGGACATGCCCTTTACTCGTCACCTTCTGTGGTGTTTTGCCTATCTACGAGGTTATGTTCGCAGCGTCTGGTGGTAACCGAGTATGACGGATCAGGTGGATATATTTGTCCATTTCTGACAGATTCACTTTGATACTTCTTGGTTTAAACAGCTTTCAGCGTACGAACGTCTCGAGAATGGTGGGATTGATGTGATTCAAGTGTATTGCGACGGTGATCCAGGAGTAGCCGTTCTTCACGGCTGCGTGGACGGTGGATGTGCTCACAGGTTCGCCTTTACTTGCGGGTGTAAGCTTTTGTTCCCATCATGTTTCGTGTTAGTTCTTATTTAACCTGTGTTGTCCTTTTAGCACCCAGATGTTTTATTAAAGCACTCCAACGATATCCGTGAGCTGCTCTTTGATGGTGATAGGAAGTGTGCGATTTCAGCTGCGATAACCGCCCACATGTGGCCGGAAGCCATTCTCATTGCTCATTTACCGACAAGAAAGAGTAACAGGTCGTCCGTGTCTTGACATTATATTACAGTTCATGCTGATCAATACTGATCCGCCTACTTGTTTTTATTAGTGCGTTTTGCGTACAGATTTAGACAAGCATTATTTCACAGGCGATCCAAAGTAAGTCGAACGCATACATTCGTTTATAGAAGAGGAAAGGAAAAGTACTGACGATGATTAATTTGATTGAAAAGCCGTGCCGCGAGCGTTGCTGGAGAAGTGATTCACTGGCACTACAAGGGAATGGCGAGACTCGTCACAGATTCACTTGCTTGTCGCCAGTGGTGGGAGCTCATCCTTACAAGAGCAAACACAAGGATAAGAACATTAAACGTTTTTAACATGGTTTGTATAGTACTTCATAATATAACTACACGCTTTAATACCTTGCGCTGAACGCCCAGTCAACATTGTTGCTTACATGAATGCCAGACCCAAGACCAAACTCAGCATACGTCTCGCACTCCGACTTAACTATATCCAGCACCAGCATTTGCTGGTTATTCTCACCATTCTTTTGCTCTTGAATTGAATTCGTCATGGCACAAATAGCACGATTAACTTGATCGACTTAGAAAAAATTCGACTTGCAGTCGACAGAGCAGATGCCGGGGCGCTTGCTCAACGTGTGAGGTAGATATGACTGCAGTTAGCACACCTTTCGCGCTTTGTATCCCAGTGGGGAATGCAAGGGCGCGGGCTTACACAAGGCTCCTGGATATTGCGCTGGACCGTTATGTGCACAGGGAACGAACGTGGACCTTCTGTAGATATAAGCGTAGGCTTCGCCTCCTTTACTTCCATAACTGGATCATTGGAAGAAGTAAAGAAGTATTTAGTAGCGAGGTTCCGAAAAAAAGCGTCCATTGCGTATCTTGTTGACTTAGATGAAGCAAAAGCTGAAGTGAATCGAAGTTTTGGTCTCTGCTAAGATGCCTGCCAGTTGTATCAGGTTGCCCTTTTTGTTAATAGACCAAGATTACCCACACATCTTCCTCCGCCCAGTTTTGCTGTGATTATGGATAATAATTTATAAAAAATCCCTCAACATTCGGATCACTTAGCTGGTAAAACAATATTTCATTCTACAGTAGTAGTATTAGGAAAGAAATTTAGGCCGCTAATAAGACACCAGGAAACAGAATAGTCGGTCCAAAACGTGTGATCTTTCTCCACCCAATGCTATTGCACAAATAGATCACAGAAGTAGCAACAACGGGATCATGAGAGGAAGTAAAGAAGAGTTTAGTAGCGAGGTTCCGAGAAAAAGACGTCCATTGCGTGTCTTGTTGACTTATATGAAGCAAAATCTAAGGTGCATCGAAGTTTTGGTCTCTGCTAAGACGCCTGCCAGTTGTATCAGGTTGCCCTTTTTGTTAATAGACCAAGATTACCCACACATCTTCCTCCACCCAGTTTTGCTGTGATTATGGATAATAAAGGATAACAAATCATTCAACATTCGGATCACTTAGCTGGTAAAAATGTTTCATTCTAGAGTAGTTGTATTAGGAAATAAATTTTTAGGCTTCTAATAAGACACCAGGAAACAGAATTGTAGCCGGTGCGTATACGCACGGTGCGGCTAGCGCACAGAGGAAGACTTTACCTTAAAGCGGTGTCTACCGCTACTTAGCCGATACGCCCTTATAAAGGGTTTAGTAGGAGAATTCTCCTACTCGGGGCCAAGATTCCCGGGTTGGTTTACTAATTAGCCTTAACGGCTGTGTTCCCTTTACGGGATGTAGGTACAGGGAGGACTCCCTCTTATCTACGACACTCACTACACGCGCGACCGGTCGAGGTCGCGCGACTGCACTTTAGAGTGAAATGTAAACTGAACATATTTAATATGTAATTATTTAAACTAATATAAACTATATGTAACACTAAGTAGAATATTCCTAATTAGTACCTAGCTAAAATGTAGTGTACACACCTGTGTACTGACACGTGGATGGCTGACACGCCACCACACCAAGGGCCCATGCCCTGATTGGTTAAGATAACCAAAGGTTCGAAACCTTTCAACCCGACCAATACTGACCTCAACCGTGGTGTACTCATGTACACCAACACTCCGTGTTACACGAATGTAACCCCGTTACATCCTCCCCCATCAAGACTATTGCTTACGCAATAATCAAAATTTTGTTGGAGAACTCCAACGCCAGTTCCCCTGGCCATCAATATGTACACCTCCAGTGGTGCTATGGCGTCTCCTCTAGAAGAGGTAGACTACTCCGAAAACTCGGAAGTATGCCTTTGGGGATACCTCCCCAATGGTGAGCCGCTCCGACAGCGCCGAACGGCGGTGTCGGCAGCCTAATCCCTTCCCCACACGTGAGGAAAATGCACTAATCAGTGCGGCACCCCTGCCTGTATCGGATGATACATCCGAATCGCCAAAGGCGATCATCACTAATGAGCTGAACGCAGCTCAAGACTCCCAACTTTCCGCACAGGCACTAAGGGCTGCGTTACGCGCCCTCAAACGCCCGTCAGGGGTGGCTTATAATTTCGATGGTCCTCGTGACCTTCCAAGATGATCCAGGCGTTTGGTAAGGACTAGTCTAGCGTCCTATACCCCTGGCCCCTCGGCTGAACCAACGCGAACGCCGTGAGAAACTCCGGCAACAACTGCTTACACAAAAGCTGTTCACTAGCGTCTCGTACCGAGAGCGCTTAAACAGACAGGCACAAGGTGCCCCTGTTGAGAACCTCCACGAGGTTCCTTTCGTTCTTTCTCCGGGAGAAAGTGCCGATGATGCATAGAAAAAGTTACGCGCTTGGGCGGAAGGGAGAAGCTTCTCCCCAGCTTCGATGAGATGCATGACAGCTATTCCCGTCGAGACATTTGGGTGGAGAGGGTTTTGCGCCTTACATTTGCCAAAGCTAATGCGATGGAGCAACTACGTGCTCCGTATCGCACTCGCTACGTCAGCGCCCCTGTCTCCACCATGGTGTCCGGAGACAGTGTGGTCGCCACATCTTCCTCCGGCAAACTCCCACTTATTAGGAGTGAAGGGGCTTCTCATGCCTCTCTGGTCGTTGACCTACAGCGGGATTCTCCCGCTCAAAAGCGTCAACGACGTCGCGGCAATCCTGCCGTAGGGGAGTCTCGAACTCCCACGAACTCTGTGAGTGTGGATAACCTTTCCACTTCACCAGATACTGGGTTTGACCCCGATGATGGCGCCGCGCCATCAGCCGCTCCACATGAAAGTGTGGAGTACTCTCCGCATCGAGCATTGGAGGAGGAGGTCGCACAATTGCGACGTGAGATTTGCGCGCGCTGTGATCGACACAGCCTTCGCATCCATGATATCCACGAGGGGATCCGCGATGAGCGGGATGCCACTGATCGCTTCGAGAGGCGGCTTTCCTCTCTCGAGACGACCGTTGCGGAGCTTCGTGGTCGCATTTTAGCCCTTTCGGGCTTCCTTCGCCCTGCGGTGCCTTACGGCTATCCGCCTTTTCACCCTCTCCAGGAGGGGCCCCGCCTCCGGGTCCTGGTATGGCTTAAGCATACCTACATAAAAGGTTGGATGCGTACGCATCGCCTTCGGGATGTCTAAGGTATACGACAAGCTCTTTCGGGCTAACACCTTAAAGGGCCCCACAAACCTGGGGCGCAGTTTATTGCGCAACACATTTGAAACTGCATGTGTAGGAAGATTTTTAGCGTTTAATAAAACACCTTCTCCTACTATGTATACCTTTTTGTTACGCCGTCCCTTTCGGTCAGCTTGCTCCTTCTGCTTGTCTTGGCTTTCCGCCATGGCATCGCAGACGTGTCGTAAGACACTAAGGCGCGTCGATAAAAACTTACCGATGTGCTTTCGCACAGATACAGGGCTGACATCGGGGAATCCTCCCCCTCAATCCCTGGGCCACACACACCCGTGGCATCAACGGAACCCTCGGATTTACTAATACGTTCACGTAAAACGGGGTAAACCCCGTAGATGCATGGACCGAATTGTTGATAGCAAATTCGGCCATCGGAAGCATCTCACTCCAACTCTTTGGAGAATCCGGACATAAACTCCGGAGAATATCCTCCACAACGCGATTAACGCGTTCCGTCTGACCGTCCGTCTGCGGATGATCCGCTGTGGACATGAGAAGCTTGGTTCCTAGCACCTTAAACAACGCTCCCCAAAATTGTCCCGTAAAACGGGGATCCCGATACGACACAACGGAATCGGGTAGACCATGCTGTCGAAAGACACGGTCTAGGAACACTTTTGCTGTTCCCTGTCCATCTATGGACTCTGGCACTGCCGCCAGGTGAGCCATCTTGCTCAAACGGTCTACAAAGACCAATATGCTGGTGTTCCCGGCCTTATCCTTCGGAAAACCGAAGTTAAATCCATACTAATGGATTTCCAACACTCCGTTGGAACGGAAAAGCTCGCCAAAGGCGCAGCTGAACTTGCAGAGGGTTTAACCCTCTGACACGTCTCACAGGTGCGTATATACGCACCGACGCACTTATACATATTGTGCCACCAATACAAAGCGCTTAAAGCGCTGTAGGTCTTATCCCGACCTAAATAACCCCCGGTAGGGGTTTCATGTACCGCAAAGAGGACTCTATACTTCCGTTCCTCATCATGAGGAACAACCACCCGCGGAGTGTCCTCCGCGCTCGTGCTATAATATATCAAACCTTCACAGTACCTGTAACGGTGTAAACGAGCTTTAGCTCGACTTGACAGGGTTGGCTCAGACGAGCCAAGTCCCTTTCCACCCAACGCGCTGATAATCGCCGTACACTGTGGGTCTTTCTCATACGCCTGGCGTATGAGATCCACCACAGACGAGGTGACGAATGTCGCGTGAGCGAGCTCGTAATCGGGACGACGCGACAACGCGTCTGCAAGAACGTTCTGATTGCCAGGTTTATACTTAACCTCAAAGTTGTACTCCGCAAAGAAGGAGAGCCAACGGGCCATCCGTTGAGAAAGATGAGGAGACTTTGTCGCTGTCCGTAAGGACGCGTGGTCAGTATAAACCACGAACGGCTTTGAGCCTAGTAGGTGAGCCCTAAATTTGACAAGAGAATACTTCATTGCAAGTAGCTCCTTGTCATGAACAGGATAATTTTGTTCCGCAGCTTTAAGCTGCCTCGACTCAAACGCAATTACGCGTTCCCTTCCTGCATCGTCTGCTTGTAACAAAGCACATCCGATTGCGAAATCGGAGGCGTCGCAGACGACGCTAAAAGGTTTCCCAGAGTCTGGTAGAGCAAGAACGGGGGCTTTTAACAATCTACCCTTAACCGCTTCAAAAGCGTTTTGGTGTTTGGTTTCCCAACACCAATCAACATCCTTCTTAAGAAGGTCCGTTAATGGCGAAGCCATTTCAGCGTAGTTCTCGCTGTTTTTTTGGAGATAATTGGCTAATCCAAGCCACTTCCGTAAATCTCTAAGATTTACAGGAGAAGGCCACTCCACAATAGCTTCACCTTCGCGAGATCCACCCGCACTCCATCCTTACCGATGAAGCATCCGAGGAAAGGAATTTCCTCAGCACCAAAGATACATTTGGATGCTTTCGCATATAACTTATGCTCCCGCATACATTCGATCACAGCTAGAAGGTGTATCAGATGCATCTGAACATCAGACGAGTCGCCTTCCGCACGACTATGGACGAATATATCGTCGAAGTACGTCTGAGCATACTTCCTATGAGGGCGGAAGAGTTGAGTTACCAAGCGATTGAAAGTCGCTGGTGCATTTGAAAGCCCTTGTGGCATAACAAGCCACTCCCACAGCATGCCACTAGGCGTGCTAACCGCTGTCAGCGGAATATCGGACGCTCGCATGAGCACCTGATAATACCCGTCCACCAGATCTAAGGCACTGTACACCGTACAGACCGCCATATTGTTCTGGAGGACATCCTTCCGAGAAATCGGAGTCTGCATGGGTACAGTAGCTGCGTTCAGCTTGTTATACGCATGCACAATGCGCCACTTTCCATTCGGTTTACGAACACAAAAAGTGGGAGATGAGTGGGGAGACTTACTCTCCCGTACCATCCCTGCCTCTTCTTTCTCCTTGAAGAATGCGTCGATGACGTCGCATTGTTCCTTGGGGAGAGGCCACTGCCTAGTGACGCAGTATTTGGTTCCGGGAACCAAATCAATTTCATGTCGGACTCCCCGATCCGGTGGTAACCCCATCGGCGGGTTGTCACTAATGACATCTCCGAATTCCTTTAATAAGGAATGGTAAGGGTCCTCAGGATCCGCGAGGATCTTGAGGCCGCTTTGGGCATTTAATGCCTGTTTGGTTTTCACCAAAACTGACTCGTCCATAGTGGATGAGGAGTTCAACTCCTCTTCCGGACGCAACACGACGACCTCGTCGATTTCATCTGCTTTCAAAGCAGTCTCAAACTCGTTGAGGACATCTCCTCCAACGACAACAGTTCGCCTACCCCAGGCAACCGTTCCAGGCTTACGCCTTCTGTGACAACACCTGTCACACTATTCAGCATCCTGTAGGACTGCTGACTACTGCCCTCGGGACTCATCCCGAGACCCAGATGGGGGGAGTCAATTGCCCCATCTACTGGAAGCGCCACGCGCCTATCCACAGAGGTATCTAACTCTACCACCGGTGACACGCCGGTCTCGCCTATACCGGCGTAATCGGAATCATTTCCGACGTGCGAAAGAGACAAACTTCGGGTCTCTTCGCTTGGAAGCGCCTCGCGCTTAACCACAGGGGTCTCTACCCCTACCACTGGAGTCGCAACTTGTTCGCCGGACACGGCGTAGTCGGAATCAATTCCGACCTGTACAAGAGACGAACTTCGGGTCTCTTCTCTAAGCGCCTCGATCTTACCCTCAGAGGATTCCACCTCTATCACTGGCGACTCACCAGTCTCGCCTACATCGGCGCGGGGATTAACCGCCGAATCCCCCTCGTTAAGGAACTCTTCCTTAACGCCATTAGGAATGATCATTTCAGACATCCCAATCTCTGGCATCTCATGCCAGAATCGCTTTTGCGATCGAGCAAAGGTGGGTTCATGACTCGCCAATGCTTCACTCGACCGCGGGTGCGTTGAGCCAATGGATTTAGACTTCCAGCTATCCATGGATAGTGGCATTCCAGCCACTTCATGCCCAGAATGAGGTCATACCTCGAGTCCAAATCCAGGACTAGGCAACATTCTAAGCTGTCGAAGTCTGCAAACTTCAGCTTAAGGTCAATCGAGACCTTGGGTACAGAAACCTGTACGCCCGTCGCAAGCCGGACCGTGACAACGTCACGAGAACGTGTCTCTAGGGCCTCGGCATACAGCCGACTCTTCACAACAGAAGCCCGTATGACATAATTGTCAGACGCTCCAGAGTCTATCAAGACTATCCAAGGCTTATCAAAGCTTTTCACGTCCACAAGGACTACCAGCAAACCTGGCTGGTACACCAACTCGGTGCTAGAAAGCACCGCTTCCCTCGGGGCTTTGTGCTGTCGTCCCCTACCCTGGGGCTTAACAGCACTGAGGGGTCCCCCAGTAGGGCGACCCGCACCTACTGGGAGCTGACGTTTCCCGACGGCTTGGGCAAGGGCTTTTTACCCACCCTTGGTCCCTTGTAGCGAGTGTCTCGCTGGGGATTTTGTGGACATCTGTTCCGCAGATGATCCATGCTCCCACACTGGAAGCATCTCAGCGGCCCATGCCGCTGCAACATAGCTAAGAGCTCCGCCTTGAAGCTCTGTGAAAAAGAGTCAGAGTGAATCTTAGCGGGAGGTTTCTCCTCCGCTTCGACCTGACTCAGGTCCATGGGTTCGGGACCCACCTTAGAGGAACGGAAGTTCCTCTCGGTGTAAAACGCCATCTTAAACGCCTCCTCCTGGGATTGGGGTCGGCATAGGAATAGCTCCGAACGTGCTGGCCCTTCTCTCAGGCCTCCCATGAAGACGGGGCACGTCGTCCGAATACGCTTTCGCGTACATCCCTGCCAACAGGGTCTTAAGCTCCTGGATATAAACACCCAGGTCCTTAGTGCTTTGACGGCACCTCAGGAACGCCAGTTGATTCTGGAAAACCAGATCAGGCGTTGCGTACATGTCCATAAGCTTCTGCTTAAGGACCTTCCATGTTGGAAACACGTCCTTGACTGATTCCGAGCATGTAAACGCCCATGTACGGGCTTTGCCCGTAAGATGGGTCAATGCAAGTCCCACTTGCAAGTGATCAGCGGTCATGTTCGCTGTCGCGAAGGCCGTTTCGACCTCTCGCAACCAAACATAAAGGTTTTCACCCTTCTCTCCGGTGAACTCCTTTATCTTAAACGATAATGGAGGGCGCACCCCCGTGGAATGACCTCCACCGCAACTCGCCTCATGAGCTATGAGGGCATTCACCCTTGCCTTTACGTCATCAAGGCCCTGCTCCACTAGGAGCTTCATGCCTTCTTTCCCCGTTAAGGGTAACAGCCTTTTAAAGTCTTCCTGCTGGACGAGGGTCAAACTATCCAAATCGTCCTAATTCATCCTTTGCAGAGTATGCCTAGTCTACCAACACAGGTGTTGGATTGACTACAAGTGCTACCAGATGTAGCCGGTGCGAATACGCACGGTGCGGCTAGCGCACAGAGGAAGACTTTTCCTTAAAGCGGTGTATACCGCTACTTAGCCGATACGCCCTTATAAAGGGCTTAGTAGGAGAAATCTCCTACTCGGGGCCAAGATTCCCGGGTTGGTTTACTAATTAGCCTTAACGGCTGTGTTCCCTTTACGGGATGTAGGTACAGGGAGGACTCCCTCTTACCTACGACACTCACTGCACGCGCGACCGGTCGAGGTCGCGCGACTGCACTTTAGAGTGAAATGTAAACTGAATATATTCAATGTGTAATTATTTAAACTAATATAAACTCTATGTAACACTAAGTAGAATATTCCTAATTCGTACCCAGATAAAATGTAGTGTACACACCTGTGTACTGACACGTGGATGGCTGACACGCCACCACACCAAGGGCACATGCCCTGATTGGTTAAAATAACCAAAGGTTCGAAACCTTTCAACCCGGCCAATACTGACCTCAACCGTGGTGTACTCATGTACACCAACACTCAGTGTTACCCGAATGTAACCCCGTTACAAGATAGTCGGTCCAAAACGTGTGATCTTTCTCCTCCCAATGCTATTGCACGAATAGATCACAGAAGTAGCAACAACGGGATCATTGGAGGAAGTAAAGAAGTATTTAGTAGCGAGGTTCCGAAAAAATGTCCATTGCGTATCTTGTTGACTTAGATGAAGTAAAAGCTGAAGTGCATCGAAATTTTGGTCTCTGCCAAGACGCCTGCAAGTTGTATAAGATTGCCCTTTTTGTTAATAGACCAAGATTACCCACACATCTTCCTTCGCCCAGTTTTGCTGTGACTATGGATAATAATAGATAATAAATTCCTCAACATTCGGATCACTTATCTAATAAAAAATGTTTCATTCTAGAGTAGTTGTATTAGGAAATATATTTTTAGGCTGCTAATAAGACACCAGGAAACAGAATAGTCGGTCCAAAACGTGTGGTCTTTCTCCACTCAATGATATTGCAGAAATAGATAACAGAAGTAGCAACAACTGGATCATTGAAGGAAGTAAAGAAGAGTTTAGTAGCGAGGTTCCGAAAAACAGTGTAGCCGGTGCGAACGCGCACGGTGCGGCTAGCGCACAGAGGAAGACTTCCCTTAAAGCGGCGTTCGCCGCTCCTTAGCCGATACGCCCTTATGAAGGGCTTAGTAAGAGAGAAGTCTCTTACTCGGGGCCAAGATTCCACTTTGGTTTTCTATTAGCTTTCGCTAATTCTTTAACACAAGGCTCCCTTAACAAGGGGGTAGCTAAGGGAAGAACTTCTCTTACGCTACTGCACTCACTACGCGCGTGACCGGTCGAGGTCGAGCGTCTGTAGTCGGTTGAGTGAAATGTAAACTGAATGTATATTTAATATGTAATTTGCCAAAATTAATTTAAACTAATGTAAACTATATGTAATACTAAGTAGAACTTACTAAATTCGTACCTAGCTAAAATGTAGTGTACACCACCTGTGTACTAACAAGTGGCTGGCTGCCACGCCTCCACCAAGGGCTCTTGCCCTGATTGGTTAAAATAACCAATGGTGCAAAAACTTTTGGACCGGTCAATGCTGACCCCCAACCGTAGTGTACCCACGTACACTACATACTAAATGTAACCCGAATGTAACCCTGTTACATCCTCCCCCATCAAGACTATTGCTTACGCAATAAATCAAATTTAGTTGGAGACCTCCAACTGCCAGAACCGATGGATAAACATGAGCACCATTAGTGGTGCTGTGGAGTCTCCTCGAGAAAAGGAGGTAGACTATTCCGAGAACTCGGAGGTGGATGCCCTTGGGGATATCTCCCCAAAGGCTGACCGCTACTGTGGTGGAGTCAAGTTCAAAATCGAACACCGTAGTGTCGAGAACCTGACCACCATCGTGCCCGGCCTTCCAGCTGACGGGGGGGGTACCCCGCGAACCTTCGCCTACTATCCGATCAGATCGTCCGCTGCTAGCAGACGACCGATCATCAGCACAGGACGCCTGGTCCGATTCTTTCGTCATTTTGCCTTGTGTACCCGATGGAATGGGCTGGTTTCACACTCGGTGGATCGGTGCTGGGAATCGACTTGAGGTCTAAAAACGTGAGACCGTGCTGGGTGGTGTACCCTGGGAGGAACTCTTCACCCTGGGTACGGGTAGACCAGTTATACTCCAAGTGAATATACTTCAAAGGGCAGATCGCTCAATAGATCGTAGAGACCAACCAATACGAGAATAAAAGTCCAATACTCCAATATAGAGATCCAATGAGAACGTGACAAAATCCACGAACGATATCTCCACGAAACAATACAATAACTTGATTACACGTTCCAAACGTGCGTAACTTGCGCTTACGAAGTTGACCAATACGTACTCCCGTCGAGGGACTTCCGGCGGGCCAAGTGCGTCTGTGACGCGTCCCGGCCGGGTATAACAAGCTAGAGGGGATTACTCGACCC
Source organism: Peronosclerospora sorghi (assembly GCA_026184515.1). Taxonomy (NCBI): domain Eukaryota; phylum Oomycota; class Peronosporomycetes; order Peronosporales; family Peronosporaceae; genus Peronosclerospora; species Peronosclerospora sorghi. The sequence goes on from CM047584.1 coordinate 18,896,221, forward strand.
TCTGCTTCCAAACACTCTGCGGCGTGCAGAGGCGACTGATGTACAGTGCAAAGAAACGACTTTTCGTTGAGTGTTAAAGACTACAAATTAACGACTAAAACCAAAACTACCCCATACGGTCCCCAATACGTACACACATGAAAATATTTAAGTACACGCAATATCATGTGACTTACCAAAATCCGTGTTCTTGACACCCCTCGCACACGATTGGTCCAAAAGCCTCCTTGAGTTCCACCAATCCGATCGCCGAAGCCGATCGGTGTGCTGCTGACGCAAAACGACCAAAATTCTTGAGTCCGCTTCACCACAGCCACCCCTGAGTCGGGCCGTAGCCGCGCAACGGTAACGACCCGATCTCACCACATCCTAGACCTTCGTAGAAGCGGACTTCACCGATGGACAGTTCTTCGAGTCCACCTTCGCCAGGTACTTTTCTTGTACACCTGATCGTCTTGTAACCTCTCTTGACTCTCGTTGATGAAGATGCCCTGCGTTCCTCATCGCCCCATATCGATTCACCTACCAGATCGGCCCGATCTGACAGCCCTCACAACACTACAGAGTCCGACACACCGGATGGGCATCAGATCGGGGTCGATCAGCTCCAGAAAACAGTAAGGGAGCTCCAGTCGCAGTTGGCCATCAAGGATTCATCGCTCCTGCAACTTCGGAAGGAGATGGACACTTTGATTCCTATACCCACGAAGTTGCAGGAGGTGGTCGCCGAAAACGCACATCTCCGTGCCCAGATCGCCCAACAAACAACGCGAGGTAAGCTGATCGGTCTGATTTCCGTCTTGGGTCTGGTCTAACCTTCCTTTGCGTGCAGATCAGTTTTCACCGACATCGCCAAAACGTTCGACGCTTTATCCTCGGCTGATCGGCAGTCGCATGACCACTGCGATCAGCTCCGACCGATCTTGGACGGGCTGATTGGCGTACGGCATGATCTGTCTCGCTTGGAGGCCTACATGTCACACCTCCGGGAACAGCTCGCGCTGGTCAACCGACAGAGGTTGGAGGATCAGTCCGATCGGACTTTATTACGTACCCAATATGGTGACCTGGAGAGACAGATAGGCGAGTTGCAGGTCGTGGTCAAGGACCAGATCGAGAAGGTCGAGTCCTTCCAGAGCCTATCGGACGCCTGGACCCAGGATTCAGACCGTCGCTGGGCGGCCGTAAACCGTTGCTACCAACAGTTGACCGACTTGTTGCACCGGCGTCGGCTGAAGGCTCTAGCGTTGACCGATCTGCATCGGCAGCTCTGATCAATCTGCACCAAGATCGTACCCGACGCCACTCATTGGCCAAAAGTAAGCACCACGAAATTCCAAAAGTTTCCAAGAAGCATAAGGACGCGTCGAAGGGCTCAAGGGCGCGGGGCATAGCGCGCGACTCCGAGCTCGAGGAGAAGCGAGCGGTGCCTCAGAAGAAAACCAAGACGCTGGCACATCTCCCATGCCCAAGATCGGACGCAGGTTACACGTCTATCATCACCAAATCGCATTCGCCCTTACGCACCCGCGCTGCTCACACCAAGCGTATAGAGATATCCTCCGGAGAGGACTCGGGGGACGAATCGGGAGATCCTTAGTTCATGCTCACCGCTTTGTCCAAGTCCCGATCCGATCAACGCCGAGGTCCTGTTCCCGCGAAGCCTGCATCGGGGGCTGATAAGGTGATCAGCTCCCAGTATTATGGTGTTGCACGGACGCGTGAGTCAACCTGATCGGTGCCTTCGTTCCATCCCGGCACATCTGGGTTGCGCAATCACGCCCGATTGAAAGGGGTGTCGATCGGAGATCGACCTCTTCAGTCGCTGACTTCGGATGCCGTTTTGCCATGGTCACCGGGGCAGATCGGTAGCTTGCACCGATCAGCCTTGACCAAACAAGATCTGGCCCGGTCGATGTCCCGACCTGACTTCTGGCTCTTCCCTCCATCTTTGAAAACCCCTGACCCGTCTGCGTGGCGGGCGGATCTGGTCACGGGACCGCAAATCGACCGTCTGTATGCAGATCGACCATGGGAAGTGCTGTTCAGCGCCAAGTTGGACTCCATATTCGCGTCGACTACTTGGATCGATTTTCTTCTGGGTCGACATCGGGCTTTTAATACAGCCCACTGCCAGGCGATCTATTATATCCTCCTTCCCGCTGGTCGGAAGTTACGTGACCAAGACCTGATCCTGTATCAGAAGCGCCGGAAACAGCGCCGAAGTCGGGCGGGCGAAGCTTGGCTGTTCCTATGCCAGTTTATTATGGAAGGGATGCTGGCCCGCGAGTTCGACATGGACATTTTCCTGTATCCGGTGTTTCTTCATATGGCCAAGCGTCGCGTTGAGAGCCCCGGGGCGGTGACTGAAGACGGCATCTGGTATTCCGGTCTTCGGTGCGACGGTCCGGTCGTAGACCTGAAGGACGCCTTCATCCCGATCGATCAGCAGGAGCCCTGGCGTAACCAGCATCGGGACCAGATCGAAGACCATCCGGCATTTACTATCGGTCGTTTGTGGGGTGATTGCGACTCTTGATGCGTCAGATAGCTGACCAGATAATCCATAATACATGTCATCATTCTTCCAAAATTGCTGATCTCCTGATCCCTTAACCAAATCGCGTCACTTTCTCCAAACTTGTACCAGCACGTTATCACACACAGTCCCATCCACATCGCGAAAATTATCACCACGTTCGTCACTCCACTACTCCAGTTCATCACAGTTCATCACACTAATTCACAATAATTCAGACCTTACACGTATTCACACCGATCGATATACTGATCGGTGCTACTGTGTGTCTTGATCTTCGTCTTCATGAGTCTGCATCACTTCAAAGCGATTCCTACTGACTCGTTTTCGCTCGAACTCTCGTAGCAGTGCTCCACAATTTAGATCAAGTTCGTCGATCCAAGTTGCTATTGAAGATAATGTCTTCCGTGCATGCGTCTACAATTACTAATGGGGATCGATTAATTGAGTGATGAACACTTGATGGAAGGTGGTAAGTATGCGTGCAGCAACTCAAACTTACAATCGCAACGCAGCCGAAGTGGTTAGTGCCGGGGGGGGCTTGATCTCTGATCACTTGGCTGGGGTTCGATTCCCACAATGGTAAAGTTGAATACGGTAACGTAACTGGTGTTTAGGGCTCACCAGGACTTCGTCCCCTCCCCGAATTTACGTCCCTTTCCATCTTTTGTATTTTTCGGTTATGTAATTACATTGAAGTTAAAGTTGAAGTCGCCACAACGTTTTTACTTAATAATTACTATAGGCAAACCAACCAATCGCAGATAGGTAAAAATAAGTGGCTAGGAGCAACAACAGTTAATTCACATGAATAAATTTCACTTTTAGTTTTGCAGCCTCGACTTCAAGCCGCCTTCATATTTTCTATCATTTCCCTCGATATTAAAAGGTTATGAGCCCAAGTTCGGACAACGCCCCCAAGATCGAAACATTCGACGGGACCAACTACTCGTTATGCGCGTTCAAGATGAAGATGTATCTGATGTCCAAGGGACTATGGGAGGCTGTGGCTGGCGGATCCGGTGTTACGACTTCTAAGGAGCAGCAAGTCTACTCGGCGATTGTGCTAAATCTGAGAGACTCGCAACTGATGGACGTGATCGATGCTAACAGCGCAAGTGAAGCGTGGGGGTCACTGGAGGTGTTTCCCCGCACCCAAGATATGGAAAACCGTCTGTGGCTCAAGGAGAAGTTCGCGTCCTTCAAATACACTGCGACGAGCATAAGCGCTCACGTGACGGATTTGGAACGTCTCGTCATGGATATGGAAGGAGCCAAATGCGCGCCGATCGAGGAAGATATTTGCGTAACAATTTTACGCAGTCTGCCGGCGTCGTACGAAAGTTTGGTGCAGGCGTTCCACATGAGTGTTACGGCATTTAGCTTTCGTGATCTCGTCAGCAAGCTAATTGCCGAAGAAGTGCGCAAGAACGAGTCGACGCGCATTGAAGAAGAAACGGCAATGCACGTGGGCAGACGCAAGGAGAAGCGTGAGTTTGGAAAGAAAGCCAGTGGTCAGCGGAAGAAGGGAGAGAGAGCCCAGTGCTACAACTGTGGGAATCTCGGACACTATGCGCGCGACTGCTGGGCCAAGACAGAAGGCAAGCATGCGCGGCATGAAGACCACTCAAACGTTGCATTTAACGCAGTAGAAGGAAGCTCAAAGGGGTGCTGGGTTTTGGACAGCGGCGCCACGGCTCACATGTGCAGGGACCGTGAAGCGTTCGTCGATTATACCAGAGCAACAACGAAGCGCAACATTTCAAGTGCCAAGAACAGCGCGCAGCTGAAGGTGCTAGGACAAGGAACAGTTGCTATTCGAATATGGAACGGCACAAAGTGGAAAAATGCGCGGCTCGAGAACACACTGAATGTTCAAGAGTTAACCAAGAATCTATTCTCATTAACAGCGGCGACATCACGCGGAATGAAGGTTGAGATCTCCCGTGATGAATGCGTTGTGAGAATAGAAAAACAAGTCGTTGCAACAGGATCACGACGCGGCATGTTGATGATGCTGAACGTCGAGACGAGTGCTGAGTGCCACATATCTGAAAGCGATGCTGAGCTGTGGCATCGTCGTCTTGGGCATGTGTCGTTTTCGACGATAAACAAGTTGATTAAGGATGGCCGTATCAGTGGCGAGTGTGTGGACAAGGATAGCGTATGCGATGTTTGCGCTACGTCAAAGCAAGTACGGAAAACATTCAAGGAAGGAAATAAGGATTTGATCGAGAGAGAGAGTCGTCGAAAAGATACAACTGTGTGCTCGGACGTGCTAGGACCGATAACTCCAGCTTCTATGTGTGGATACCGCTACATCGTGACGTTCATCATGATGAAAAGACGTTTTACCATGATTTATCCGCTGCGCAAGAAAGTGACGTACCTGAAGCTTTTATGAAGTAAACCCATAATATCAACTCGAGTGTGGCATTGATGTGAAGGTCTTGCGCAGCGACAACGGTGGGGAGTACCGAAACACCAAGATGGAGAATTTCTGCCGGCGCAAGTTGATTAAGCAGGAGTTCACGGTGCCATACAACCCGGAGAAAAACGGCATGACGGAACGAATGAATCGCACGCTGGTCGAGATGACACGCTGCATGCTGAGTGAAGCCAAGATAAGCAAGGTCTACTGGTGTGAGGCAATGATGACAGCAGTAGACATTCACAACGTGTTACCCAATGCGTCCAACCCAAGTGGAAGCCCTTTCCAGCTCGTGTTCAAGCGCAATACGCGAATTCAACACCTGCGTGTATTTGGCAGCGAATGTTATGCACATATAGCCAAGGCGACGCGAGGAAAGCTTGACGATGCCGGGCTACGATGCAAACTGCTTGGATACTCGAAGCAACACAAGGCATATCGGCTACTGGATGCGACTACGGGAGAGATCATCATCTCAAGAAGCGTGACATTCGCTGAACACGAAATGATGAAAGTTCAAGACAAAAATGCACCGGGAGTGACCGACATTATTAGTGACAGTGAAGGTGATGGCGATGAAGGAGTGGACGAAGAAGAATAATTTCAAACACCAGCAATGAGTCCAAGGTCTACACCGATTAATCAGCAGAGAGAACCAACGGAACGTCCAACAGGCGCCGTGCTGACGCAGCGATCAAACACGCCAGGACGCGATGGTGAACAAGAATCGAATGTGCGACCGGTGCGCAAAAAGCAAGCTGTGACACGGTACGAGCAAGATTATCCCAACTTAAGGCAAGGTCAGTTCAACCTTTAAGACTTTGAGGCCGAGCTCGACGCACTTTACTGCTTCAACGCTGAGGACGATGGCGAAATTGAATCGAGATACTCGCAAGTATTGCAGAGTAAGCACAAGGACGAGTGGATGCGCGCTATGGAATGTGAGATGAAGTCGTTGGCAAAGCACAAGACTTGGACGCTTCAAGATTTACCCAAAAACAAGAAAGCAATCGGATGAAAGAGGGTCTTTCGCATCAAGCGTGACCCAAACGGAGCCATTGTGAAATTCAAGGCTCGCCTTGTCGCCAAGGGTTTCACTCAGCGTCCAGGAATCGATTATTTTGAGACGTTCGCGCCAGTAGCACACAAGGAATCGATTAACGTAGTGCTCGCACTCGCGGCAGAACAAGATCTTCAAATTGAAAACGTCGACGCTGATACGGCATTTTTGTACGGAGACGTCAAAGAGGAAATCTATATGAATCAGCCCGATGGCTTTGAAGACGCAAGATTTCCCGACAAGAAGTGTTTACTACGCAAGGCGCTATACGGCACGAAGCAGGCTGCACGTGAATGGAACAATCGGCTTAATACGCACCTTGACGAGAAAGGGTTCATGCGGACTGCGGCAGACTTATGCGTCTACGTATGACGTTCCGAAGAAGAGTTTAGTCTTATTGTAATTCACGTCGATGACTTAATGATTTTTGCGCGGACGCAAGAAAATATTGACAAGATCAAGCGCGCACTCAAGTCCGAATTCAGCATCAAGGAGCTTGGCGAGTTGAAGTACTGCCTATGCATCGAATTGTGCCGTAATCTAGCAAACAAGACCATTCACATGGATCAACGCGCGTACATAAAGCGCTTGGCAGAGAAGTTCGGCGAGGACAAGTGCAAGGACACATACACACCAATGAATGAAAGCGAAAAACTGATCAATCTAGACGATGATGACAAGTTTGTGCCGAAGTGGTCGTATCGTGAGCTAATAGGGGCTTTGATGTACGTCGCGACGTGTACACGACCGTACATTATGCACGAAGTCGGCGAGGTGGCCAAGTATTGCGAGCGTCACGGTCAACAGCACTGGATAGCAGCTAAACGCGTGCTCAAATATTTGAAGACAACCGCAAACTACAGTGTCGTTTTTGACAGCAAGAGTCCGGGAGAGCTCGTGGGTTTTGCGGACGCGTCTTGGGCAAGCGATTTGGACTCGCGTCGATCGACCACGGGTTATGTTTTTTTTCCGAACGGCAGCGTGGTTTCATGGAAGTCCAAGCGTCAGCCAACAGTAGCGACATCAAGCACCGAGGAAGAATACATGGAATTGTATTCTGGACACAAGAGGCGATCTGGTTGCGTTTACTACTGAGCAATTTGGATTGTGCATCAAGCATGGGTACAATCATTTTTCAAGACAACCAGAGATGCATCGCATTATCCAAAAAACCAGTGTTTCATGCGCAAACGCAGCACATTGACATCAAGTTCATTTTCTGCGCGAAAAAGTTCAAGCTGGTGTTATTAAACTCGAGTACAAACCGACGGATGAGATGATAGCGGACGGGCTGACCAAGGCGCTTGGAAAAGTGAAACATACGCGTTTTGTTGGTGGTCTGGGACTCCAAGCCTAACACGATGCACGTAGCCATCACGGGAGAGTATTGAAGATAATGTCTTCCGTGCATGCGTCTACATTTAATAATGGAGATCGATTAATTGAGTGATGAACACTTGATGGAAGGTGGTAAGTATGCGTGCAGCAACTCAAAATTACAATCGCACCGCAGCAGAAGTGGTTAGTGCCGGGGGGGGGGGCTCGATCTCTGATCACTTGGCTGGGGTTCGATTCCCACAATGGTAAAGTTGAATACGGTAACGTAACTGGTGTTTAGGGTTCACCAGGACTTCGTCCCCCCCCCGAATTTACGTCCCCTTCCATCTTTTGTATTTTTCGGTTATGTAATTACATTGAAGTTGAAGTTGAAGTCGCCACGACGTTTTTACTTAGTAATTACTATAGGCAAACCAACCAATCGCAGATAGGTAAAAATAAGTGGCTAGGAGCAACAACAGTTAATTCACAAGAATAAATCTCACTTTTAGTTTTGCAGCCTCGAATTCAAGCCGCCTTCATCTTTCCTATCATTTCCTTCGATATTAAAAGTTGCTTCGTCATGATCCTTCCAGAGGACCAGATATTCTCGGTGGGTGCGACCGAAACGTGTCTTCTTGATCGATCGGACATCTAGCACCTTTTACACTTCGAACTCGTCCTCTTCCAATGGCCTTTCCCAACTGTCCTCCGGCAGCAGAGCTTCATCAAAATCGAATCGCTCCGCTTCGTCCACCAGACAGGTCATTTTAGGCCGATCGGGGAATTCTCTGACCAGCTTCAGCTTGGACACATGCACGATCGGAAAAACTTTATAATCCGTGCCGATCGTGATCAGACGGGCAGCATGCTTACCGATCAGCTCTGCTACACGGAAAGGACCGTGCCACATATGAGCCAACTTCTTCGCATAGCCTTCCTTGAACCGATCGAGGTATAACCATACCCTCTCCCCTGGTTCAATACCATGAGGGCGGACCTGATCGTTATTTCGATCTGCTCGATCTTGCGTAGCCTGACGCAACTTTTCATTGAAGACTTCTTTCGCATGCTGATAATGCTTATGTACCTGTATGCTCCAACGACGGGCATCGCGATTGCGGGTCCGAGTGCAGCCGATCGGTATCGCCGCTTCAAGTGTAGATCGAGGGTCCCATCCATACGCTATATAGAAAGGCGTTTCTCCTCGGACCCGATCGGTTGAAGAGTTGAGTGCGAATACCAGTCTCTCTGCATACTCATCCCAGTCACGTTGGTCTGGATCGACCACATACATCTTAATCGCCCTTGTTATTGTCTGCACCATGCGTTCAGCCGATCCGTTCGCTTGCGGACGATATGCCATCGTCGCGCTCTGCTTCTGACCTAGCATGTTATTGAACGATCGGAACACCTCAGCCATAAAACCGGGTTCCCGATAGTGTCTAATAACTTCGCTGGCGCCGAACCTTCTGAACACGCATTCCTCGTAACTCTGTGCGATCTGCTCCGCAGATCGGGATGCACTAGTATTTGCGATCACCAGACCAGTGAAAAGGTCGGTCAGCAGCTCAGTGTTGCCGCGCGTCGATCTGGGTATTGACGGTATGTGATCCATTGCTATCACCTGGAAAGGGTAGGTAGCCTCGATATTTCCGGGCGATCGGCCCTTGATTATCGGTCTGCCCTTCCCGGTCTCGCAATCTGTGCAAAAGCCCACATACTTCTGCACGCTCCGAAAAAAGTCCTCTCCAGTGAAAGTGGGCCCTGATCTTGTGGTATGTCCTGACTATGCCTTGATGTCCCCCTTCCAGACTCACATGGTAGTGATGAAGGACATCCGGCTGTAGCAACTCAGGGATCACCAGTTTCGCTAGTCGATCTCGATCGGCACTGTCTTGATCAATGTCACGGCAGTAATACAGCAATCCATTGTCATACACATCGTAACTGTTCGCGATCTTGGTACACTCTTTCGCCTGATCATTTGTTAACTTGGATAGTTACCGCGCATATAGGTCTTCAAGTTGACGATCCACTCTTCTTCGTCCTGCCCATTGAGGATCCGTTCCGCCCTTAGCTGTTGTACAACGTACTCACTCAGCCTTTCTTTGGGATCGATCGGCGACTTCTGAGCTCGCGATCTATTCGCCGCCATCACATGAACCTGATCAGGGCTGTCCTTGGGATTGATCAACTCCGGGAGCCTGTTTATTTATGTTCATAAGTTCATGTAGAACGGCTTCCTCGGTGATCGTCGCACCGATCTGGTCCCGTATGGCTTGGGTCGCGAGGTGGTCGGCGCTTCTGTTCCAATCCCGTTTCACGTGCAATAGCTCGTGATTGGGATATTCTTTCAGTGCCTTCATCACCCGATCATTCAGCAATTTCAGCCGTGGCGCCTTACAGTCGATCTCCCCGGTGATCTGCCTTATCACTAGGATGGAGTCACCACATATGATGATCCGCCCTTTCTTTTCTGATGACAGCAGATCGAGACATAGGAGGATCCCCCGATATTCCGCCTCGTTGACCGTTATGTCATGCGTGAAATCGGCGGCGGCTGCTACTATAGACCACTGTGGTAACTTCCACAGTAAGGCGCTATAGGAGCCGACCTTCTTCTTCACGCTAGCCGATCCGTCGAAACTCAAGACCAGGAGTTCCTCATCACGATCGACGATCGGTGGCGGCCGTGAGATTGACTGTCGAGGTTGCTTCCTTGGGGAAATCACCATCAGAGCTTCATCCACTTCATACCGAGGGGTGATACTGGCAGCCAATGTGCCCAATATCTCCTCCTCTCCCTTGGTGCACTTGACGACCTCGAGTGACCACTGTGACAAGATCGCTGACCATCTGCCGAGACGACCGTCCATCCCATTGGCTGATAACAACCAGGCCAATGTCGACATCCTCGAAAGAACCTTTACCGATCAGCCGACCAGTAGGTGGTAGCATTCATCCAAAATCCGTAATAAAGCCAGAACTTCCTTTTCGACGATCCCATAGTTAACTTCGTTCGGCTTCAACGTAAGGCTCGTAAAAGTGACCGGGTGGTACACTCCATCATGTTCTTGCACTAGAGTGGCAGAAATAACCCACCTACTAGTGTACACAATGACGATCGGCATTTTTTCCTATTCAAAGTGTTTTAGAATCGGTGCCGTCGCCATCTTGGCCTTCAGCATACCGAAAGCAACCTTTGCACGCTTCATGTGATCCTCTGCCTCCACCTGCGGAAAACCCCGGGCAGATCAGAGTCGCAGCCCTCCCGTAAAGTTGCCCGATCTCCTTCGCGCAACATATGGTAGTCGACTTCCCGGAGCTCGTACAGCACGGCCGCGTAAATCGCGAAGTCTTCAATGAAGCGGCTGTAGTAATTTAGGCTCCCTAGGAAGAACTGCATTGCCTTCAGTGATCTGGGAAACGGGAGGTTGCTCGGTGACTCCAGATCCTTAGGATTGGCCTCCAGCCCACTGATTGACACCATATGACCTAAATAGGCGACCTTGGACATGCCACAAAAACTCTTCACAGCACTGATCGACAGGTTCCAGCGATCGCATGTCTCCAACAACCGTTCGACCTTCTTGCACAGATCGCTCCATGACGAAGCAGGGATCAGAATGTCGTCGATATACGATCGCCTCCCCAGAACGGACGGTCTCCTTTCCCGATCGGGTTCACCCTCTGTAAATACATCATGGTTTTCGGTGGGGTCCCGATCGGTAAATGTCCATACAGTGCGTTGTCGATCAGCCTCTGGTAGATCTGGGGCGCATTCTTTAAACCGAACGGCATACGGTTCCACTAGAACAGACCGAACGGCGTAACAAATGCAGAGATCTCGCGAGCCCGATCGGTCATCGAGACCACCCAAAATCCACTTGCCATATCCAGTTGGCAATACCATATAGGGTCTTGTCAAGATCCTCTAGCAGATCGCTGATCAGCGGCATCGGGTACACCATAAGCTTGGTCAACCGATTTACCAACCGACAATCGATACACAACCTGATTTTGACGCAGTTCTTCTTGATCACAATCACGATCGGCGAGGCCCACTGCGAGGTCGACGGCTTAATGATCTTGGTAGCCAACAGTCCTTTAATAAGATCGGACAATTTTCGCGGTACGGTGACGCCACACGTCGGCATCGCTGGGCGATCGGCTTGGCATCACCCACGTCGATGTCACAGATCGCTCCGCGAGCAGCAAGGGGTAAGGCGTTGCATTTCCCGATCAGCAGACGTTTCTTCTTCCATATGATCTTCTTTAGCTGATCGATCTGGTCGGGACTGTTGAAATCCCGATCACCCACTTGCAGATCGTCCAACGTAACCTAGGGCGGATCAGCAGACACTTCAGGGAGGACTGCCATCTGGCTCTCCATCTCCTGAATATATTGATCCCCACCCTCATGGATACAAACTTGATCGTCTTCCGGGGCAATATCACCCCAACCGTCCTGATCGGTTGCACAATGCTGTTCCCGATCGGCGGGATGCCTTTCAACGACATCGATCTGCTTAGTCGCGCCATCGTGGTCCGCTCCAGCAATCTCATGTTCCCCTTTTTCTATTTCTGGCTCCGCTGTCGCCTTTTCTTGTGTCGCCACCATGTTGACGAACCTTGTCTCATCTGCTTGATGGTCCACCGTGTCCGGCGACTGCGGTGCCTTTCTTCGAACTAACATCTTCTTTTGGGTTACATAGCTGGGTAGTTTCACCATAGGTGAGGGATCTTCTTCCACCGGTCCATCATCGCTGATCCGATCGGAGGTCGCTTGGTATGCCAAGTTCTGCCACTCAACATACCGTCTCGATCCGATCGAGACGAACCCCATCTTTCTTGGCACCTTCCCTTCCGCCAGCCACATGCCAATAATAGTATTGTTGTCGAGTGTAAGCGGCTTGTCACCGATATTAGTGACTCGAACAAAATCATATCGGCCGGCGCTCTTCACAAAGGTCGGCACCCACCGATCGCCCCTTGTCACCCATAACTTCCTTGATCAAAAACCTTTGTCGACCGGGGTATCAGCGGATTGGCCGACTGCAATGGTGACATCTTGGTCCCACCTGACCAGATCGGTGTTCGATCCGTATAGGGGCCGCCGACCAGCTAACTGGATCTGGACCTCATCCAGGAGTGTGAGCACTCCATGAGACAGATCAAGGCGAATACCCTCCGGCACCTTGAAATCCATGCCTAACAGGGCATCCTGACCGGCCAGCTTGCCAACCCAAGCGCTGAAGAAGTAGACCAACGAACCCGATAGGGTGATCTTCACGCGCGTCCTTCCTTCGGTCATGTAAGAGTTTTCACCGATTCCGAGGCATTCTTGTCTCTGATTATCGTCTATACGACATCCGACCTTACGAGCAAAGGCGGAGTCGATAATTGAGACTTCGGCCCCAGAGTCGAACAACATCGTTGCCTTCGGGTTGTTAATATTACCACAGGCTTTTGCCTGCTTAACCATTTGTCGGGCGCATGATACTTCCAGTATCCGCGAGATTCCCCAGGCAGCAGATACAGCTTCATGACCACCTTCGATCGGGAGAATTAATCAGTCGTGAGATTATAGACCGGATGATCCCGATCGACGCAATTTAGAATAGAACATGTATTGTCGGTTTTATTCTCCTTTCCGACATATGCATAGATGCCAAACGTAGATCCCTCGGCTTGATCCAGATTCCAACCTGGCAAGCGTTCTAGCTTAACATCTTCTCCAAGTCAGGTGGAAGCATCCCCGCGTGCTTACCCGGTACATAGCACTTGCGCATCAGATTGAAGAACTCTTCGATCTTGCACTGGCCAGCCTCGTGGATCTCTCCACATGAATTGCACTCGAAGAGGCAGTGATCGGTGTGGTGGCCGCGTCTTTCGCACTTCTTGCATATCAACTTCTTCCAGCAGTCCCCCCCATCGCGCTTGCTTGACCCGCATTGAGAACACTTCTTGCGAGGTCGGTCCGGGTCGGACTTGTTCCCACCCCCGCCCTTCCTATCTGCCTGGTTAGGCGTCGATCTGGTTCTTGGGGCAGGTTCCGTGACGAAAACGTGGCGATACTGGTCCTCGTCTGACTCCCGACTATACAGGCCGCTACTTTCCTCTTCCGACTCAGTGCTGTCTTCAGTCACGATCGCCTTGACAGCACGAGCCGATCAGGTTAAGGGCCTTTTCACAGGGTCGGTCTGGGTCTTCGATCTGTAGCGACCCGATCCAACGTCGACCTTCGCCCTCATACCGCGCGAGTGTTGCAGCGTCCGCAACGTCTGCTACACTTCCGTCACATCCTTTAGGTTCAGCAGAGTGAGCTGATCTGCCAGCTCTTGGTCATCATGGGTAATGATATAGTGACCCACGTGCTCCATAGCGGCACCGGTCGGCGGGTTGCTTTCCTTGATCACTATCCCGGCGCGAATTGCAGCCACTTTCAAACGGTGCAAGTGCTCAATCGGCGTTTCGTCGCCCCGCTTCTGCATATGATGGTATTTTCGGGCGCTAGAGAATCCGGAGTTGTAGTACTGCACCTCAAATTATGAACATAGCAGATCCCAGTCAGATCGGGCATCCCGACTCAACTGTTGGATCCAGTTCGCAGCCGGTCCTTTCAGCAGATCTCTGAAGATCAAACACCGTTCCTTTTTTGGTGTCTGATCCCGCAAAAAAGAAGACTTGACCCGACAAAACCACGATCTGGCTTGCTCCTCGTCGGCGTCCTTGCCAGTGAAATCGTTGAGATCAGTGGTCGCAGCCATGCGAATGCGTGGGATCGCAGTATATCGAAAATCAAAGGCGGTCGTAGAGGCTAGGTTAGCCCTGAGCGTTTTGCCCACACCTGCACCGTCTGACCTATAGTGGTCATCCGGATCGCCGATCGATTCCATGTCGAAATCGCTGTTCTTGTTTGATCGGCGCGGTCGGGCTGGCTGCGGCTTGCGTCTTCCTCTGCCAAATGGTTTGCCACCTCAGATAGCCTTATCCGTTGGTGCCACTGACTCCATATCAACATCCCGGCAAGTATTGACATTTTGCCGGGCAGATCGGTCCTGGGCATGCGGGCGCGGAGGCGATCGGCATCGGTCTCCCATGAAACGCTCCATCATTGCCTCAAACATGGCTTGTCCGTTAGCTCGGGTCATGGGCAGCGTGTTAGCATCCTCTTTTGGAGGCACTGAAACCTGTGGGGGCTCCTGGGGCCCCGACCGGCGTGCAGCCCCATGCTGCCGCACGTCCTTTTTATGCTTCTATGAGGGTATGATCCACCCCCATGGTCATCCGCTCAACACCGACCTCCAACTCCGATGAGCTATTAGAGGCAGGTGGAGACTGATACAACGACTTATCGTCGGAGCACACATCCTTGTATGCTGCCGTGACTTCGGTGGCCTTCAATGCCACGGTGGGAGTTGGGCGGCGAATCGCCTTCACCAACAGCACCAAATGATCATGGAGGGTCGACATCGACAACTCCAGCTTCCGAGTGTACAGATCAAACAGCTTATGTACGTTGGAGAGGTTTCGCACTTTTATGCAGACCTCAGCCAACATCGCCAGCAGGTTCTTCACCAATAGCAAAGGCCGATCGCTATGGATCGGCTTGTTGTTGGGTCCGAGAAAGCGATCGGGGATCTGAAGGTTTAAGATCCACATGACCTGGTCTTCACGAGTAAATCGCTTTAATTCGTGGATGTAAAACATCCTGGTCAGGTCTTCTTCCTTAATAACCCCATACCCGACCTGTGACTTTTCTTTCAAGTCGTCTTCATTAGATGGCATTCTGAACCTCTGCTTGGGGACCTTGGGAATATGGAACGGATCGTTCCGATTAGTCTCCAAGTAGTTTTCATCTTTAATTTTCTTTTCATCAAAACATTCATTCAAATGCATAGGATCAGGACAAAAGTCCTGATCCTTTCCGGAACTATAGCAAGACTTGCTCTAGTCCCGATCGGCTCCGGTGGGAGCCTTATGGGGAGGAAAAAACTTATTAATCGCGATCTGGTCCTCCACCCGGCCAGATCGGACATCGCCATCCTTATCGACAACAAGAACATAAGGCGATAGCTGTTCCTTATGTCCTCTTCAGAACGATTCCACATTTAACTCTTTATAATCGATTCTTCGCGAGATATCTTCTCGGTGATATCCACGATCACCAAGTGATCCGGGCACGCGCACCATTGTGGTGAAGTCAAGTTCAAAATCGAATACCGTAGTGTCGAGAACCTGATCACCATCGTGCCCGGCCGTCGAACTGACGGGGGGGGGTACCCCGCGAACCTTCGCCTACGATCCGATTTGATCGTCCGCTTCTAGCAGACGACCAATCATCAGCACAGGACGCCTGGTCCGATTCTTTCGTCATCTCAACTTGTGTACCCGATGGAATGGGCTGGTTTCACACTCGGTGGATCGGTGGGAATCGAATTGAGGTCTAAAAACGTGAGACCGTGCTGGGTGGTGTACCCTGGGAGGAACTCTTCACCCTGGGTACGGGTAGACCCGTTATACTCCAAGTGAATATACTTAAAAGGGCAGATCGCTCAATCGATCGTAGAGCCCAACCAATACGAGAATAAAAGCCCAATACTCCACTATAGAGATCCAATGAGAACGTGATAAACTCCACGAACGATATCTCCACAAAACAATCCAATAACTTGATTACACGTTACAAACGTGCGTAACTTGCGCTTACGAAGACGACCAATACGTACTCCCGTCGAGGGACTTCCGGCGGGCAAAGTGCGCCTGTAACGCGTCCCGTCCGGGTATAACAAGCTAGAGGGGATTACTCGACCCTCTGCTTCCAAACACTCTGCGGCGTGCAGAGGCGACTGATGTACAATGCGAAGAAACGACTTCTTGTTGAGTGTTAAAGGCTACAAATTAACGACTAAAACCAAAACTATCTCCCATACGGTCCCCAATATGTACAAACATAAAAATATGTAAGTACACACCATATCATGTGACTTACCAAAATCCGTGTTCTTGACACCTCTCTCACACGATTGGCCCAAAAGACTCCTTGATTTTCACCAATCCGATCGCCGATAATCCGATCGGCGTGCTGCTGACACAAAGCGACCAAAATTCTTGAGTCCGATTCACCACACCTCTCTTGCATGTTGCGGGGCTGACGTCGACAAACGATACATTTACAATTGACCTATGCTTCATGGAGGGCGAGAAATTCGAATATTACGTCTTTGGACTAGAGGCGTTGCGTCAGTGGGTGTATCCGCGCGTTATCGTTACGGATAGAGACCAAGCATTAAAGGCTGCGAGTGAGACGGTATATACGGACGCCGTGCATCTCCTTTTTCGTTGGCATATAAACCAAAATATTTACGCCAAATGTCGCAAGTACTTCGATGTAGAGGGATGGGAGAGTTTTAGAGAAGAATGGCAATCAATGGTACGCTCGTCGCAGACGCGGAAGGGTTTGCCGAACGCTGGGAGAACCTGAAGAGCTGCAGGATTAACGAAAAGGTTATTGATTACATCGAAAAAATAAGATTCCTTTAAAATAATTCTTTGCTGCGCCGTGGACTGACCAGCACATGCATTACGGCCAAACCTCAACGTCACGTCTTGAAGGAGCGCATTGGTCTTTAATCAAAGAATGGTTGTCGGGCCGTGCGTCATTGAATCTTCTTGATATTTAAAAAAAAAACTAAAAGGAGGTGGAAGGAGCGGCAAAGACGCATTGATTATGCGTTAGAGTCAACGAGGACAAAAATTTCCATCACCTTGAAGATCCCGTCTTTGCATTGCTTCATCGCCAAGTTTCTGCATTTGCGCTGGGAAACCTTCTGTACAGTTGGAAGGAATTAAAGTGCAGCGCTGGCGCCGATGGAATACCAGACCGCACCGGCTACCATTGCAAAGTGCTCGGGATCTTGTGCACATGTTATCCAGCGGAATTTAGAGCAACACACGCAGATAAAGGAATTTGATGCACACGGATTCTCCGTGATACTCCACAACTATATCCCGGTGTGTACGGTATACGGGAGCCGATTAAAATCTCCAGAAAACGCAGAGAACCACCGACCTCCCCCTCCGGACGCATCCTTTCCGGCTTCGAGGTTGTCGAGCGGGAAGCGTCGTCTCAGATAAACCAACAAATACAGTAACAGACACAAATAGAACCTAAAAACCCTCGGGAACTTATTAAATTCTCACGCTGCGGGATGCAAGGATACGTGCGTAACAATCGAAAGTGTCCTCTCTTTGCTCCGAAACCCCATTGAGAAGGAAGGAAGCATTCGAATACGATTTTTGAGCTCAACTCGTGTTTGTTTGTACCTTAACGTTTAATTGAATACATCACGGTTTTTTTCCCAAATCAGTCAAGAATGATCACGTGAACAGTGGATTTTGGGTTTTATCAGTGAATTTTGGGTTCGTCTTCGATTTTCCTGAATATCGTTGCAATCAAGTACCCGTCTTTGACCAAAACAACACCCCAGTAATACTCGAAACCGGTAGATAAAGATATGAAAGTCAGGGGATTGTTTAATAGGATGTGTGTTAAGAAGTGGTTGTTGAAAATGTTTCATGTCCATTTTTCTAGATCTGAAGAAACTTGAGTCGTAGATGTCGATTTTTTAATCTTGAATATACTGAATTCGTCTTTATTGAAATATCCGTTAGAGACGAAAGCAACACCCCAACACAGTCGTAGACAGATGAAGATAACCAAGTCAGGGAAGAGGAACGTCTTTCCCGACCCGCCAGGCCTAAGACGCAAGGTGAGGGATGCTTTCTCTTGATGAATAGCCTCCGTGACCTCTTCGAGGACTTTCCTCTGCTCCGGTAAAAGCCCTTCGGAGATCGCGTCTAGTTGCTGACGAAGCATCGCCACGTCGTTCCGGCCCAATTTTTTTCGATGAGCTCCTGTCCCATGCCCGGCAGCTGCGCCTTGGAAAGTGCTTGGGATAATCGTGCAGTTTCGGTATCCCGTGAACTTTGCTGAGATCCAGGCCGTTCCCCTGCAGGAGATCGCACACTTTTGCAGCGCACACAGGTTTTTGTCGTCCGTCAGGTGCAAGATGGGGCGCGAACTCATCTACCTCGAACCCGGCTATAAACCCTTCCGACAGCTCCCCCGGGGACTCTGGCGCGCAGTAATCCAGGATCGACGCGAGCAATCCGAGCATGTGGGCATCGGACGTTTGGAAATGCTCAGCGTTGAGCAGTCACTGCTACCACTCGTAGTCGTTCCACGTGCGACACAGGATGCCTTGAAGGTGTCGTTCACGGTGCTATCAAACGTACGGATACCCTCGAAGGAGTACATTGTGCAAGAGAAGACGCAAGCAGTATCGTTTGTGGTCCTTCACGAAAACAGAGTACACCCGGACGATGGTGGAAAAAATCCACTGGTTCTTCCTTGCCTGACACTTCTTGTCCTTGGTGATCCAGATTTGCTTCACGAGAATGTTTTGGGGTACTTGAGCTACGTATTCGCGTCTGGTTCCGAGCAACAATGCGATCAAGGCGGTCAGATTCGTCGTCGGGTTCCGAGGGATGCCCTTCTCAAAGTTCTGAGCAGCTGCATCAAACGTGACCGCCTGTTCACCGGGAAGGTGGACACCCAGGCGTTACACGGCAGGATGTCGGTCATGAATGCCGCAGGGGAAGATCCGGTAGGTAGCCTCGATGGACGAAATGTATCGGAAGGTCAGAAACGTTTGCACTTCGTCCTCTTCTATATCGTCTCCTTCACAACGGGTTTCTACGGCAGCGACCGGGTGCCGAGTACATACGCAAACGTCGGATTGGTCGTGGTCCTTGTGAATGTACTTGACTATGTACTTCACAGAGTGTATGGTCGCACAGGCATCGACGTTGTTGGCATCGTACTTTAACAGAAGCCAGGCTTTGTAGGGGATTATGTGCCGATTGGTGTAACGCCGGTTGCTCCGGTAGATGTGGCGACTGTCATCCCGACGGCGATACTGTTGATATCCATCCTGGGCGGTGCGCGTCTCCGGGGAGAAATCCTTCAGAAGCCGCTTAAGGCAGACACCATTCTTTTGGAACTTGGTGGAGCACACGTGGATTATACGGAGGGTTACAATCTCGTGCAACCGTGGTGACAGTTGGGTGTCCAGAATCTCCGCAGCAAAGAATGTGGTTGTAATCCTTGTATGTCCAGAGATCGTCCTCGTCGAACAGAACGATGAGATTTTGCGAATGCGGCAGTCGACGCTTCTGAAAATCGACGGTACACAATGGCTATGACCCTGCCAAATATGTGCGGGTTCGTGATGTCGCCGAGGGGGGCCGCAGCTTCATCAAGAGCACGCGCGTTACCAAGTCCGGTCAATCCATAGCTATTTTTCGGGAAAGCAAAGCGGCTTTGATCTCTGACTACGCGGGATTTTAGGTGTATGTGTCAAATAGATCCGGCCTCCCGATCTTGCGGACGATGGCCATGGCGTCCTGTTACATCTAGTTCATGTGCAGGAGGAAGACCTAGAAGGAAGAGAGAAAAATCACCCGCTTCCCCTAGACTCGCCTAGTTTTCATTTCATTCCTGTTGGCGTTGCATCACCCAGACCACGGTACAACTCTGTCCGCAAGATGATCTGATGGTTCCGGTGGAAGAGTAGCCGAGCAACCTCCATCTTGGTACCATGTACTGCTGGAAGAGCCATCCATACTGAAACTCCCGCATGTTTTCAGCACGGGGCATCAGACATATCGGTAAAAGTCCATGCCCGTCAGGCGATATGACGTCCGCGGCCTGGGAGAATCCCGTTGGGAGCCTGCGTTTTCTTGAACCACGCCTTTGTTGGTAATCCCAGGACACCATCCGATTTATCCGAATGGTAACATCAGGACGCATATCATCGCGTCGTAAGAGCGATGCGCTCGTGACATGTTCAAAATTCACTACTGTAAAATGTTTACATTCTGGTTACATTTAGTATGTGTGGTGTACGTGAGTACACTACGGTTGGGGTCAGTATTGACCGGTCCGAAAGGTTTGGACCATTGGTTATTTTCACCAATCAGGGCAGGAGCCCTTGGTGGAGGCATGGCAGCCAGCCACGTGTTAGTACACAGGTGGTGTGCACTACATTTTAGCTAGGTACGAATTTAGTAAGTTCTACTTAGTATTAAATATAGTTTACATTAGTTTAAATTAATTTTGGCTTATTACATATTAAATATACATTCAACTTTACATTTCACTCAAAGACTACAGGACGCACGACCTCGACCGGTCGCGCGCGTAGTGAGTGTAGTAGCGTAAGGGAAGTTCTTCCCTTAGCTACCCCCTTGTTAAGGGAGCCTTGTGTTAAGGCGTTAGCTTGTGCTAACTAATAAACCAAAGCGGAATCTTGGCCCCGAGTAAGAGAGTTCTCTCTTACTAAGCTCTTTTATAAGGGCGATCGGCTAAGTAGCGGCACATCGCCGCTATAGGAAAGTCTTCCTCTGTGCGCTAGCCGCACCGTGCGTACACGCACCTGCTACATCTGGTAGCACTTGTAGTCAATCCAACACCTGTGTTGGTAGGCTACGGCATCCTCTGCAAGGGATGAATCAGGACGATTGGGAAAGGTTAACCTTGGCCAGCAGGAAGCCTTTAATAGGCTGTTATCTTTACTGGGTGATGAAGGCATGCAGCTCCTAGTAGAGCAGGGCCTTGAGGCCGTGAAGGCAAGGGTCAATGCCCTCATCGCCCATGAGGCGAGTTTAGGTGGAGGTCGTTCCACGTCCACGGGGGTGAGCCCCCCGTTGTCCTTTAAGATAAAGGAATTCACCGGTGAAAAAGGTGACAACAATTATCTGTGTCTTCGTGAGGTCGAAACGGCCCTTGCCACAGCGAATGTGATCGCTGATCACTTGCAAGTGGGACTTGCACTGACCCATCTTACGGGTAAAGCCCGTACATGGGCGTTTACGTGCCCGGATTCGGTCACGGACGTGTTCCCAACCTGGGAAGTCTTTAAGCAAAAGCTTATGGATATGTATACGCCACGCCTGATCTGGTTTTACAGAATCAGCTGGCGTTTTTGAGGTACCGTTAGGGAACTAGGGACTTGGAGACATATGTCCAAGCACTGAAGACCCTGTTCGCAGGGATGTACGCGAAAGCGTATTAGGGGCGCCCCGCACCTACTGGGAGCCGTCGTTTCCCGACGGCTTGGGCAAGGGCTTTTTCCCAACCCTTGGCCCCTTATAGCGAGTGTCTCGCTGGGGATTTTTCGGACATCTGTCCCTTAGATGATCCGTGCTTCCACACAGGAAGCATCTCAGCGGCCTTTGCCGCTGCAGCATTGCGAGGAGCTCCGCTTCGGAGCCCTGCGGGAAGGAGTCAGATGACTCCTAGCGGGAGGCTTCTCTTCCGTTTCGACCTGACTCAGGTCCATGGGTTCGGGACCCACCTTAGAGGAGCAAAAGTTCCTCTCGGCGCTAAACGCCATTTTAAACGCCTCCCCCAGGGATAGGGGTCGGCATCAGAACAGTTCCGAACGTTCTGGCCCTTCTTTCAGGCCCTCAGTGCTGTTATGTCCCAGGGTAGGGGACGACAGCACAAAGCCCCGAGGGAAATGGTGCTTTCTAGCACCGAGTTGGTGTACCGTCAGGTTTTTCCTGGTTATACTTGCGGACTTGAAAGGCTTTTATAAGCCTTGGAGAGTCTTGATAGACTCTGGAGCATCTGACAATTATGTCAGACGAGCTTCTGTTGTGAAGAATCGGCTGTATGCCGAGGCCCTAGAGGCACGTTCTCGTGATGTTGGCACGGTCCGTCTTGCGACGGGCGTAAAGGTTTCTGTACCCAAGGTCTCTATTGACCTTGAGATGAAGTTTGTAGACTTCGACAGCTTAGAACGTTGTCTAGGCCTGGATTTGGACTCGAGGTATGACCTCATTCTGGGCATGAAGTGGCTGGAACGCCATGAGCCATGGATAGACTGGAAGTCTAAGTCCATTGGCTCAACGCGCCCGCGGTCGGGTGAAGCATTGGCGAGTCATGAACCCACCTTTGCTCGATCGCAAAAGCGATTCTGGCGTGAGATGCCAGAGATTGGGATGTATGAAATGATCAGTCCCAATGAGTTCAAGGAAGTGTTACTTGACGAGGGGATTCGGCGGTTAATACCCACGCCGAGATGGGCGAGAATGGTGAGTCGCCAGTGGTAGAGGTGGTTTCCTCTGAGGTTAAGCGCGAGGCGCTTAGAGAAGAGACCCGAAGTTTGTCTCTTATGCAGGTCGGAACAGATTCCGACAACGCCGTGTCCGGCGAAAAAGTTGCGACTCCAGCGGTAGGGGTATAGACCCCTGTGGTTAAGCGCGAGGCGCTTCCAAGCGAAGAGACCCGTAGTTCGTCTCTTTCGCACATCGGAAATGATTTCGACCACGCCTTATTAGATGATACCGGCGAGTCACCGGTGGTAGAGATAGTTACCTCTGTGGATAGGCGCGATGCGCATCCAATAGATGGGGCAATTGACTTCCCCCATCTGGGTCCCGGGATGAGTCCCGAGGCCAGTAGTCAGCAGTTCTATCGGATAATGAATAGTGTTACAGGTGTTGTCACAGAAGGCGTAAGCCTTGAACGGTTGCCTGGGGTAGGCGAACTGTTGTCGTTGGAGGAGATGTCCTTCAACGAGTTTGGAACTGCTTTGAAAGCAGGTGAAATCGACGAGGTTGTCGTATTACGTCCGGAAGAGAAGTTGAACTCCTCATCCACGATGGACGAGTCATTTTTGGTGCAAACCAAACAGGCATTTAATGACCGAAGCGGTCTCAAGATCCTGGCGGATCCTGAGGACCCTTACCATTCCTTACTAAAGGAATTCGGAGATGTCATTAGTGACAACCCGCCGATGGGGTTACCACCGGATCGGGGAGTCCGACATGAAATCGATTTGGTTCCTGGAACCAAGTACTGCGTCACTAGGCAGTGGACTCTCCACAAGGAACAATGCGACGTCATCGACGCATTCTTCAAGGAGAAAGAAGAGGCAGAGATGGTACGGGAGAGCAAGTCTCCCCACTCATCTCCCACTTTTTGTGTTCGTAAGCCGAACGGAAAGTAGAGCATTGTGCATGCGTACAACAAGTTGAATGCAGCGACTGTACCCATGCAGACTCCGATTCCTCGGAAGGATGTCCTCCAGAACAATATGGCGGGCTGTACTGTGTACAGTGCCTTGGATCTGGTGGACGGGTATTTTCAGGTCCTCATGCGAGCGTCCGATATTCCGCATACAGCGGTCAGCACTCCTAGTGGCATTCTGTGGGAGTGGCTTGTTATGCCACATAGGATTTCGAATGCACCAGCGACTTTTAATCGATTGGTGACCCAACTCTTCCGCCCTCATAGAAAGAACGCTCAGACGTACTTCGACGATATATTCGCTCATAGTCGTGCGGAAGGAGACTCGTCTGATGTTCAGACGCACCTGATACACCTTCTAGCTGTGATCGAATGTATGCGGGAGCATAAGTTATATGCGAAAGCATCCAAATGTATCTTTGGTGCTGAGGAAATTCCTTTCCTCGGATGCTTCATCGGTAAGGATGGAGTGCGGGTGGATCTCGCGAAGGTGAAGCTATTGTGGAGTGGCCTTCTCCTGTAAATCTTAGAGATTTACGGAAGTGGCTTGGATTAGCCAATTATCTCCAAAAAAACAGCGAGAACTACGCTGAAATGGCTTCGCCATTAACGGACCTTCTTAAGAAGGATGTTGATTGGTGTTGGGAAACCAAACACCAAAACGCTTTTGAAGCGGTTAAGGGTAGATTGTTAAAAGCCCCCGTTCTTGCTCTACCAGACTCTGGGAAACCTTTTAGCGTCGTCTGCGACGCCTCCGATTTTGCAATCTGATGTGCTTTGTTACATGCAGACGACGCGGGACGGGAACGCGTGATTGCGTTTGAGTCTAGGCAGATTAAAGCTGCAGAACAGAATTATCCCGTTCATGATAAGGAGCTACTTGCTATGAAGTATGCCCTTGTCAAATTTAGGGTTCACCTACCGGCTCAAAGCTGTTTGTGGTTTATAATGACCACGCGTCCTTACAGACAGCGACAAAGTCGCCTCATCTCTCCCAACGGATGGCCCTTGGCTCTCCTTTTTTGCGGAGTGCAATTTTGAGGTAAAGTACAAACCTGGTAAACAGAATGTACTGCAGACGCGTTTTTGCGTCTTCCCGATTACGAGATCGCTCAAGCGACATTCGTCACCTCGTCTGTGGTGGATCTTATACGCCAGGCGAATGAGAAATACCCACAGTGTACGGCGCTTAGCAGCGCGTTGGGTGGAAAGGGACTTAGCTCGCCTGATCCAACCCTGTCAAGTCGAGCTAAAGCTCATTTACACCGTTACAGGTGTGGAGGAGTCAAGTTCAAAATCGAACACCGTAGTGTCGAGAGCCTGACCACCATCGTGCCCAGCCTTCCAACTGACGGGGGGGGGGTACCCCGCGAACCTTCGCCTACGATCCGATCTGATCGTCCGCTACTAGCAGACGACCGATCATCAGCATAGAACGCCTGGTCCGATTTCTGCGTCTCCATCTCACCTTTTGTACCCGATGGAATGGGCTGGTTACACACTTGGTGGATCGTCGCCGTGAATTGATGTGGGTCTTAAAATGTGAGACCGTGCTGGGTGGTGTACCCTGGGCGGAACTCTTCACCCTGGGTACAGGAAGACCAATTACACTCCGAGTAATTATATTCCAAAGGGCAGATCGCTTAACCGATCGTAGAGCCCAACCAATGCGAGAATAATAGACCAATATTCCAATATAGAGATCCAACGAGAACGTAACAAATTCCACGAACGATATCTCCACGTAACAATCCAAAACTCATTTACACGTTCCAAACGTGTGTATCTTGGGCTTGCGAAGCCGACCAATGCTTACTCTCGTCGAGGGACTTCCGGCGGGCCAAGTGCGTCTGTAACGCGTCCCGGCCGGGTATAACGAACTAGAGGGGATTACTTGACCCTCTGCTCCCAAACACTCCGCGGCGTGCAGAGGCGACCAACGTACTTAGCAAAGATGCTAACGACTTCTTTGTTGTGAGTTAAATGCCAAAAAACATAAACTAACCAAAAATATCTCCCTACGGTCCCCAATATGTACAAACATGAAAAATGTAAGTACACGCAATATCATGTGACTTACCAGAATCTGTGTTCTTGACACTCCAAGCACACGATTGGCCCAAAAGCCTCCTTGATTTTCGCCAATCCGATCGCCGATAAGCTGATCGGCGTGCCGCTGACACAAAGTGACTGAAATTCTTGAGTCTGCTTCACCACAGCCGCCCCTGAGTCTGGTCGTAGCCGCGCAACGGTAGCGACCCGATCTCACCACCAGTTGGCATCCCAGATCTTCGCAGTAGTGGACTTCTTCACTGATGGACAGATCTTCGCCAGATATTTGTCCTTGTGCACCTGATCATCTTGTAATCTCTCTTGACGCTCGTTGCTGCAGGTGCCCTGTGTCCCCAATCGCCCCATGTCGATTCGCCTTCCCGATCGGAACGATCTGATATCCCTCGTAATACTCCAGAGTCCGACACACCGGATGGGCATCAGATCGGGGTCGATCAGCTCCCAAAAACATTCCGGTAGCTTCAGTCGCAGTTGGACGTCAAGAATTAATCACTCCTGCAACTGCGGAAGGAGGTAGATACTTTAATTTCCATATCCACGAAGTTTCAGGAAATGATCGCCGAAAACGTGCATCTCCGGGTCCATATCGCCCAACAAATAACGCGAGGTAAGCTGCTCGGTATGTTTTTCGTCTTGGATCTGCTCTAACCTTCTTTCTCGTGCAGATCGGCTGCCCACTGACATCGCCAAAGCGTTTGACGATTTACTCGCGGCTGATCGGCAGTCGCATGACCACTGCGATCAGCTCCGACCGATCTTGGACGCGCTGATCGGCGCACGGCATGATCTGTCTCGTTTGGAGGCCTACAGGTCACACATCCGGGAAAAGCTCGCGCTGGTCAACCGACAGATGTTGGAGGATCAGTCCGATCGGACTTTATTCCGCACCCAACATGGTGACCTGGAGAGGCAGATCAGCGAGTTGCAGGTCGTGGTCAAGGACCAGATCGAGAAGGTCGAGTCCTTCCAGAGCCGATCGGACGCCTGGATCCAGGAGTCAAACCGTCGTTGGGTGGCCGTAGATCGGTGCCACCAACAGTTGACTGACTTGCTGTACCGGCGTCCGGCTTCAGGCTTTAGCGTTGACCGATCTGCATCGGCCGCTCTGATCGATCTGCACCAAGATCGGAAACGACGCCATTCATTGGCCAAAAGTCAATATTCCAAAATTCAAAAAGTTTCCAAGAAGCGTAAGGAAGCGTCGAAGGGCTAAAGGGCGCGGGGCGTAGCGCGCGACTCGGAACTCGTGGAGAAGCGAGCGGTGCCTCAAAGAAAGCCAAGACGCTGGCGCATCTTCCAAGCTCAAGATCGGACGCAGCCGACACAACCATCATCGGCAAATCGCATGAGCCCTTACGCCCCCGCGCTGCTCACACCAAGCATATGGAGATCTACTCCGGAGAGGACTCGGGGAACGAATCGGGAGATTCTGAGTTCATGCTCACCGCTTTCTCCAAGTCCCGATCCGATCAACGCCGAGATCCTGTTCCCGCGAAGCCTGCATCGGAGGATGATAAGGTAATCAGCTCCCAGGGTGATGGTGTTGCACGGACGCGTGAATCAACCGGATCGGTGCCTTCGTTCCAGCACGGCACATCTGGGGTGCGCCATCACGCCCGATTGAATGGGGTGTCGATCGGGGATCGACCTCTTCCATCGCTGACTTCAGATGATACTTTTTCATGGTCACCGGGGCAGATCGGTAGCTTGCACCGATCAGCCCTGACCAAACAAGATCTGGCCCGGTCGATGTCCCGACCAGATTCCTGGCTTTTTCCTCCAGCTTCAAAGGCTCCTGCCGCTTCTGCATGGCGGAGGGACCTGGGCACAGCACCTCAAATCGCCCGTCTGTATGCAGATTATCCATGGAAAGTGTTCATCCGCCCCAAGCTGGGGTCCATGTTTGCATCGACTGCGTGGATCGACTCGTTCTTGGGTCGAGTGAAAGCCTTCAATGAAGCCTACAGCCAAGCTATATGGGAGTCTACACACTATCTAGTGCTTCCTCCTGATCGAGCGCAGCATGATCAAGGCCTGATCTCATTCCAGAAGAACCGGAAGAAGCTCCGGAGTCGGGCGGGCGAGGTCTGGAAGACCCTATCCCAGTTCGTTCTGGGAGGGATGCTGGCCCGCGAGTGCGACATCGACATCTTTTTATATCCTGTAGTTCTTCATATGGCCAAGCGTCGGGTTGAGAGAGCCGGGGTATTAGCTGACGACGACGTCTGGTATCGCGGTCTTCATTGTGACGAGCCGATCACAGACCTGAAGGACGCCTTGATCCAGATCGATCGGAAGGAGCCCTGGCGCAATCAGCGCCAGAAACATATCGAAGACCATCCGTCATTGACTATCGGTCATCTGCGGGGTGACTGCGAATCTTGATGCGGCAGTTATCCCACCAGATAATCCATAGTACATGTCATCATTCTTTCCAAATTCCTGATCACCTGATCACTTGACCAAATTTCATCACTTTCTCCAAACTTGCACCAACACGTTACCACACACAGTTTCCATCCACATCGCGAATATTATCACCACGTTCGTCATTCCACTACTCCAGTTCATCACAGTTCATCATACTAATTCACAATAATTCAGACCTTACACATATTCACACCGACCGATATACTGATCGGTGCTACTGCGTGTCTTGATCTTCATCTTCATGAGTCTGCATCACTGCGAAGCGATTCCGACTGACTCGTTCTCGCTCGAACTCTCGTAGCAGTGCTCCACAATTTAGATCGAATTCGTCGATCCAAGTTGCTTCGTCATGATCCTTCCAGAGGACCAGATATTCTCGGTGGGTGCGACCGAAACGTGTCTTCTTGACCGATCGGACATCTAGCACCTTTTCCACCTCGAACTCGTCCTCTTCCAATGGCCTTTCCCAACTGTCTTCCGGTATCAGAGCCTCATCAAAATCGAATCCCTCCGCTTCGTCCACCAGACAGGACATTTTAGGCCGATCGGGGAACTCTCTGACTAGCTTCAGTTTGGACACATGCACGATCGGAAAAACTTTATAATCCGTGCCGATCGTGATCAGACTGGTAGCATGCTGACCGATCAGTTCTGCTACACGGAAAGGACCGTGCCACATATGAGCCAACTTCCTTGCATAGCCTTCCTTGACCCGATCGAGGTATAACCATACCCTCGCCCCTGGTTCAATACCATGAGGGCGGACCTGATCGTTATTCCGATCTGCTCGATCTTGCGTGGCCTGACACAACTTTTCATTGACGACTTCTTTCGCATGCTGATAATGCTTATGTACCTGTATGCTCCAACGACGGGCATCGCGATCGCGGGTCCGAGTGCAGCCGATCGGTATCGCCGCTTCAAGTGTAGATCGAGGGTCCCATCCATACGCTATATAGAAAGGCGTTTCTCCTCGTACCCGATCGGTTGAAGAGTTGAGTGCGAATACCAGTCTTTCTGCATACTCATCCCAGTCACGTTGGTCTGGATCGACCACATACATCTTAATCGCCCTTGTTATTGTCTGCACCATGCGTTCAGCCGATCCGTTCGCTTGCGGACGATATGCCATCGTCGCGCTCTGCTTCTGGCCTAGCATGTTATTGAACGATCGGAACACCTCAGCCATAAAACCGGGTTCCCGATCGTGTCTAATAACTTCGCTGGCGCCGAACCTTCTGAACACGCATTCCTCATAACTCTGGGCGATCTGCTCCGCCGATCGGGATGCACTAGCCTTTGTGATCACCAGACCAGTGAACAGGTCGATCAGCAGCTCAGTGTTGCCGCGCGTCGATCTGGGTAGTGACGGTATGTGATCCATTGCTATCACCTGGAAAGGGTAGGTAGCCTCGATATTTCCGGGCGATCGGCCCTTGATTATCGGTCTGCCCTTCCCGGTCTCGCAATCTGTGCAAAAGCCCACATACTTCTGCACGCTCCGAAAAAGTCCTCTCCAGTGAAAGTGGGCCCTGATCTTGTGGTATGTCCTGCCTATGCCTTGATGTCCCCCTTCCAGACTCACATGGTAGTGATGAAGGACATCCGGCTGTAGCAGCTCAGGGATCACCAGTTTCGCTAGTCGATCTCAATCGGCACTGTCTTGATCAATGTCACGGCAGTAATACAGCAATCCATTGTCATACACATCGTAACTGTTCGCGATCTTGGTACACTCTTTCGCCTGATTATTTGTTAACTTGGACAGTTACCGCGCAGATAGGTATTCAAGTTGAAGATCCACTCTTCTTCGTCCTGACCATTGAGGATCCGTTACGCCTTTAGCTGTTGTACAACGTACTCACTCAGCCTTTCCTTTGGTAACGATCGGCGAGACTTCTGAGTTCGCGATCTATTCGCCGCCATCACATGCACCTGATCAGGGCTGTCCTTGGTCTTGATCAACTCCGGGAGCCTGTTTATTTATGTTCATAAGTTCATGTAGAACGGACTGCTCGGTGACCATCGCCCCGATCTGGTCCCGCATGGCTTGGGTCGCGAGGTGGTCGGCGCTTCTGTTCCAATCCCGTTTCACGTGCAATAGCTCGTGATTGGGATATTCTTTCAGTGCCTTCATCACCCGATCATTCAGCAATTTTAGCCGAGGAGCCTTACAGTCGATCTCCCCGGTGATCTGCCTTATCACTAGGATGGAGTCACCACATATGATGATCCGCCCTTTCTTTTGTGATGACAGCAGATCGAGACATAGGAGGATCCCCCGATATTCCGCCTCGTTGACCATTATGTCAGGCGTGAAATCAGCGGCGGATGCTACTATAGACCACTGTGGTAACTTCCACAGTAAGGCTCTATAGGAGCTGACCTTCTTCTTCACGCTAGCCGATCCGTCGAAACTCAAGACCAGGAGTTCCTCATCACGATCGACGATCGGTGGCGGCCGTGAGATTGACTGTCGAGGTTTCTGCCTTGGGGCAATCATCATCAGAGCTTCATCCACTTCATACCGAGGGGTGATACTGGCAGCCAATGTGCCCAATATCTCCTCCTCTCCCTTGGTGCACTTGACGACCTCGAGGGACCACTGTGACAAGATCGCTGACCATCTGCCGAGCCGACCGTCCATCCCATTGGCTGATAACAACCAGGCCAATGTCGACATCCTCGAAAGAACATTTACCGATCAGCCGACCAGTAGGTGGTAGCATTCATCCAAAATCCGTAATAAATCCAGAACTTCCTTTTCGACGATCCCATAGTTAACTTCGTTCGGCTTCAACGTCCGGCTCGTAAAAGTGACCGGGTGGTACACTCCATCATGTTCTTGCACTAGAGTGGCAGAAATGACCCACCTACTAGCGTACACAATGACGATCGGCATTTTTTCCTGTTCGAAGTGTTTTAGAATCGATGCCGTCGCCATATTGGCCTTCAGCATACCGAAAGCAACCTTTGCACGCTTCATGTGATCCTCTGCCTCCACCTGCGGAAAACCCCGGGCAGATCAGAGTCGCAGCCCTCCCGTAAAGTTGCCCGATCTCCTTCGCGCAACATATGGTAGTCGACTTCCCGGAGCTCGTACAGCACGGCCGCGTAAATCGCGAAGTCTTCAATGAAGCGGCTGTAGTAATTTAGGCTCCCTGGGAAGAACTGCATTGCCTTCAGTGATCTGGGAAACGGGAGGTTGCTCAGTGACTCCAGATCCTTAGGATTGGCCTCCAGCCCACTGATTGACACCATATGACCTAAATAGGCGACCTTGGACATGCCACAAAAACTCTTCACAGCACTGATCGACAGGTTCCAGCGATCGCATGTCTCCAACAACCGTTCGACCTTCTCGCACAGATCGCTCCATGACGAAGCAGGGATCAGAATGTCGTCGATATACGATCGCCTCCCCAGAACGGACGGTCTCCTTTCCCGATCGGGTTCACCCTCTGTAAATACATCATGGTTTTCGGTGAGGTCCCAATCGGTAAATGTCCATACAGTGCGTTGTCGATCAGCCTCTGGTATATCTGGGGCGCATTCTTTAAACCGAACGGCATACGGTTCCACTCAAACAGACCGAACGGCGTAACAAATGTAGAGATCTCGCGAGCCCGATCGGTCATCTAAACCACAAAATCCACTTGCCATATCCAGTTGGCAATACCATAGGGTCTTGTCGAGATCTTCTAGCAGATCGCTGACAAGCGGCATCGGGTACACCATAAACTTGGTCAACCGATTTACCAACCGATACTCGATACACAACCTGATTTTGACGCCGTTCTTCTTGATCACAATCACGATCGGTGATGCCCACGGCGAGGTCGACGGCTTAATGATCTTGGTAGCCAACAGTCCTTTAATAAGATCGGACAATTTTCGCGGTACGGTGACGCCACACGTCGGCATCGCTGGGCTATCGGCTTGGCATCACCCACGTCGATGTCACAGATCGCTCCGCGAGCAGTAGGGGGTAAGGCGTTGCCTTTCCCGATCAGCAGACGTTTCTTCTTCCATATGATCTTCTTTAGCTGATCGATCTGGTCGGTACTGTTGAAATCCCGATCACCCACTTACAGATCGTCCAACGTGACCTCGGGCGGATCAGCAGACACTTCAGTGAGGACTGCCATCTGGCTCTCCATCTCCTGAATATATTGATCCCCACCCTCATGGATACAAACTTGATCGTCTTCCGGGGCAATATCACCCCAACCGTCCTGATCGGTTGCACAATGCTGTTACCGATCGGCGGGATGCCTTTCAACGACATCGATCTGCTTAGGCGCTCCATCGTGGTCCGACCCAGCAATCGCATGTTCCCCTTTTTCTATTTCCGGCTCCGCTGTCGCCTTTTCTTGTGTCGCCACCATGTTGACGAACCTTGGCTCATCTGCTTGATGGTCCACCGTGTCCGGCGACGGCGGTGCCTTTCTTCGAATTAACATCTTCTTTGGGGTTACATAGCTGGTTCGTTCCACCATAGGTGAGGTATCTTCTTCCACCGGTCCATCATCGCTGATCCGATCGGAGGTCGCTTGGTATGCCAAGTTCTGCCACTCAACATACCGTCTCGATCCGATCGAGACGAACCCCATCTTTCTTGGCACCTTCCCTTCCTCCATCCACATGCCAATAATAGTATTGTTGTCGAGTGTAAGCGGATTGTCACCGATATTAGTGACTCGAACAAAATCATATCGGCCGGCGCTCTTCACAAAGGTCGGCACCCACCGATCGCCCCTTGTCACCCATAACTTCCTTGATCGAAAACCATTGTCGACCGGGGTATCAGCGGATTGGCCGACTGCAATGGTGACATCTTGGTCCTACCTGACCATATCGGTGTTCGATCCGTATAGGGGCCGCCGACCAGCTAACTGGATCTGGAACTCATCCGGGAGTGTAAGCACTCCATGAGACAGATCAAGGCGAATACCCGTAGGCACCATGAAATCCATACCTAAAAGGGCATCCTGACCGGCCAGCTTGCCAACCCAAGCGCTGAAGAAGTAGACCAACGAACCTGATAGGGTTATCTTCACGCGAGTCCTTCCTTCGGTCATGTAAGAGTTTTCACCGATTCCGACGCGTTCTTGTCTCTGAGTGTCGTCTATACGACATCCGACCTTACGAGCAAAGGCGGAGTCGATAATTGAGACTTCGGCCCCAGAGTCGAACAACATCGTTGCCTTCGGGTTGTTAATCTTACCACAGGCTTTCGTCTGCTTAAACCATTTTTCGGGCGCATGATACTTCCAGTATCCGCGAGATTCCCCAGGCAGCAGATACAGCTTCATGACCACCTTCGATCGGGAGAATTAATCAGTCGTGAGATTGTAGACCGGATGATCCCGATCGACGCAATTGAGAATAGAACATGTATTGTCGGTTTTATTCTCCTTTCCGACATATGCATAGATGCCAAACGTAGATCCCTCGGCTCGATCCAGATTCCAATCTGGCAAGCGTTCTAGCTTAACAGCTTCTCCAAGTCAGGTGGAAGAATCCCCGCGTGCTTACCCGGTACATAGCACTTGCGCATCAGATTGAAGAACTCTTCAATCTTGCACTGGCCAGCCTCGTGGATCTCTCCACATTACTTGCACACGAAGAGGCATTGGTCGGTGGGGTGGCCGCGTCTTTCGCACTTCTTGCATATCAACTTCTTCCAGCAGTCCCCCCCATCGCGCTTGCTTGTCCCGC
Source organism: Peronosclerospora sorghi (assembly GCA_026184515.1). Taxonomy (NCBI): domain Eukaryota; phylum Oomycota; class Peronosporomycetes; order Peronosporales; family Peronosporaceae; genus Peronosclerospora; species Peronosclerospora sorghi. Next base: position 18,929,897 of record CM047584.1, read on the forward strand.
AGTGAGAACACTTCTTGCGAGGTCGGTCCGGGTCGGACTTGTTCCCACCCCCGCCCTTCCGATCTGCCTGGTTAGGCGTCGATCTGGTTCTTGGGGCAGGTTCCGTGACGAAAACGTGGCGATACTGGTCCTCGTTTGACTCCCGACTGGACAGGCCGCTACTTTCCTCTTCCGACCCAGTGCTGTCTCCAGTACGATTGCCTTGACAGCACGGGCCGATCTGGTTAAGGGCCTTTTCACAGGGTCGGTCTGGGTCTTCGATCTGTAGCGACCCGATCCAACGGCGACCTTCGCTCTCATACTGCGCGAGTGTTGCAGCGTCCGCAACGTCTGCTCCACTTCCGTCACATCCTTTAGGTTCAGCAGAGTGAGCTGATCTGCCAGCTCTTGGCCATCAAGGGTAATGATATAGTGAACCACGTGCTCCATAGCGGCACCGGTCGGCGGGTTGCTTTCCTTGATCACTATCCCGGCGCGAATTGCAGCCACTTTCAAACGATGCAAGTGATCAATCGGCGTTTCGTCGCCCCGCTTCTGCATATGATGGTATTTGCGGGCGCTAGAGAATCCGGAGTTGTAGTACTGCACCTCAAATTATGAACATAGCAGATCCCAGTCAGATCGGGCATCCCGACTCAACTGTTGGATCCAGTTCGCAGCCGGTCCTTTCAGCAGATCTCTGAAGATCAAACACCGTTCCTTTTTTGGTGTCTGATCCCACAAAAAAGAAGACTTGACCCGACAAAACTACGATCTGACTTGCTCCTCGTCGGCGTCCTTGCCAGTGAAATCTTTGAGATCAGTGGTCGCAGCCATGCGAATGCGTGGGATCGCAGTAGATCCAAAATCAAAGGCGGTAGTAGAGGCTAGGTTATCCCTGCGCGTTCTGCCCTCCCCTGCACCGTCTGACCCATAGTGGTAATTCAGATCGCCGATCGATTCCATGTCGAAATCGCTGTTCTTGCTTGATCGGCGCGGTCGGGATGGCTGCGGCTTGCGCCTTCCTCTGCCAAATGGTTTGCCACCTCAGATAGCCTTATCCGTTGGTGCCACTGACTCCATATCAACATCCCGGCAAGTATTGACATTTTGCCGGGCAGATCGGTCCTGGGCATGCGGGCGCGGAGGCGATCGGCATCGGTCTCCCATGAAACGCTCCATCATTGCCTCAAACATGGCTTGTCCGTTATCTTGGGTCATGGGCAGCGTGTTAGCATCCTCTTTTGGAGGCACTGAAACCTGTGGGGGATCCTGGGGCCCCGACCGGCGTGCAGCCCCATGCTGCCGCACGTCCTTTTTATGCTTATATGGGGTATGATCCACCCCCATGGTCATCCGCTCAACACCGACCTCCAACTCCGATGAGCTATTAGAGGCAGGTGGAGACTGATACAACGACTTATCGTCGGAGCACACATCCTTGTATGCTGCCGTGACTTCAGCGGCCTTCAATGCCACGGTGGGAGTTGGGCGGTGAACCGCCCCCACCAACGGCACCAAATGATTATGGAGGGTCGACATCGACAAATCCAGCTTCCAAGTGTCCAGATCAAACAGCTTATGTACGTTGAAGAGGTTTCGCACTTTTATGCCGACCTCAGCCAACCTCGCCAGCAGGTTCTTCACCAATAGCAACGGCCGATCGCTTTGGATCGGCTCGGTGGTGGGTCCGAGAAGGCGATCGGGGATCTGGGGGTTTAAGATCTGCATGACCTGCTCTTCACGAATAAATCGCTTTAACTCGTGGGTGTAATACATCCTGGTCAGGTCTTATTCCTTGATAACCCCATCCCCGACCTGCGACTTTTCTTCCAAGTCCTCTTCATCGGGTGGCATTCCGTGCCTCTGCTTGGAAACCTTGGGAGGGTGGATCTGATCGTTCCGATCAGCCTCCAAGTCTTTTTCATCTTTTATTTTTCCATCAAAACGTTCATTCAAATGCATAGGATCAGGACAAAAGTCCTGATCCTTTCCGGAACTATAGCAGTAGTTGCTATAGTCCCGATCGGCTCCGGTGGGAGCCTTTTTGGGAGGAAAAAACTTATTAATCCCGATCTGGTCCTCCACCAGGCCATACTGGACATCGCCATCTTTATCGAGAACGAAGACGTAAGGTGATAGCGTTTCCTTAAGCCCTCTCCAGAACGATTCCAAATTCAAATCTTCAAATTCAATCTTTGATGACACCTCGCGGTGATATCCACGATCACGAAGTGATCCGGGCACGCGCACCATTGTGGTGGAGTCAAGTTCAAAATCGAACACCGTAGTGTCGAGAACCTGACCACCATCGTGCCCAGCCTTCCAACTGACGGGGGGGGGTACCCCGCGAATCTTCGCCTACGATCCGATCTGATCGTCCGCTACTAGCAGACGACCGATCATCAGCATAGAACGCCTGGTCCGATTTCTGCGTCTCCATCTCACCTTTTGTACCCGATGGAATGGGCTGGTTACACACTTGGTGGATCGTCGCCGTGAATTGATGTGGGTCTTAAATGTGAGACCGTGCTGGGTGGTGTACCCTGGGCGGAACTCTTCACCCTGGGTACAGGCAGACCAATTACACTCCGAGTAATTATATTCCAAAGGGCAGATCGCTTAACCGATCGTAGAGCCCAACCAATGCGAGAATAATAGACCAATATTCCAATATAGAGATCCAACGAGAACGTAACAAATTCCACGAACGATATCTCCACGTAACAATCCAAAACTCATTTACACGTTCCAAACGTGTGTATCTTGGGCTTGCGAAGCCGACCAATGCTTACTCTCGTCGAGGGACTTCCGGCGGGCCAAGTGCGTCTGTAACGCGTCCCGGCCGGGTATAACGAGCTAGAGGGGATTACTCGACCCTCTGCTCCCAAACACTCCGCGGCGTGCAGAGGCGACCAACGTACTTAGCAAAGATGCTAACGACTTCTTTGTTGTGAGTTAAATGCCAAAAAACATAAACTAACCAAAAATATCTCCCTACGGTCCCCAATATGTACAAACATGAAAAATGTAAGTACACGCAATATCATGTGACTTACCAAAATCTGTGTTCTTGACACTCCAAGCACACGATTGGCCCAAAAGCCTCCTTGATTTTCACCAATCCGATCGCCGATAAGCTGATCGGCGTGTCGCTGACACAAAGTGACTAAAATTCTTGAGTCCGCTTCACCACACAGGTACTGTGACGGTTAGCTATATTATAGATCGAGCGCGGAGGACACTCCGCGGGTGGCTGTTTCCGCATGATGAGGAACTAAAGTATAGAGTCCTCTTTAAGGCACATGACACCCCTACCGGGGGTCATTTAGGTCGGGATGAGACCTACAGCGCTTTAAGTGCTTTGTATTGGTGGCTCAACATGTATAAGTGGGTCGGTGCGTATATACGCACCTGTGAGACGTGTCTGAGGTTTAAACCCTCTGCAAGTTCAGCTGCGCCTTTGGCGAGCTTGTCCGTTCCAACGGAGTGTTGGAAATCCATTAGTATGGATTTTATCTTCAGTTTTCCGAAGGATAAGTCCGGTAATACCGGCATATTGGTCTTTGTAGACCGTTTGAGCAAGATGGCTCACCTGGAGGCGGTGCCAGAGTCCATTGATGGACAAGGAACAGCAATAGTATTCCTAGATCGTGTCTTTCGACAGCATGGTCTACCCGATTCCGTTGTGTCGGATCGGGATCCCCGTTTTACGGGACAGTTTTGACGAGCGTTGTTTAGGGTGCTAGGCACCAAGCTCCTCATGTCCACTGCGGATCATACGCAGACGGACGGGCAAACGGAAAGCGTTAATCGCGTTGTTGAGGATATTCTCCGGAGTTTATGTCCGGATTCTCCAAAGAGTTGGAGTGACATGCTTCCGATGGTTGAATTTGCTATCAACAATTCGGTCCATGCATCTACGGGGTTTACCCCGTTTTACGTGAACGTATTAGTGAATCCGAGGGTTCCGTTGACGCCACGGGTGTGTGTGGCCCAGGGATTGAGGGGGGAGGATTCCGTGGTGTCAGCCCTGTATCTGTGCGAAAGCACATCGATAAGTTCTTATCGACGCGCCTTAGTGTCTTACGACACGTCTGCGATGCCATGGCAGAAAGCCAAGATAAGCAGAAGGAGCAGGCTGACCGCAAGGGGCGGCGTAACGAAAAGGTGTACAAAGTAGGAGAAAGTGTTTTATTAAACGCTAAAAATCTTCCTACACATGCAGTTTCCAACGTGTTGCGGAATAAACTGCGCCCCAGGTTTGTGGGGCCTTTTAAGGTACTAGCCTGAAAGGGCTTGTCGTATACCTTGGATATCCCGAATGCGATGCGTACGCATCCAACCTTCTATGTGGGTATGCTTAAGCCATACCAGAACCCGGAGGTGGGTCCCCTCTTGGAGGAGGTTGGGAAGTCGGATAGCCGAAAGTCACGACAGGTCGGAATAGCGCCGACAGGGTCGAAATGAGACCATGAAACTCCGCAACGGCGGATTCGAGAGAGGCAAGCCGCTTCTCGATGCGTTCATTAGCACTACCCTCGTCGCGGAGTCCCTCCTGTACATCCTGGATGCTACGGCTGTGTCGATCACAGCGCTCGTGGAACTCACGTCGCAATAGCGCGACCTCCCCCTCCAGTCCTCGATACGGAGGGTACTCCACATTACCATTTGGAACGTCTGATGGCACGACGCCATCATCGGGGTGAGACCCAGTACCTGGTGAAGTGGAAAGGCTATCCAAATTTTTATTATTATTCACAGAGTTCTTGGTAGTCAGAGACTCTCCTGCGGCAGGATTGCCGTGGCGTCGTTGACGCTTTCGAGCAGGAGAACCCCGCTGAGTGTCAACGACCAAAGGGGCGGAAGAAGCCCCTTCACTCCCAGTAGCTGGGAGTTTGCCGGAGGAAGATGAAGAGTTTGCATTGATCTCCGGCGCCACATCGAGAGCAGGGCACGTGTAGTAAGAGGCAGGTAATTGCTGCGCTTTGGCTTGGGCATATGCCAAGCGTAACGCCCTCTCTACCCGAACGTCGGGTTCGGAAAAGCTGTTGTACAGCGCATCAAAGTTGGGGAGGCGCTTCTCCCCTTCCACCCAAGCGCGGAATGCCCGTTCTGCGTCCTCGACACTCTTGTCCCGTAGGAGAACGTAGGGAACCTCGAGGAGGATCTCTACGATGGCACCGCGTGCTTGTTTCCCGAGGCGTGCTCGGTAGGACTTGACAGTTAAATGCTTAGGCGTTAGCAGTTTGGCCCGGAGTTGCTTCCGGCGCGCAATTTCACGCGGCAGTTCAGCCGCAGGGCCGGTGATATGGGAGACTATACCTCTCTTCACCTCGTTTTTGGCCTTCTTTTGAGGGTCACGAAGACCCTTCCGTGCCGGTACGGCATGTCGGGCTTCATGAACCGTGTCCGGTTCATTGGTGATGGTCGCCTTCGGAGACCAGGATGCATCATCCGTAGTTGGTAGAGGTGGCGCACGAGTTAGCGCGTTTTCCCATCGGGTGAGGAATGGATTGGATGACCGACAACGCCGTTCGGCGCTGTCGGAGTGGTCAGCCTTTGGGGAGATATCCCCAAGGGCATCCACCTCCGAGTTATTGGAATAGTATCGATCCTTAGCACCACTAATGGTGCTCATGGTTAGCCAGTGGTTCTGGCAGTTGAAGTTCTCCAGCTAATATTGATTTATTGCGTAAGCAATAGTCTTGATGGGGAGGATGTAACAGGGTTACATTCTGGTTACATTTAGTATGTGTGGTGTACGTGAGTACACTTCGGTTGGGGTCAGTATTGACCGGTCCGAAAGGTTTGGACCATTGGTTATTTTAACCAAACCGGGCAGGAGCCCTTGGTGAAGGCGTGGCAGCCAGCCACGTGTTAGTACACAGGTGGTTTACACTACAGTTTAGCTAGGTACGAATTTAGTAAGTTCTACTTAGTATTACATATAGTTTACATTAGTTTAAATTAATTTAGGCTAATTACATATTAAATATACATTCAGTTTACATTTCACTCAAAGACTACAGACGCTCGAACTCGACCGGTCGCGCGCTTAGTGAGTGTAGTAGCGTAAGGGAAGTTCTTCCCTTGGCTACCCCCTTATTAAGGGAGCCTTGTGTTAAGGCGTTAGCTTGTGCTAACTGGTAAACCAAAGTGGAATCTTGGCCCCGAGTAGGAGAGTTCTCTCTTAATAAGCCCTTTTATAAGGGAGTATCGGCTAAGTAGCGGCACATCGCCGCTTTAGGAAAGTCTTCCTCTGTGCGCTAGCCGCACCGTGCGTGTACGCACCGGCTACAGCTACCATGTCGTTTGGGGTACATGTCCCGGTCGTTGGGATCGGCAACGCCGTCTTCCGGCATCAGAAGAGCAATCTCATCCGCCACGGTGACGTTGATCACCCTCTGGTATCGTCAAGAATTACACACGATCCGCAACCGCATATCGTGAGTCGGATGGTCCCGCAGGAGGCCTTAGGGAGAAGCGAACTGTCCACCGCCACGCGCTTCGGACCACATGTGGAGAAAATCAAAGAGCAGAAACAGCAAAAATTAGGAAAGAATAGACGCGGTACCGAGGAGAAACGAGGGTTTTCGTGTAACTTATTTTATTTTTGCAAAACTTTTATTAATACATAGATTGAGACACATCGTTGCCTTTTTACTAGCGCTATCAGATAGCGTGAGATATATGCGTATGTCAAAATACGAGACTGATAGACTGTTGAATGTTTTGTTGCCCATACTTGCGTAGATTTATAGAAACTTGAGTCGTAGATGTTTAATGCCTTCAACATACTGAATTCGTCTTATGTTAATTTTATCCCAACTAATATTCAGTTGACAGTGAAAAAACACACCAATACAGTTCGCAGACAGTAGATAGAGATGACCAAGTCAGGGAGTTATTAATTAAATGTGTATTGAGAAGTGATTAGCTATACTAACATGAAATATGCATAGGCTTGAAGTTATAGCGAACTTCCATCTGTCGTGTATCCTACACTACTTATCCGTACCTTATGATAGGTACTAAGAGCATCCCTAGTATTTGTATTTTTCCATATTTTATCCAAATTCCGTACGCCAAAATTTTGGCATAGGGGTTTGCTGCCGCCCACAGCGGTCTTGCCAAATTTGTGGTTTCCACTATACTTTTAGTATCCCCTTTCCTCATCTGCGCTCCAATGGACCCTACTTCTTAACAGTTGGTCACCCAAATATTATCAGACGACGAAGATCATTTCTTTCTGCAGTCAACGCAAGCTGATATCGTTAAATTGCTTTTCTATTGTTCTCGTCGTACGGACGGCTCAGTCCCCGGCCGGGTAACTGTGGAGAGAGAACGTTTGCAGGGCCATGTTCGCCTTTACAACGACTGCTTGCAAGAAACACCGACCTGTTCTGCGTGTGCTTTTGGGAGGCGCTTTCGTATGAGCCATCCATTTTTTCGGAGAGTTGTGGTGAAGGTGGAGGAGGAAGATGACTACTTCGTCCAGAAGCGCGACTCCACCGGAAAATTGGGGCTCTATTCCTTGCGGAAGGTGACAGCCGCCTTCAGGTTGCTGGCCTATGATACGCCAGCGGATGCGGTAGATGAATATGTGAGGATTGGGGAGTGTACGGCCCTCCAGAGCCTGATGGGGTTTTGCGTGTCAGTCGTGAACTTATTTGAGGAGGAATATCTGCGGTCACCGACACAGGAGGACGTGAGAAGGTTGTTGCGCGTGGGGGATGAGAGAGGATTTCCGGGGATGCTTGGCTCCCTCGATTTCATGAACTGGAGTTGGAAAAACTGTCTCTCCGCATGGCAAGGGCGTTACTCAAGGAAGGAGAAGGAGCCACAGTCCTGCTGGATTCGGTAGCCTGCTACGATTTGTGGATCTGGCAAGCCTTTTTCGCATGCCAGGTTTGCGTAATGACATCAACGTTTTGTATAGGTATCCACTTTTTGCAGACCTGGTGGAGCGGCGTGCTCCGGCGGCAGAGTATGATGTGCACGGCAGAAGCTACAGCATGAAGACGGTATATACCCACCTGAGCAAACGATATCCCGGCCGCAAAGCCGGAAGAATAAGGTGTGTACAATGATGAAGTAAAGGGTATCTTCCGCTACCTAACAGTCTCCCATAGCTATTTTCCAAGTTGCAGGAAGCTGTACGCAAGGATGCATAAGAGCGTTTGGGGTACGTCAGACCCGATTTGCTATTGTGCGCATGTCGGCGAACTTTTGGAATAAGCAAGACTTGTGTCATATAATGAAGGCTTGTATTATACTACACAACATGATAGTTGAGGATGAACGGGACGGTGCTGATATGGTAGTTGATTTTGAAGAGAACGGCCTACGTCAACCTATGTCGCGTGAGATGACGGACGACTTGAAACCTTTTTACAACGGCATCGCCAAGTCGGGATGAAACGGTTCATTACAAATTACATTATAGAACATCTTCGGGAGAGCCAAGGCGACTTTGAAGACGACAACATATAGAGATGTTAGATGTATTTTTTTAAAGGGTTTCATTCACCATTCCTCATCCTTCTCAATATCTCAGCTCTACGGAGTGCATAGAATTCACGCTGGTCTGGGTCCATCGCGGTAGTGTCGACAGACATGATGACTTCATCCGCAGTCTGTTGCTGCATTATCGCCTTCTTCTTTGTGAGTCGATCATGATCTCCTGGTTTTTGATTAGGTCGACCGTCTCATCATTCAAAGTGTCTCTATCACGCTTTCGCGCCAACTTCTCGGCCTTCCTTCCCACCGGGCGTGTCCCTGAGTCCATGTATTCGGGATCTTCCACGGGGTCTGTACCTTTTGGCCCCGACGTCGGGGCTGTCGTCCGTTGCGCCGGCTTTCTCCCTCGGTCCACGATGTCTTGCCACTTTCGGGGGTTCCTTAGTAAAACCCAGCAGTGTAAAAGACCGAAGCTCCCATTCTTGCCAGTTTCTTCGTAAAGGCGTGTAACGTCTGCTATCTAATCAAATTGTTAAACCGGGTATGTAGCATCCTAAGATTACACGCGACTCCCACCTTGTTGTCGAACGTAGCGCCGCTCTGATTGCGAGCCTCGATCAGCGCAAACGCGCCACAAAGCTTGTTAATGGACGCCTGAACAACGCACCAACGGCTCTGAAGGGCTTTTTCCGATCAATCTTCAGTGGTTTCTTTGTGTTGAGCAAAATCTTCGTATACACGTCTCCAGAACGTAGACCCTTTCTGGTCAGCGCCAGCCACTAGCGCTTGCGACATGTTTAACCACGAAACACAAAGTTGTTCTTGTTGAACTTTGCGCTCTACTTCATGCTCTTCACTCATATCACTACGCTGTACTGTTTACGCTAGCTTGCTCCAGATAACGTCCTTCCAAGTCGTAACAATGTATGTGAAATAAATGCTTATACTATTACCAAGTAATATAAAACCACTTATATTCCACGCGATCAATTCCAAATCGAAAGTATATCAAAAGTAAAAGGAAAAATCTAATGCGCCCCCCATTTTGGCTAATGCGCCGCCCCCCAAATAAGAATTTCGAATATTTTTTCACAAAAAGTTATCCTTTTTTCTCTTAATTAACTGAAAGAAATGAACGACAGATGTTTTGACAGCCGTGACGCTCTGATAGACGTAAATTTTTCGATGATCTTTATAACAGGGGTTGTAGTTGAAGTAGTCTTCGAACCGGTCGTTGAAGTGGTCATTCAACCTATAGTTGAAACCTCGCTCAAAGACCTTTATAAACAGCCTCTTAAGGCAGGCATGAAGTCAAATGATGATTAATAGCACATAGATTTCGAGAAAATCGACTAGATCCTTATATGCCTAACGGAACAGCGCTATTGCTTCGAGGGAGGGAGTCAGAAACTTTGTCCGAGCGGTCCGTAGAGCGCTGGGGTGATACTCATGCCGATTCTACATCGTGCCAACGTTGATAAGCACAAAGCCGTAAATAACGAGTTCCGAAGCAAGTAGTGTTATATTTGTGGGCAGCACACCATGGAACCAAAAATCAGCCACTATGGCCAGTGGCACTGTCAGTGACAGCCCAACGGTGGCCACGGTGGGCGATGTTAGCAATACGGCGCGTGCCCAAAGATAGTCTGATAGCACGTTATCAAAAAGACCCTTTATGCCGATGATACGAAAAATCTCGAGCGACAAATCACCGAGCGACTCGATGGTGGAATAATGGAAGATTACGACTAATGGAAACGGACACACCATAATGATGACACCAATGACTCCAAAAAAGAGCGAGATACTGACACTCTCGTCATCAGGAATCAAACGCCGGATTGCAGTCGTTTACACACCATACATGAGGCGGCAAAAAGTGCCACAAGATCTCCAACCCCATGGTCAGTGCTAACACTACCTGGCCCTTTGTCATTAAAATTCGTCGAGATATTGCCCGCCATATAGAAAATCACACCCGCCGCTTCATCCAGACAAATGGTTCTTTCAACGTCACCACACTAAGCAGAAACGTGAAAAGTGTTGACGTCGATCTAACGATAGTGCTGCTGGACACACTGGTGAGATTTAAACTCTCGTTGTATGTGAAGTTGGCGATAAACCAGAGCGGTGAGATGATAGCGCTGATGCAAAAGATTTCACCGTAACTAGCCTGCAATCCAGAATATACTGCACTAACACACTGGCAAACGTCCATATGAGTCCACAAACACAAGAAAGGCAACGACCAACAGTCAAACGTCGAGCCATTCTGGATCTTTTTACTTTGGCTTACAACATCAATTAAAAGCTCGTCTTGCCTCAACAAAGCGTCACGCTCCGAAGCTTCGCCATCTGATGATGTTGTGACCGTAGGCGACGTGGAGTATGCCCGCTTAGCCTTGACCTCTCTTCCTGCACAGATTATATCTGTACGTCTGTCCTATAGAAAAATACTAATTAGATAACGTAAGGTAGGACTACTTTGGCTCTTAAGTGAGTCATAGCAAATAAAGGCTACCATTGGCTAACGTCGCTTCGATAAAAAAAATATTCGAAATTCTCATTTGGGGGGGGGGCGCATTAAATTTTTCCAAAGTAAAAATATCAGACCACAAACGTAATGTAATCCCACTTCCACGTTCCTACAAGTAATCAATTCCACTTTGTGCCTCGCGTGCGCAAACGTACTATGTCTTACCTGCGTACTTATGTACTACAGATAGAATTCTGAAGTGCGTATATTAAAATTAAGTAAAAATCTAATCTAACAATGTAGCCGGTGCGTACACGCACGGTGCGGCTAGCGCACAGAGGAAGACTTTTCTTAAGCGCGATTTGCCGCTACTTAGCCGATACGCCCTTATAAAAGGGATTAGTAAGAGATCGCTCTCTTACTCGGGGCCAAGATTCCCTTGGTTTACGAGTTAGTATAGAATAACGCCTTGATACAAGGATTCCCTTAGAAAGGGAGTAGCTAAAGGAGGTATTCCTTTTGGCTACAAACACTCACAGCACGCGCGACCGGTCGAGGTCGTGCGTCTAGCTGGATTGGCGTGTTTTGTAAACTGAATGTATATTTAATATGTAATTAGCCTAAATTAATTTAAACTAATGTGAACTATATGTAATACTAAGTAGAACTTACTAAATTCGTACCTAGCCAAAATGTAATGTACACCACCTGTGTACTAACACGTGGCAGGCTGCCACGCCTCCACCAAGGGATCCTACCCTGATTGGTTAAAATAACCATAGGTCCAAACCTTTCGGACCGGTCAATACTGACCCCGACCGTTGTGCACTTACCTGCACAACATAACTAAATGTAACCAGAATGTAACCCTGTTACATCCTCCTCATCAAGACTATTGCTTACGCAATAAATCAATTTTAGTTGGATAATTCCAACTGCCAGAACTTCTGACTAAACATGAGCACATTTAGTGGTGCTGAGGATTCACCTCGGGAAGAGGATGGAAACTATTCCGATAACTCGAAAGCGGGTGCCCTTGGGGATATCTCCCCAAAGACCGACCGCTCCGACAACGCCGAACGGCGATGTCGGCAGTCCAACTCGTTCCCCACACGTGGGCAAAACGCACCAATTCTTGCGCTCACTCTACCAACTGCAGATGATGCATCCGGGTCGCCGAATGCGACCATCACCGATGAGCCAGACCCGGCTCAGGAAGCCCGACGTGCCGTACCGGCACGGAAGGGTCCTCGTGACCCTCAAAAAAGGCCAAAAACGAGGTGAAGAGAGGTTTATCCTCCCATATCACCGGCCCTGCGGGTGAACTGCCGCGTGAGCTCGCGCGCCGGAAATAACCCCGGGAAAGACTGCTAACACCAAAGCTGTTCACTGTGAAATCATACCGGCACGCCTCGGGAAACAGGCACGGGGTGTCGTCGTGGAGCCCCTCCACGAGGTTCCCTTCGTCCTTCTGCAAGATGAGGATGTCGAGGAGGCCGAGTGGGCATTCCGCGCTTGGGAGGAAGGGGAGAAGCAATTCCCTAGCTTCGACGAGCTGTACAACAGCTATTCCGAACGCGACGTTCGGATAGAGAGGGCGTTAAACTTGGCGTATGCTCAGGCCAAAGCGCTGGGGAAATTAACTTCCCCTGACTACACGCGCGCTGCTCTCGATGTGGTGCCGGAGATCAATGCAAACTCTGCATCTGCCTCCGGCAAACTCCCAGCTACTGGGAGTGAAGGGGCTTCTTCCGCCCCTTTGGTCGTTGACTCGCAGTGGGATTCTCCCGCTCGAAAGCGTCAACGACATCACGGCAATACTGCCGCAGGGGAGTCTCTGACTCCCAAGAACTCTGTGAATGTGGATAGCCTTTCCACTTCACCAGGTACTGGGTCTCACCCCGATGATGGCGTTGTGCCATCAGGCGCTCCACATGGTAATGTGGAATACCCTCCGTATCGAGGACTGGAGGAGGAGGTCGCACTATTGCGACGTGAGCTCCACGAGCGCTGTGACAGACACAGCCGTCGCATCCAGGATGTCCAGGAGGGACTCCGCGACGAGGGGAGTGCGAATGAATGCATCGAGAAGCGGCTTGCCTCTCTCGAATCCGCCGTTGCGGAGTTTCATGGTCTTATTTCGACCCTGTCGGCGCTATTCCGACCTGTCGTGCCTTTCGGCTACCCGACTCCAAACCTCCTCCAAGAGGGGACCCGCCTCCGGGTTCTGGTATGGTTTGAGCATACCCACATAGAAGGTTGGATGCGTACGCATCGCCTTCGGGATATCCAAGGTATATGCCAAGCCCTTTCGGGCTAGCACCTTGAAAGGCCCCACAAACCTGGGGCGTAGTTTGTTCCGTAACACGTTGGAAACTGAATGTGAAGGAAGGTTTTTAGAGTTTAATAAAACACTTTCTTCTACTTTGTATGACCTTTCGTTACGCCTACCCTTGCGGTCGGCCTGTTCCTTCTGCTTATCTTGGCTTTCCGCCATGGCATCTCAAACGTGTCGTAAGACACTAAGGCGCGTCGATAAGAACTTATCGATGTGCTTTCGCACAGTTACAGGGCTGACACCAGGAAATCCTCCCCCCTCAATCCCTGGGCCACACACACCCGTGGCGTCAACGGAAGCCTCGTATTCACTAATGCGTTCACGTAAAACGGGGTAAAACCCGAAGATGCATGGACCGAATTGTTGATAGCAAATTCGGCCATAGGAAGCATCTCGCTCCAACTCGTTGGAGAATCCTGTGGTGAAGTGGAAATAAATTTTATGTTTATCGCATATAAGAGATGGTCGGCGGTAGTTATAAATTCACTGTATATTTTTTACTATGCCAACACCCTACATGATAGCAAGATGTTGCCTTTTATGCTGGTGACCTCTTCAAACACTGAACATTAGCAACAAATATTGTGTTGGGTCTTCATTATACGAACGATGTGAGCATTCAGTGTGGAATGGTGCTGATAGCACGATGCTTCCGGTTATTATTCACCGCTGGTATCAAATGGTGCGTCTTGCTCCTACATCATGTTTCAACATTGTCGTTTGGGTTATAGCCCCATGGCAGTTAAACCATCGAAAAGTCATGCACCCTCATCTCCATGAACGGTCCAACATAATGTTCCGCGGCTAGAAACACTAGGGCGCATGAGATAGCACGTTATCCAGACCACGAAGACCAATCATCAGCACCACAAAAGACAGCCAAGACCCAGGCATAACCTACCAGCATAATGGCGGATTCGTTCATGGCAGCAAAGCCAACAAAAAGTCGTGTGCCCTTGGTCTAATGCCAACAACAAAGGGGCGCTAGGGCACATGATATAACAAGGCAAGTAAACTGTGAAGACGAACTGTCAGCAGTGCATAAGGGAGGTAAAACATAGGCGCACCTTACTAGTACAACGGTGGGCCCGTTCATGGCGGTGAATCCAACGAAAAGTTATGCGCCCTCGGCTGCTCCAGTTGATCAGCTTGGGTATTCTCGATTGTTTTCAAGTGGTTAAGAATTTTATTGTGGAAAAGATATTTTCAGCCAATCAGAGGAACTCGCGACGGCCAACTCGCGATGGCCAACTCGCTCACGGCTAATTTGTTTGTGATTGGTATGAATGTGGAAAAATAAGTAGAATTTTGACCAATCAGGAGTGACCTGCGACGGCCAACTCGCGACGGCCAACTCGCTCACGGCTAATTTGTTTGTGATTGGTTTGAATGTGGAAAAATAAGTAGAATTTTGACCAATCAGGAGAGACCTGAGACGGCCAACTCGCGACGGCCAACTCGAGTTGAGTGAAATTGGTGTATGGAGTTGTATTGATTTAAGTGAGACTTTTCGACCAATCACAAGGGACACGCGACGGCCAACTCGACTTGAGTGAAATTGGTGTATGAAGTTGTATTGAAGTCAACGCTGAAGTAACCAAGACGTAGTAAGTAAAGAAAGGTGACTGACTTCGATGTAGGACATAGTAACTTTTAATAGAATCAAATTTTCCCTGAGCTACAAAGATCTCTGGCGGGCCTCTAAAACCTTCTATACTGTTCCTATGCATAAACCAAGTTTAATAAAAAGCAACCATTGCGTGAACGCGTAAGCAAGAGGAGAAGCAGCCTTTAAAGCTAGCTAGTGTTGGGGGCAGCCTCGAAGTGCTTTTGAGAAGTGTGTTCCTAGTGTGTTTGATTGATTTGTTGGTTCGGGCGGTAGTATTAAGCACCCGGGAAGTAATGCAAGGAGGACCAGGATTTTTACCTCTTTGTGTTGTTGATTAAGTGGATTTATTACAATTTTCAACTCTTTCACGACAATCCGGACATAAACTCCGGAGAATATCCTCTACAACGCGGTTAACGCGCTCCGTTTGTCCGTACGTCTGCGGATGATCCGCAGTGGAAATAAGGAGCTTGGTGCCTTGCACCTTAAACAAAGCGCCCCAAAACTGTCCCGTAAAACGGGAATCCCGATCCGATACAACGGAATCGAGTAGACCATGCTGTCGAAAGACACGGTCTAGGAACACTTTTGCTGTTCCTTGTCCATCAATGGACTCTGGCATAGCCGCCAAGTGAGCCATCTTGCTCAACGGTCTACAAAGACCAAAATGACGGTGTTCCCGGCCTTATCCTTCGGAAAACCGAAGATAAAATCCATACTAATGGATTTCCAACACTCCGTTGGAACGGACAGGCTCGCCAAAGGCGCAGCTGAACTTGCAGAGGGTTTAACCCTCTGACACGTCTCACAGGTGCGTATATACGCACCGACCCACTTATAAATGTTGGGCCACAAATACAAAGCGCTTAAAGCGCTGTAGGTCTTATCCCGACCTAAATGACCCCCGGTAGGGGCGTCATGTGCCTCAAAGAGGACTCTATACTTTAGTTCCTCATCATGAGGAACCACCGCCCGCGGAGTGTCCTCCGCGCTCGTGCTATAATATAGCAAACCGTCACAGTACCTGTAACAGTGTAACCAAGCTTTAGCTCGACTTGACAGTGTTGGCTCAGACGAGCCAAGTCCCTTTCCACCCGACGCGCTGATAAGCGCCGTACTATGTGGGTCTTTCTCATACGCCTGGCGTATGAGATCCACCAAACCTCAAAGTTGTACCCCGCAAAGAAGTAGAGCCAACGGGCCATCCGTTGCGAGAGATGAGGCGACTTTGTCGCTGTCCCTAAGGACGCGTGGTCAGTATAAACCACGAACGGCTTAGAGCCGAGTAGGTGAACCCTAAATTTGACAAGAGCATACTTCATTGCAAGTAGCTCCTTGTAATGAACGGGATAATTCCGTTCCGCAGCTTTAAGCTGCCTCGACTCAAACGCAATCACGCGTTCCCTTCATGCATCGTCTGCTGGTAACAAAGCACATCCGATTGGGAAATCGGAGGCCTCGCAGACGACACTAAATGGTTTCCCAGAATATGGGAGAGCAAGAACGGGAGCTTTCAACAAGCTCCCCTTTACCGCTTCAAAAGCGTTTTGGTGTTTGGTTTCCCAACACCAATCAACATCCTTCTTAAGAAGGTCTGTCAATGGCTTCGCCATCTCAGCGTAGTTCTCGCTGTATTTGAGGAGATAATTGACCAAGTCACTGCCGTAAATCTCTAAGATTTACAGGAGAAGTCCACTCCACAATAGCTTCACCTTCGCGAGATCCACCCGCACTCCATCCTTACCGATGAAGCATCCGAGGAAAGGAATTTCCTCAGCACCAAAAATACATTTGGATGCGTTTGCATATAACTTATGCTCCCGCATATATTCGAGCAGTGCTCGAAGATGTATTAAGTGCGTCTGAACATCAGACGAGTCGCCTTCCGCGCGACTATGAACGAATATATCGTCGAAGTACATCTGAGCGTACTTTCTATGAGGGCGGAAGAGTTGAGTCACCAAGAGATTAAAAGTCGCTGGTGCATTTGAAGTCCCTTGTGGCATATCTAGCCACTCCCACAGCATGCCACTAGGCGTGCTGACCGCTGTAAGTGGAATATCGATGCTCGCATGAGCACCGGATAATACCCGTCCACCAGATCTAAGGCACTGTACAAAGTACATATATTGTTCTGGAGGACATCCTTCCGAGGAATCGGAGTCTTCATGGGTACAGTCGCTGCATTCAGCTTGTTGTACGCATGCACAATGCGCCACTTTCCGTTCGGTTTACGAACACAAAATGTGGGAGATGAGTGGGGAGACTTGCTCTCCCGTACCATCCCTGCCTCTTCTTTACCCTTGAAGAATGCGTAGATGACGTCGCATTGCTCCTTGGGGAGAGGCCACTGCCTAGTGACGCAGTATTTGGTTCCAGGAACCAAACCAATTTCATGTCGGACTCCCCGATCCGGTGGTAACCCTATCGGTGGGTTGTCACTAATGAAATCTCCGAATTCCTTCAACAAGGAATGGTAAGGGTCCTCACGATCCGCAAGGATCTTAAGGACGCTTCGGGCATTCAATGCCTGTTTGGTTTGCACCAGAACTGACTCGTCCATCGTGGATGAGGAGTTCAACTCCTCTTCCGGACGCAACACGACGATTTCGTCGAGTTCACCTGCTTTTACAGCAGTCTCAAACTCGTTGAAGGACATCTCCTCCAACGACAACAGTTCACCTACCCCAGGCAACCGTTCCAGGCTTACGCCTTCTGTGACAATACCTGTCACACTATTCAGCATCCGAAAGGACTGCTGACTACTGGCCTCGGGACTCATCCCGGGACCCAGATGGGGTGAGTCAATTGCCCCATCTATTGGAAGCGCCTCACGCCTATCCACAGAGGTCTCTACCTCTACCACCGGTGACTCGCCGGTCTCGCCTATAACGGCGTGGTCCGAATCATTTCCGACGTGCAAAAGAGACGAACTACGGGGCCCTTTTCTTGGAAGAGCCTAGCGCTTAACCACAGAGGTCTCTACCGCTACCACTGGAGTCGCCTCAGATGAATCCACCTATGCCACTATCAACTCACCAGTCTCACCGTTAACGGCGTAGGAATTAACCGCCGAATTCTCCTCGTTAAGGAACTCTTCCTTAACGTCATAGGGAATGATCATTTCAGACATCCCAATCTCTGGCATATCACGCCAGAATCACTTTTGCGATCGAGCAAAGGTGGGTTCATGACTCGCCAATGCTTCACCCGACCGTGGGTGCGTTGAGCCAATGGATTTAGACTTCCAGTCTATCCATGGCTCGTGGCGTTCCAGCCACTTCATGCCCAGAATTAGGTCATACCTCGAGTCCAAATCCAGGACTAGGCAACGTTCTAAGCTTTCGAAGTCTGCAAACTTCAGCTTAAGGTCAATCGAGACCTTGGGTACATAAACCTGTACGCCCGTCGCAAGACGGACCGTGACAACGGCACGAGAACGTGCCTCTAGGGACTCGGCATACAGTCGACTCTTCTCCAAAGAAGCCCGTCTGACATAATTGTCAGACGCTCCAGAGTCTATCAAGAGTCTCCATGGCTTATCAAAGCCTTTCACGTCCGCAAGGACTACCAGCAAACCTGGCTGGTACACCAACTAGGTGCTAGAAAACACCGTTTACTTCGGGGCTTTGTGATGTCGGCCCCTACCCTGGGGCTTAACAGCACTGAGGGATCCCCCAGTAGGGCGCCCCGCACCTACTGGGAGCCTTTGTTTCCCGACGGCTTGGGCAATGGCTTCTTACCTACCCTCGGCCCCTTCAAGCGAATATCTCGCTGGGGATTCCGCGGACATCTGTTCCGCAGATGATCCGCACTTCCACACAGGAAGCATCTCAGAGGTCCCTGACGCTGTATCATTGCATGAAGCTCCGCTTCAGAACCCAACGAGATAGAGTCAGCGTGGCTCTTAGCGGAAGGTTTCTCCTCCGCTTCGACCTGACTTAGGTCCATGGGTTCGGGACCCACCTTAGAGGAACGAAAGTACCTCTCGGCGTTAAACGCCATCTTAAACGCCTCCCCAAGGGAGTGGGGTCGGCTTCGGAAGAGCTCCGAACGTGCTGGCCCTTCTTCAGGCCTCCCATGAAGACGGGGATGGACACATCGTCCGAATACGCCTTCGCGTACAATCCTGCCAACAGGGTCTTAAGTTCTTGGATATATGTTTCCAAGTCCTTAGTGCCCTGACGGCACCTCAGAAACGCCAGCTGATTCTGGAAAATCAGATCAGGCGTGGCATACATGTCCATAAGCTTTTGCTTAAGGACTTCCCAGGTCGGGAACACGTCCGTGACCAAATCCGGACACGTAAACGCCCATGTAAGGGCTTTACCCGTAATATGGGTCAATGCAAGTCCCACTTGCAAGTGATCTGCGATCACATTCGCTGTGGCGAAGGCCGTTTCGACCTCTTGAAGCCACACATAAAGGTTACCACCCTTTTCACCGGTGAATTCCTTTATCTTAAATGACAAAGGGGGGCGCACCCCCGTGGACGTGGAATGAATTCCACTACAACTCGC
>CM047584.1:18956520-18967015 GCA_026184515.1 Peronosclerospora sorghi
TACCCTGTTCCTACTTTCAACCAATCCGCATCGTCCATTTGGAACGCTTTCCGTCCATCAGTCGACCTGATTTTCCCGCTTGTTCCTTGTTTGTTCGCTGGTGTTCGCCGCGTACCTGTAAGTAATCAGCACATCTTCTGTGTTCCTTCTATATCCTGTCTATGTACACCACGGTGGTACGTACTACTGTACCCACCGTGGTACACATGGAGGTACCTAATTATGTACTACTGTATCCACTATCTGCGTCCACTATCAGGCCCCTAATTTAGGTCCAAATATTAGTCATAATATTAGGCCCCCTATGGGCCTAATAAAATGTCCAACATTAGGCCCTATTTTAGCCTAATAAAAAGTCCGCTTTACGACAACCGCCCCTGAGTCTCGTCCCAGCCGTACAGCGGTTGGGGCGAGGGTCGATCATGCCGTTGATTCTGGGAATCATACTGCCGTTGGAGAATTTGTCGTTGCACATCGACCAGGTCACCATCCAACTGTCGATCATCACCCATCATCTGCCCCTTCTCCCCTCAATCAAGCCCAATTCCATCAGGCGGTAACCGTTGGGGCTGTCCACTGCGACCTAACACTCGACTGTGTACATCCGTGACAACTGCGATCAGGCTGTCTCGATCAGACATTCACAGTCTGCTATGCCATCTTCAACGGACAGCTTGTCACCCCACATAACCAACGTTCCTGCCTT
Organism: Peronosclerospora sorghi; assembly: GCA_026184515.1. NCBI lineage: Eukaryota > Oomycota > Peronosporomycetes > Peronosporales > Peronosporaceae > Peronosclerospora > Peronosclerospora sorghi. The sequence goes on from CM047584.1 coordinate 18,957,227, forward strand.
GGATAAGGCCGCAGCTGATCAGGCGATCGCCGCGATCAAGCAGGCCTGCGATCTGCAAGAGGCTCTCCGTGCCAGCAACGAGCAGGTCGCCTTGTTGTCTGGCTCACTCGCCATGAGTGAAGACACGGTTGCGATGCTTCGTTGGCGGCTCACTCGTACCCAACGTGACGCGGCGGACCGGAAGAAGGAAATCGAGGAAGCCTTAAAAAACTGGAGCCGCTGCGCGATTTTATAAACGCTGCGGTCAAGAAGCTCGAAACCCAGTTAAAAGACGCCAAAAGCACTATCGCCGATCAAGAGCAGACCATATACGATCAGGGTGTCCAGATCCGGGAGCTGGAGTCTCGCAACGACCGTGAACGTTACCTGCGATCAACGCTTAACGACACAATTGTATACCAAACGAAGGAATTGGAGCAACTCGAACAGCGTGTATCCACGTTGCAGCACGAGCGCGATCAGGTTACTTCCCGCAATGTGCGCTTGGTACAACGGGCGGTAAGTCTCACTACCGAGGTGGACAAGTACAAGGATCAATGCGATCGCCTCCAGAAGGAGAACGAATCTACTCGCGCATTGATGGACGATTACACTGCCATTATGGCCCAAGCACAGGAGATATCGGATCGGGTTGAAGCGGAACTCACTACCGCTAGACGTCACCTCGATCAAGTTTCCGCGGTCCGGGACACATTGCGTGATCGGCTACGACAGGCCCAAGGCGAGGTTGCGCGGTGGCGCTCTCATCAATCGAATATTCAGTCCGCACTGACGGGCATATCTCTGCAGCTTCTGGCCGGCCCTGATCAGGTCCCATTGCCTGCTAGTCCCTCTGCTGCTTCGACGACCAACTCGGTAGGCAGTACCACTCCATCGTCCGGAAAGCGTATTCGGCGTTCCCGATCTTCTTCTCCGTCTAAGCGGCCACGCCTTCTCTCTCCCGCTTCGGAGGCGAAGACTGCGGATGATGATCCCCCTACTTACGATCAAGACGTTGAAGATGAGGATACTGGCCCGATCGCCTCCATTCCTTCTACTCCAACCATTAGCGAGTTCGGGAGCGAGGTCCAGCCTGATAACTACCCGACCGTGTCTCTTTTTCCTCGCACGGGTGACTTCCAGACCTTGATCGTGGTTCCTGATGGTACCACTAACGCCGATATCCTGCCTTGGACTCCGGATCAACTCGGCATGTACAATTTACACAACGTCACGGCCCAAGTGGTTTTCGACTACTTGACCCGCCCTGCTGGATGGTTGTTTCCCGCCTGCTGCGTTGGCCCCTCCTACTAGTGCGTGGTCCGGTCATTTGATCACCCAGGCAGAGATTGAACATTTATACTCCCAGCGCCCCTGGGATATTTTTTCGACCATGTTGCCGCCTCTTTCTTTTCGCTCGGCTGGCTGGTTCGCTGACCTGGAGACCAAGTATCTCACGTTCCTCGATCATCACGCATTGGCGATTTGGGAATCAACTCACTATCTCCCTATCGCGAAGAATCTTCGTGATATTGATGACTTCTTCCGCGATTATTACATCAAACGTCGCCAACGCAGAAGCCGGGATGGGGCGACCTGGAAACGTATCGTGGAGCTCATATTGCGGGGTATGATCGACGGGAAATGTGATCTAGACATCTTCTTGGACCCTTCGATCACCCATTGTGCCCGCAATCGCCCACTGAAGTTTGCCCCGGCCGATGATGGAGCGTGGTACCCTGGTTTTCTATCGGACCCGCCACCTCAGAGCCTACAAGAAGCGCTGGCAGATGTCGACGACCTTGAACCTTGGCGGGTTCAATATCGTTCCTGCCCCGAAATCACCCTGGTCGTAAGATTCCTCGCCTTCGCCGTAAGTTCTATGGGTCTGAATAGTCGGTCGATCACGTTTCTTCAATCAATACATTCTTTCGATCATGTCATTTCACTGTTGTCCTTTGTCCTTAAATGCATAATATAAATTGGTAGTCCGTCGGCTCATCTGCCGTATCCAATCACCATACCTCGCAACATCCATCGTAATCACACCACTACAAGTCGTTCATTGTACCTCCATTAATCGTGAGTTTCATCAACCATTTCTGCGATCAGAGATTTTTTCGATCGTGATTCCTGATCGGTACGTTGATCGCGCGCTAGCTAGACTCTTCATCCACTTGCATGATGTCGAAACGATGTCTGTTCACCATCTTCCTTTCGAAATCCTTGATCAAGGCATCGCAATTCAAATCTGCCTCGTCTACCCACGACGGCTCGGAATACCCCTTCCAGTAGACTTGATATTCTCGTAACGTCCTTCCATATCTAGTCTTTCGACCCGATCGCACATCGCTAATACGATAAACTTCAAATTCATCGGGATCTAGCGTCCTTTCCCAGCTATCTTCAGGTAGCAAAGCTTCGTCGAAGTCGAAACGATCTTCTATTCCAGCTGCTAGCACAGTAGTGGGACGATCAGGAAATTCCTTGACTAATTTCAACTTGGACAGGTGTACCACTGGGAACATACGATAATCGGTGCCGGCGGTGACCAATCTCGCTGCATGATCGCCGATCACCTCCTCAACTCGAAAGGGTCCATGCCACATATGCGCCAGTTTCTTCGCGAACCCTTCTTTCACCCGATCAAGGTACAACCAGACATTTGAGCCAGCCTCGATCTTGTGCGGCGTCACCTGATCGTTGTGTTTCTCAGCCCGATCAACCATCGCTTGGTGCAATCGAGTGCTCACTTGATCGCGGGCATATCGGTAGTCTTTTTGCAACTTATATCCCACCGACGAGCGTCTCGATCTTTACGTCGAATCCCGCCCAGTTGTAACGTTGATTCCACCGACGATCGTGGGTCCCACCCATACGCTAAATAGAATGGGGTTTCCCCGCGGATGCGATCAGGGGTTGAGTTTAGTGCGAATACCAGGCGTTCTGCATACAAACTCCAATCTTTTTGTCCAATATCTGACACATACATCTTGATCGCTCGCGTAATCGTCTGCACCGTCCTTTCCGCCTTGCTGTTCGCCTGTGGTCGATATGCCATAGTGGCACTCTGACGTTGTCCCACGATTTTGTTGAACGCGCGCAATACTTCCGACATAAAACCAGGTTCTCGATCATGCCTGATCACCTCACTAGCCCCAAACCGTCGGAATACGCATTCTTCAAAATTTGCGGCGATTGCTTGAGCGGTACGGGACGATCCAGCTTTCGCGATCACCATACCCGTGAACAAATCTGTCCAAATCAGCAGTTCCGTATGTCCATCCGTTGATTGGGGCAGCGATGGGATATGATCCATAGCTATCACTTGGAATGGGTACGTCGCCTCGATATTTCCCGGCGACATGCCCTTGATCGTAGGCTGGCCCTTCCCTGTTTCGCAATCCACGCATTGGCCGACAAATCTTTGTACGCTTCGGAATAGACCACGCCAATGGAAATACCGTCTGATCCGCTGATATGTACGCCCTATACCTTGGTGTACTCCTTCGAAACTCACGTGATAGTGGTGGAGGACATCTGCGTGCAAGGTCTCGGGTAGTACCAACTTAATTGACGATCGGCGATCATCTTGATCATCCTGATCATCCCCGGTTTTCCTTTTAGCCGCATTTCCACAGTAAATCAGTAATCCTTGTTCGTCAACATCATAGTTGTCAGCAATTTTCGCACACTCCTTCACCTCGTCTGCGCTCAATTGGATAACGTCACCGTACAGATAACACCGCAAATCGTGGATCCATTTCTCTTCATCCTGTGCCTTTTTCACCCGTTCCATTCTTATTCCGGCTACTGGTACATCGGTCCATGTTGACGGTCGTGGTTGCCGGTGGTTACGTGATCGGGTCGTCACTAGCACTTGCGGGGCGGATTGATCTTCGTTCCATGTGATTACTTCGGGTAGACGGTTGAGATCAACTAATCCTTCCAGCTGTTTCTCATCTTCGATCTCAACTCTTGTTCCACCCTGCATAGCCATGGTGGTAATGTGATCTGCACTCCTATTCCACTCTCTCTTGACATGTACCAAATCATGATCACTCCACTCGCGTAGGAGGTTAAATGCACGCTGCTGTAGCACTTGTAATCGCGGATCTTTGCACTCCATTTTTTCCTCGCATTTGCCGGATCACCAAATTAGAGTCCCCACACACGATCACCCTTCCTTGGTATATCGTGCCAACAAGTCCAGACTTAAAAGCAACCCGTGGTATTCTGCTTCATTCAACGTGATATCCGGTGCATGATCGGCGATCGCGATCATAATCTTCCATTCCGGTAACTTCCACACAACGGCACCAAATGCACCCACACGTCGCTTGACACTTGCCGATCCATCAAAACTGATCACGTAAAGTTCTTCACCTTTTTTAACCGTGGGAGGTGGTACTTCGATCATCTGCCGCGGTTGCTTTTTCGGTGCGATAGCGACCAACGCTTCATCAATTTCGGTGCTAGGGGTGATGCTTGCGGCTAACGCCCCTAGCACCTCCTCTTCTCCATGCACACATTTCTTGATCTCAAGGTCCCACTGTGATAGGATCGCAGCCCATCTACCTAATCGTCCGTCAAACCCATTGGATGTTAGTAACCACTTCAATGTAGATAGACGTGATAAAACGGTGATCGTCTTTCCGACCAGCATCGTGAAATAAACATCCAAAATTCGTAAAAGCGCCAGAACTTCCTTTTCGACGGGGCTGTAATTCAGCTCACCGCTTTTCAACGTTCGTCTAGCGAATGCGACGGGATGATACACTTGATCGTATTCTTGTACTAGAGCGGCAGATACTGCCCATTTGCTAGCGTAAACCACGATCACCGGCGTCTTGTCCTGGTCAAAGTGTCGCAGGGTTGGAGCTGATGCAATCTTCGCCTTCAGCATGCTGAATGCCACTTTTGCTCTAGTTAGTCGATCATCCTCGTGATTTGATTCCGCTTCACTATGTGATCGTTTCTTTAACTCTTAATAATCTATCTCCTTCAATTCGTAAAGTACGGTGGCATAAATTGCGAAATTTTCAATAAATCGACGATAGTAATTTAGGCTTCCCAAGAACGATTGCATAGCACGTAAGTTGCAAGGGAAAGGCAGATTGATCAGATCGTCCAGGTTCTTTGGATTTGTTTCTAACCCGCGGCAAGAGACGTGATGTCCTAAATAGGTCACTTCGCTTCGCCCCCAATACGATTTAGCCACGCTGATCGACAAATTCCATTGATCGCACTTTTCCAGCAAGTGCCGCATCTTATCGCATAGGGTGGACAAAGTAGGTGCAGGGATTAATATATCATCGATATATGATCGCCGTTGCAGCACAGACGGGCCCAGCGTTTGGTCGGGTTCTCCTGCTGTAAATACGTCAGCTGATTCATCTGCACCGTCTTTGACCCTAAGATATCCATATAGTGCATTGTCGATCAACCGCTGATAAATTTGCGGAGCATTCTTGAGGCCAAAGGGCATCCTATTCCACTCAAACAATCCAAATGGAGTGACAAACGCCGAAATTTGACGTGCTCGATCTTTCATAGACACGACCCAAAAACCACTCGCCATATCCAAAGAGCAAAACCACAACGCTTTATCCAAATCTTCGAGTAGATCGGTGATCAGGGGCATTGGGTACACCATCAAACGCGTGAGTTGATTCACCGCGCGATAATCGATGCATAGACGTATATCGACCCCATTCTTTTTCACGATGATCACTATAGGTGATGCCCAAGGTGACGTTGACGGCTGAATGATCGTAGTTGCTATCAACCCCTTGATCAGGGCCGACAACTTCTCGCAAAATTGTGGGGCCACTTTCCGGCACTTTTGGGCGATAGGGCGCGCATTACTCACATCGATATCACAAACAACTCCTCGACCAGCGGGGGGTATCGCGTTTCCCTTACCGATCAACAGATATTGTTTCGACCAAATTATTTCGCGAAGTTGATCTATCTCCTCCACTGTGTTGACTGTGGGATCTCCGACTAGCAAATCGTCTTTGGTTACTTCTTCGGTGCTTGCAGACACTTCGGGTAACGTAGCAAGCTGCTTCTCCAATTCTTCCACATACAAATCTCCACCTTCGTGATAACAAACCTGATCGTCAATAGGTTTCACGTCGAATTCGCTGGGGCTAACTGAGACAGGGTGATTACACGCATCTTGAGTAGGTGTATCGCTTGAAACAGGCTGTTCAACTCCATGATTAAGGGTCGGACTTTCACTTCCGGCCCCTGATCGCACCGCTCTTGCACCCCTTGCACCTTTTGTGCCCCTTCGGTTACCAACGCTACAAATGCGACGATCGTGTCCGTGGGACGTACTAAGATACTTCGAGGAGTTGGATACTCCTTCTTCTCGACTAATGGACCCTGATTGACACTTTCTTGATCGTCAGATACCAGATAGGTGGATGCTTGATATGCCAGATTTTGCCACTCTTTGTAACGGTTGGACACGATCGAAACAAATCCGGGGAGGCGGGGCACATCATCTTTGTTCATCCAAACACCTAAAATAGTCTCTTCTTGAACAATGATGGGGTGATCGACGATGTTCGTAACACGTAAATACCTCAAATTGCCCGCTCCCCTAGCGATAGTGGGGACCCAATCTCTTCCACGAGTAATCCACAACTTGCGAGATCGCTGATCGTAAATTCGTACTTCGGCTGATCGACCTACTGGGATCTGTTCATACTGATCGAGCTTCATATAATTACCGCTCGACCCATACAACTGTCGACGTCCCTACAGTGGGATGATCACTTCTTCAGGTAAACTTAGTGCGCCATGAGTGATATCTAATCGAACACCAGCTGGTATCATGAAATCTATACCCAATATGGCATCTTGACCAACAAGTTTGCCCACACATGCCTGGAAATAATAAACCAATGAGCCCGCTAGCGTGATCTTGTTTTTTGCACGTCCTTCTGTTTGGTATGCACTTTCTCCAATGTCGACACATTCTTGTGTTTGACTCGTGTCAATCCAACAACCCACCTTACGAGCAAAGGTTGAGTCGATGATCGACACTTCGGCACCAGAATCAAATAATATCATAGCTCGCTCGTTATTGATTTTTCCACTCGCCTTGGCTTGCTTGAACCATTTCTTTGGCGAGTGATATTTCCAATATACACTTGATTCGCCTGGAAGTAATTCGACTTCCATGATCACAGGTGATCGAGAAAACTCATCAATATGGAAATTAGCCAAACGTGGTAAATCAAGCTGATCGCGTTTTTCCTTATCTCTTGTTGCTAATCGATCAGCCCTCTTCTTATCCACAAGTGCAAAAATACACAAACTAGAACGCTCGTCTCGTACCAGATTCCAACCTGGCGATCGTCCTAGTTTAACAAATCTTCGGCTTCCTTGGGCAACAGTCCTGCATGCTTGGTAGGGTTATACCACTGGCGGATGCGGTTGTAAAATTCTTCCATAGGGCACTTCCCCGCATCGTGAATCTCGCCGCATGCTCGTCAGACGTACAGGCATTGATCGGTGGGGTGTCCTTTCTTGCCACACTTCAGGAAAGTCAGGCGCTTCCAGCAACGTAAGTTGTCGTTTCTGATCGATCCACAATGACTGCACTTCTTTATCGCCCCTTGATCGACTGCGTTGGAGTCGCTTCGTTTGCCTGATCGTGACTCGCCAGGCTGATTGCGCCCCTGGTTGATCGCGCATAGTAGCAATCATATAGCGGCGCTGATTGCCATCACTTCCACTATCATAAGCACCTGATTCTTCGCTCCCAGACGTTACCTTGATCGCACGTACGCTCCTAGGCTTTCGCGTCGCGGCCGGTGCTCGATCGTCGCCGGATTTTGGCGGAATCGGCTAGTGCCTACTGCCGCTGTTGGCTGATACCACTTGTTGCGTGCGTATGCCCGCAACGTTTCTTCCAAGTACGAAGCACGATCCAAGCGTAGGAGAGCCAGCTGATAGGCGAGTTCGCGATTGGCCAGAGTGTCCAGAAAATGTTGGACATGTTCGCGCAGATTTTCGGGCGGTCCATATCTGATCGGTAACTTAGCTCGCAGTCCCGCCACATTCAGTCGGTGCAAATATTCGATAGGACTTTCGTCTGATCGATGCTTCATATAATAATACTGGCGGGATACCGATTGACCAGTTCCACAGTATTGTACTTCGAATTCATCCACGAGACTTTTCCAACTTGATCGGGTGGTTCTACTCAACTGTCGATGCCAGTTGCGCGCTGGTCCCTTCAGTAAATCGCCCAGGATTAGACATTTTTCAGGATCAGAAGCTTGATCGCGCATAAATGCTGACTTGAGACGACTGATCCAGTTCCTCGCTTGATCTTCATCCCCTTCTTTTCCCGAAAATTCTTTCAAATCGCTGATCGCAGACGTCCGAATTCTGGCAATTGGCTGCTGATCAGGTGTCCCAGTATACGCGGATGCCACTGTGGCTCGCCGTGTCAGTGTGATCGGTTCATCAGGGTCGACGTAGTCAATTTGAGACCGTTGATCGTGAAACGAGTGCACGGATTCCATATCCACATCTTTTACCGTCGTCGACCTATCTGGTTTCGACTGCTGACCACGCAACGAGTGTACGGACTCCATATCGACATCCTAGATCGACGCAGCTCTTCCTTGATTTGGCTGGCGGATTTTGGCACCAACGACTCCAGGTGACCACTTACTGCTCTCTTCAGCTAGAAACTTCTTCATGGCTTTGTCAAAAAAACATCTGCCACTGTGGCCCTTGATCGTTTTCTGTCTTGATCGACTGAGGTTCCGTCTTGACAACCGGCAATTTGGAGTTGTCCTTCTGGAAAACTTCCATTCTGGTTATCTTGGGCTCCATACACCCAGCGCTACTTGACTCAATTCCCTGATGTTCACCCTCTGAAGGGGCAGATTCGTAGCACGATGACCCCGAATGTCCCGCTACGTTGATTGACGGACTTGCCTCAATCTTCAACGAGGATTGTGGTGGTGAACTGGGGAAATCTTTATCGTCTGCTTCGCCCACGATGGGTATCAACAGGGAATACAACAGCTGGGTGGCCTCTGCAAGATCTTCGGAGTCCTGATCGAATACTTCCTCGGCATAGTAGGCGCCTGTTATCATACCAGCCTGCTTGATCAGGCGTATTAGCCTTAGCACAATCGGTATCTTATCTTTTCCCTTCGTGATTGGCTGGTTGACCGGTCTACTCAGCTTCCCGCTGATCGTGACCCCGAGCAGGCTCATGATCGAGTTCGTCATCAGGTAATCTTCCAGGTGATCTCGGTAAATCTTTTGGTAAAATGTCTTTACCAGATCGGCTTCCGTTGGCGGCGTACTTGATCGGCTTTTGTCGCTCTCCGACCCAGGCGCTTTGATCAACATCTTCGGTTGGTCGGTCTTGTAATACTTCTCCATCGGATCCCCATCTGGATCATTATATACACGTATTTTTGGCGGATCATAACTTGCGTTATGATCCGCATGGGCTCCCGAAGGAGCCTCGGGAGGTGGTTGAGGCTCCCCCTCTTTTACGTCATCTGGATTCCTCCCCAGGTCCTGATGATCGGCATTTCCTTTCTTCTTCAGGCACGACGACGGCGAACTGCCCTCCGTCGTCACAACCACCTCCTCCTTTTCCACCTTGATTTTCACCTCTTGCATCAGCTTCCGTTTTCACTTTCACATCCGCGCTATCTTGCGTAGAATCGCGGTGATATCCCGCGTCGCCCAAAGATCCGGGCACGCGTACCATTGTGGTGGAGCGGCTGATCGAAGTTTTTGAGACTTGATCAGGCGGTA
>CM047584.1:18971897-18983797 GCA_026184515.1 Peronosclerospora sorghi
CAGGGCCTTGAGGCCGTAAAGGCGAGGTTCAATGCCCTCATCGCCCATGAGGCGAGTTGTAGTGGAATTCATTCCACGTCCACGGGGGTGCGCCCCCCGTTGTCATTTAAGATAAAGGAATTCACCGGTGAAAAGGGTGGTAACCTTTATGTGTGGCTTCAAGAGGTCGAAACGGCCTTCGCCACAGCGAATGTGATCGCAGATCACTTGCAAGTGGGACTTGCATTGACCCATATTACGGGTAAAGCCCTTACATGGGCGTTTACGTGTCCGGATTTGGTCACGGACGTGTTCCCGACCTGGGAAGTCCTTAAGCAAAAGCTTATGGACATGTATGCCACGCCTGATCTGATTTTCCAGAATCAGTTGGCGTTTCTGAGGTGCCGTCAGGGCACTAAGGACTTGGAAACATATATCCAAGAACTTAAGAACCTGTTGGCAGGGATGTACTCGAAAGCGTATTCGGACGATGTGTCCATCCCCGTCTTCATGGGAGGCCTGAAGAAGGGCCAGCACGTTCGGAGCTCTTCCGAAGCCGACCCCACTCCCTGGGGGAGGCGTTTAAGATGGCGTTTAACGCCGAGAGGTACTTTCGTTCCTCTAAGGTGGGTCCCGAACCCATGGACCTAAGTCAGGTCGAAGCGGAGGAGAAACCTTCCGCTAAGAGCCACGCTGACTCTATCTCGTTGGGTTCTGAAGCGGAGCTTCATGCAATGCTACAGCGTCAGGGACCTCTGAGATGCTTCCTGTGTGGAAGTGCGGATCATCTGCGGAACAGATGTCCGCGGAATCCCCAGCGAGATATTCGCTTGAAGGGGCCGAGGGTAGGTAAGAAGCCATTGCCCAAGCCGTCGGGAAACAAAGGCTCCCAGTAGGTGCGGGGCGCCCTACTGGGGGATCCCTCAGTGCTGTTAAGCCCCAGGGTAGGGGCCGACATCACAAAGCCCCGAGGTAAACGGTGTTTTCTAGCACCTAGTTGGTGTACCAGCCAGGTTTGCTGGTAGTCCTTGCGGACGTGAAAGGCTTTGATAAGCCATGGAGACTCTTGATAGACTCTGGAGCGTCTGACAATTATGTCAGACGGGCTTCTTTGGAGAAGAGTCGGCTGTATGCCGAGTCCCTAGAGGCACGTTATCGTGCCGTTGTCACGGTCCGTCTTGCGACGGGCGTACATGTTTATGTACCCAAGGTCTCGATTGACCTTAAGCTGAAGTTTGCAGACTTCGAAAGCTTAGAACGTTGCCTAGTCCTGGATTTGGACTCGAGGTATGACCTAATTCTGGGCATGAAGTGGCTGGAACGCCACGAGCCATGGATAGACTGGAAGTCTAAATCCATTGGCTCAACGCACCCACGGTCGGGTGAAGCGCATTTATTGGCGAGTCATGAACCCACCTTTGCTCGGTCGCAAAAGCGATTCTGGCGTGAGACTCACCATTCTCGCCTATATCGGCGGTTAATCCCCACGCCTATATAGGCGAGAATGATGAGTCGCCAGTGGTAGAGGTGGCTCCCTCTGAGGTTAAGCGCGCGGCGCTTCCTAGAGAAGAGACACAAGGTTTGTCTGTTCTGCAGGTCGGGGTTCCCGACCACGCCATGTTCGGCGAAAAGGTTGCGACTCCAGTGGTAGGGGTAGAGACACCTGTGGTTAAGCACGAGGCGCTTCCGAGCGAAGAGACCCGTAGTTCGTCTCTTTCGCACGTCGGAATTGATTCCAACCACGCCTTATTAGGTGAGACCGGCGAGTCACCGGTGGTAGATGTAGATACCTCTGTGGATAGGCGCGATGCGCTTGTGGTGGAGTGGCTGATCAAAGTTTTTGAGTCTTGATCAGGCGGTACCACGGCGCCCTGACTGCAGACTGACGAAGGGGGTCCTCCGGTTGTCCTTGACTGCTTGTGTTTCTGCTCACCTTGTGTACCCGATGGCTTAGGCGTGGGTAGCTCTACAGGTGGCGGGGATGGCACCCTACAATTCCTTGTGGCAAGACTGAGTTGACTCGTGATGAGTCGACTGATGCGATCAGGAGATGATGAGGCGCAATCAAGCTTGAATCACGTGCGATCAGGTTTGATCAACAGTGATCAGGCTTGGGCAGGCACTAAGAGTCGTCGATCAGCGGTGATCAGACTTGATCAGGTGCTAAAAGTCGCTGATCAGCTAGTTGGTGTGAGATGCGAGCAGCTGAGCGCGGATCGCGAGTCGCTGTGTGTCGATCAGGTGTTGATCGGCGAAGGGGGTACTCTATCAGGCAGTGGAAGTCTTTACTGCCCGATCACAGAGCCTTTTTAAGCTTAATCCGTCAATAGAATACCCAAAGTACCTTGTATTCCAAACTTAAGCCCTAGAGGGACGGTCGATCAGCGCGTTCTACGGGCTGATCGACGATTACCACTAAAATCCACCTAGTGTTCCCGTGGGGCGCTTGAAGCAGCCGAACAACTAGGGACCAAAAACGTGGATTTATGGGGAAGAGGTGAGAGCGCACTGCTCGATCACGTTCCCAAGACCAAAAAAATCTTTAAAAGAAAAACCGCTGACACAGCGGGCGGATTTGCGGGTGAGTTCGCACACTCTACGCCTACCGGTGGGCCAAAAAGTGCACTAAGTGCTCCCTCCCGGGACGTAGAGGTATTTATTAGTAAGGGAGGCGCAAAGGTGCCGTCCCTGAAGCGATCTGCACGATCGTACGCAAAAGGAGAAATGTATTATTGTTTATATCCTAATATCTACCAAAAACCTAATATCAGCCAATCAGAACTACCCATTCCTACGCATTTTGTCGACCATTCGACCTGATTCCTTGGCTTACCTTCCGGTTACTGTTAGGTAACTGGTCCAGTTGTCGCATCGTCTCAGACGTCCCGTCTACGTCTCGTCCCTGTCCGCCACCGTTGTGTCAACAGTTGTACCGACTGAGGTACCAACTGTGGTACCGACTGTGGTGCCCACTATCATACCACCTTTTGTACCGACTATTGTACCGACAAAATTTGTGGTAACTTCTACCACCGCTACACCTATAGGGGTGTCCACAATTATGCCCCTAATTACGTACCAATTTTACGGTACGCTTTACCACAGCCGCCCCTGAACCCCGTCCCAGCCGGACAGCGGTTGGGGCGGGGGTCGATCATACCGTTGTCGCGTTTCTACCCATTAGTCATGACAGCCTCGATCATGGTCGACATCAATCAATCATGATGTCATAGGTAATGCAATCTGCACCCATCAACCTGCCCTATCTCCTTTGAGCGAGTCGCAGGTGAGGAGAGCGGTGCCACTCATTCAAGCGTAGCATCCCCGATAAAGCCCTTGTGATCATTCATTCTTGTACTTCTTCCGCGAGGCTGATCATGGAGACGACCGCAGGTGGAAGCTCACCACTCGATCGTTCCGCGGTCGACAGCTTAGTCTCGGTGGTCCACCAGGCCTACGCGCAGCAAGAGACCATAAAAGCGCTGCAGGAGAAGATTCGTAAACATCAGGAGGAAATATTCGTGCTGACCGGCTCACTCTCCGTACTTGAAGACTCCACCCGCCTTCAACAGAAGCGGTACGAATGCGTCGCACGTAAGCTCGCCGACCGCGAGCAGCAGATCAAGTTGTTCCGTGAGTGACCCCTGCGCGACTACGTCCGCACCACCGTTAGCGACCTCAAGTCCCGACTGAAGACATCCGAAGAGACCCTGGCCGAACAGCAAGGTCAGATACGTGATCCGGAAGGTGTACACGCCCGGGACCGGTATCTGCTATCGGCCCACGAAGAGACCGTCGATCATCAGGCGCAAGAAATCTCGCGTCTTGAGGCATCTCAGGATCACGCAACGCTCGACCGACTCCGTCAGCGCCTGATCACGGTGCAACGCAAACGCTACCACATTCTATCAGAGAACAAGCGCCTGTCCGAGAAGCTGGCTAAGCTCTCATCCAAGGCTCGCAAGCGAAAAATCCAGCGTGATCGTATCCGGACGGAGAATGAGACCAATCTTAACAATATGAACAACCTCGTTACTGCCCATGCTCGGGCCGACGAGTTATCTGCACGCCTCGACACGGTGTCGGCCGACACGGCTGAGCTGTAGAGACTGCGCATTCAGAGTTCCAAGTTGAAAGAAGAACTTTCGACGGCGCTGCACCGTCTCAACCACGCATCTGCGGAGAGCGACGCACTGCGCCACGAGTTGCAACGCGTTCAGTATGAGGCGGAGCAACTGCGTGCGCAACTTTCCGACATCCACAACATGTTGGAGGGTGTAGCATTACGCCTGCAAATCACTACGAGCGCCGATTCCACTAATGAGGGGATTAACCTGGCTGCCAGCCCGTCTGCTACTTCAGGTGGTCCGTCTACAAGTTCCTTTATCAGACCGGCTTCAACACCCAAAAAACGCACTCGGCGCTCCCAATCCACCTCCCGGTCCAAGCGACAACGTCTGGCCTCTGCTATTTCCGAAAATAAGGAGCTTTCACACGATATTTGTCCGCTTGGTCAGCCAGATGATACTAAAGGACGCGCTCGGCGCTCACAATCCACCTCCCGGTCTAAGCAGCCACGTCTTGCCCCTGCTATTCACGATAAGAGCTGGTCACCACATGATATTTGTCCGCCTGTCCAGCCGGAGGGTGTCCAAGGTGGTTCTTCTGCTTTTCTTGGCGCGCAAATTCCGTCCAGTCCCACAATCAGCGAGTTGGGCAGTGAAGGCCCGCATGATCTAGACTCTGCCGAATTCCCCTTCCCCCGGAAGGGTGACTTCAAGTCGCTGATATTGTTACCGGGTGAGGCGACTGACGACGCCATCTTGCCGTGGACCTCGGAGCAAATCAGCGGCTTCGATCTGGGTAGCGTCTCAGTAAAAGTGGTATTAGAGTACTTGACACGTCCCGTGGGATGGCTTTTCCCCACCGTCACGGACGCCCCTGTGCCTGACGAGTGGTGCAGTCCCCTGATTACCCAATCGGCAGTGAAATTATTGTAATCGAGGCGCCCGAGGGATTGTTTCAAGCATATGTTGCCTCCCATCTCGTTCTGCTCGGTCGGCTGGTTTGCTGACTTCAAGGAGAGGTACCAGACATTCCTGGACCAACATGCGCAGGCGATCTGGGAATCCACTCATTACCTCCACGTAGATCAGGTCATCAGAGAGCGCGACGCCTTTTTTCGAGAATTTTACGAGGGTCGGCGCCAACGTAGAAGCCGCGCCGGGGCAGCATGGAAAAAGGTCGTCGAGTTCGTACTGCAAGGCATGACCAGCGGGGAGTGCAATCTCGACATCTTCTTGGATCCAGCGATTTCACACTGCGCCCGTAATCGCCCCCTGAGATACTCCCCGGCTGTCGACGGCACGGCACCTGGTACCCAGGGTACCTATCGGACCCACCGCCTTCGACCTTGAAGGATGCGTTGTGCGAGGTGGACGTCGTTGAGCCTTGGCGACTACAGTATCGCCTTTCCACGGACAATCACCCCGGCAACAAGATTACCCGCCTTCGTCGCAAATTTTACGGATCGAGCTAGATCGCTGATCATCTTTTCTTCTTCAATCGATAAACATTCTTGATCATAGTAATTCCAATTGTTGCTTCATCTTTTTCAGTATATCCACATAAATCGCTCTTCCATAGTTTCATCTGACGTTACTCCATCACCATATTGCGTAATACCCACCGTAAATTCACCACTTTAAGTCAATCGTTATTTCTCCATTAATCGTAAGTCTCGTCAACAGCTTTTCCTCCAATCACAGCTTCTTCAATCATAATCCACAGTCAGTTAGTCGGTCATGCACTAGTGGGACTCTTCATCCACCTGTATTACATCAAACCGGTGTTTGGTAATCATCTTTTGTTCGAAGTCCTTGATTAGGGCATCACAGTTCAGATCGGCCTCGTCTACCCATGACGGCTCATCATGACCCTTCCAATATACTTGATATTCACGCAACGTTCTGCCGTATCTGGTCTTTCGACCAGATCGGACATCGGTGTCGCGATGAACTTCGAATTCGTCCGGCTCTAGAGTCCTCTCCAAGCTGTCCTCGGGTAGTAAAGCTTCATCGAAATCAAATGATCCTCTACCCCAGATGCTAGCACAGTAGTAGGTCTATTTGGAAACTCTTTGACCAGTTTCAACTTGGATAGGTGCAAGAATTGAAATATGCGATAGTCGTTACCAGCTGTAATCAACCTTGCCGCATGATCACCAATCACCTCGTCGACTCTGAATGGTCCATGCCACATATGCGCCAGTTTCTTTGCGAACCCTTTTTCACTCGATCAAGATATAACCAGACCTTCGACCCCGCTTTGATCTTGTGTGGTGTCACCTGATCATTATGCTTCTCCGCTCGGTCTGTTACTGCTTGGTGTAATCGGGTGCTCACCTGATCACGGGCGTACCGGTAGTCTTTCTGCAGCCTGTATCTCCATCGACGTGCATCGCGGTAATTACGCCGAGTTCCACCCAGTTTCAATGTCGATACTAACGATAATCGTGGATCCCACCCATACGCAAATAAAACGGCGTTTCTCCACGAATGCGATCTGGGGTCGAGTTCAGCGCGAATACCAGTCGCTCTGCATACGAACTCCAATCCTTCTGACCGACATCTGATACGTACATCTTAATCGCTCGTGTAATCGTCTGTACTGTTCTCTGGTTTGCCGTTCGCCTGTGGGCGGTATGCCATAGTTGCACTCTGCCGCTGTCCCACGATTTTGTTGAACGCACGAAACACCTCGGACATAAAACCGGGTTCCCGGTCGTGTCTAATCACCTCACTGGCTCCAAATCGTCGGAACACACATTCTTTGTAATTTTCAGCGACTTTCTGTGCTGTGCGAGACGATCCAGCTTTTGCAATTACCATACCCGTGAACAGATCACTCCATATCAACAACTCTGTATGCCCATCAGTCGAACGAGGTAGCGACGGAATATGGTCCATGGCTATCACTTGGAACGGGTACGTAGCCTCAATATTTCCAGGCGACATCCCTTTGATCGTAGATTGACCCTTCCCCGTCTCACAATCTACACATTGCCCGACGAATCTTTGCACGCTACGAAATAACCTACGCCAATAAAAGTATCGTCTGATTCGCTGATAGGTTCGCCCTATACCCTGGTGTCCCCCTCCAAACTCGCATGATAATGGTGGAGGACGTCCGCATGTAGGGTTTCCGGTACGACCAGCTTAATAGAAGAACGTCGCTCATCTCGATCATCTCGATCGCAGCTGGCTTTTCCTTTAGCCATATTTCCGCAGTAGATCAACAACCCTTGGTCGTCGGCATCATAACAATCGGCAATTTTTGCGCACTCTTTCACCTCGTCTGCGCTCAGTTGTGACACGTTACCATTCAAGTAACATCGCAAATCACAGATCCACTTTTCTTCGTCTTGCGCCTTTTTAACACGTTCCGTCCTTATCCCTTTTATGGGTACTTCAGGCACATTGATGATTGCGTTTGACGAGGGTTATGTGATCGCATCGTCACCAGCACTTGTGCGGCAGTGGGATCTTCCTTCCAAGTAATCACCTCAGGCAATCTGTTAAGATCGACCAATTCTTCCAGCTGTTTCCCGTCATTGATCTCACATCGTGCCCCATCCCGCATGGCAGTGGTGGTGATGCGATCGGCACTCTTGTTCCACTCCCGTTTAACCTAGAACAGGTCATGGTTAGTCCATTCGCGAATGAGTTTCAACGCGCGCTGTTGCAATACTCGCAACCGCGGAGCTTTACACTCTATTTCGCCACGCATTTGCCTGATCACCAAATTCGAGTCTCCACACACAACTATCCTTCCTTTGGGATATTGCGATAGTAGATCCAAACTTAGCAGCAGTCCTTGGTACTCGGCTTCATTCACCGTCATGTTGGGTGCATGGTCCGCAACCGCGATCATGATCTTCCAATCCGGCAGCTTCCACACGATAGCACCGAACGCACCAAAACATCGCTTAACGCTAGCAGACCCATCGAAGCTGATCCCAAATAGCTCTTCGCCTTTCTCTACCGTGGGAGGTGGTACTTCAATCGTTTGTAGAGGCTCCTTTTTCGGTGCGATTGCGATCAGGGCTTCATCAATTTCAGTGCGAGGGGTGATACTTGCGGCCAGCGCCCCTAGTACCTCCTCTTCTCCATGCAAACATTTCTTGATCTCCAAGTCCCACTGTGACAAGATTGCAGCCCATTTTCCCAGTCGTCAATCTAGCCCGTTGGACATCAATAGCCACTTCAACGTGGATAGACGTGACAGGACAACGATCGCCTTTCCGACCAGCATCGTAAAGTAGACGTCTAGAATTTGTAGAAGGGCCAAAACTTCCTTTTCAACGGGGCTGTAATTCAGCTCACCGCTCTTCAGTGTCCGACTGGCAAATGCGACGGGGCAATATACTTGGTCATGCTCTTGCACCAACGCGGCAGACACTGCCAACTTACTGGCATACACCACAATCACCGGCGTCTTTGCTTGGTCGAAATGTTGCAGAGTTGGGGCTGACGCATTTTTTTTCTTTCAGCATGCTGAATGCCACTCGCGCCCTGGTTAATCGATCATCCTCGTAAGCCGTGCTCTCATTGACCAATGCCCGGCTCCTTAACTTGATAATCAATTTATCGTAATTCATAGAGCACAGCAGCATAAATCGCAAAGTCTTCGATAAATCGACGGTAATAATTCAGGCTCCCCAAAAACGATTGCATAGCGCGTAAAGTACCAGGAAAAGGCAAATCGATCAGATCATCCAAATTCTTCGATTCGATTCCAGATCACGGCCAGAGACGTGATGTCCCAAATAAGGCACTTAACTTCTCTCCCAATACGATTTGACCACGCTGATCGACAAGTTCCACTGATCGCACTTCTCCAACAGGTTTCGCACCCTGTCACACAGGGTTGTCCATGTAGGTGCCGGGATCAAAATGTCATCGATATAGGACCGTCGCTGCAACACAGACGGGCCTCAGGCTTGGTCAGGCTCTCCCGTAGTAAACACATACGATGACTCATCAGCACCGTCCTTGACCTTGAGATATCCATATAATGCATTGTCAATTAAACGCTGGTAGATCTGCGAAGCGTTCTTAAGGCCGAAGGGCATCCGATTTCCTTCAAATAATCCGAACGGAGTCACAAACGCCGAAATCTGCCGCGCTCGATCGGTCATAGACACAACCCAAAACCCACTCGCCATATCCAAAGAGCAAACCACAACGCTTTATCCAAATACTCGAGCAAATCAGAGATCAGAGGCATATGGTACACCATCAAACGCGTGAGTTGATTCACCGCGCGATAGTCGATACATAACCGAATATCCACCCCATTCTTCTTTACAATAATCACTATAGGTGATGCCCAGGGTGACGTAGAAGGTTGGATAATCTTCGTGGCCAACAGCCCCTTGATTAAAGCCGATAACTTCTCGCGAAATTGTGGAGCGACCTTCCGACACTTTTGAGCGATCGGGCGTGTATTTCCTACATCAATATCGCAAACAACTCCACATGCATCCGGAGGAAGCGCGTTTCCTTTTCCGATCAGCAGATGTTTCTTCACCCAAATTATGTCGTGAAATTGGTCAATCTCTTCTGCTGTGTTGATCAGTGGGTCTCCAACTTGCAAATCATCCTTGGTCACTTCTTTGGTGCTTGCGGATACTTCAGGCAGCGTGGCAAGTTGTTTTTCCAGCTCTTCCACGAACAAATCTCCGCCTTCATGGTAGCATACTTGGTCATCGGTAGGAATTACACCGAATTCACCGGTATCGGTTGATACGGTATGTTCACGCATATCTTGACCAGGACCATCTCTTGTAGCAGGTCGTTTAACTTCGTGACCAAGGGTCAGACCTTTCACACTCGGCTCCTGATTGCCCTTTTCTTGCACTTATTGTACCTTAGCGGTCTTCCGGTTACTAATGTCACCGATGCCGTGGCCGAGTCCGCAGGTCGAACTAAAATTCTCTGAGAAATAGAGTACTCCTTTTTCTCGAAGCCTCCACCGATTCAGTATGTGGTGAAGTGTACCACAAATTTGGTTACTTTTGGTCAAGGCAGTTGGTCGAGTTTCCGATTGGTCTAAACAAGGGGGCTTTTTAGCCTATCAGATTCAAGGAGTATCAAGAACGCAGGTCTTGGGTGAGTCACCTGACATTGGGTATTTTACATAATTTTGTGTGGGTACATTAGGGACCATAGGGAGGTAGTATTATTGGTTAGTTGCGGATTTTCCAAGTAAAAGTCTTTTGGTCTAGGAATAAGTGGCAAAAACCTCTTCTTGTCTTGGTCTACACTGCAGCAAGGGCTCGCCGTTATTCTTTTCACGTACACTAGTCGCCTCCGCCCGCCGAGGAGTGTTTGGGGGAAGAGGGTTGAATTATCCCCTCTCGCCTGTTATACCCGGTCTGGACGCACCGCACGCGCACTTTGGCCCACCGGAAGTCCCTCGACGGGAGTACGATTTGGCGATCTCGACAGTTTGACTGAAGTACGTTTGGAACGTGCTATTCACTGGATTGGTCTTTACGTGGAGATATCGTTTGTGGAGTTTCACGGGCATATTGGGTCTTTACGTGGACATATTGGCTCATTGTAACATTGGTTGGAGTTTAGACCGGTTTTGGTCTTCTCTCATATTGAACAGGGGCTAGACCGGTTGATTGGTCTACCCTCTATTATTTCTTATTGGTCAGCTCTAGATCGTTTGAACGATCGACCTATTGGAATTTATCTTTTGGAAGTGTTTCTGGTCTGTACGTACCTGGGGTGAAGAGTTCCGCCCTAGGTACACCTAGACAGCACGGTCTCATATTCAAGACCGAATCAGATCGATCTGCGATCCCGATCCACCGAGTGTGTAACTAGCTCACTCCAATGGGTACACAAGGTGAGATGGTCTTAAGTTAATCGGACCAGGTGTCTTTGGATGATGACCGGTCGTCTGCCAGCAGCGGACGATCGGACCAGATTTCGAGTGGAGGTCCGCGGGGTACCCCCCCCGTAAGTTGGAAGGCTGGGCACGATGGTGGTGGTCAGGTTGTCGATACAAATGTATTCGATTTCGAACTTGACTCCACCACAATGGTGCGCGTGCCCGGATCACTTGGTGATCGTGGATATCACCGCTAGGTGTCATCAAAGATTGAATATGAAGATTTGAATTTGGAATCGTTCTGGAGAGGGCGTAAGGAAAATCTATCACCTTACGTCTTCGTTCTCGATAAAGATGGCGATGTCCGGTCTGGCCTGGTGGAGGACCAGATCGGGATTAATAATTTTTTTCCTCCCCAAAAGGCTCCCACCGGAGCCGATCGGGACTATAGCAAGTCCTGCTATAGTCCCGGAAAGGATCAGGACCTTGGTCCTGATCCTATGTATGTGCATAAAAAAAGTTGATGGAAAATTAAAAGACGAAAAATACTTGGAGGCTGATCAGAACGATGAGACCAACCTCCCCAAGGTTCTCAAGGTCCCCAAGATTCCCAAGAAAGGGTTGGGAATGCCGGCCGACGAAGACGACCTCGAAGAAAAGTCGCAGGTCGGAGATGGAGGCATCACTGAAGAAGACCTAAACAAGATGTATTACATTTTTGAGCTGAAACGATTTGTTCGCTTTGACGTGGTCTTTCGGGTGTTGAACCTCCAGATCCCCGATCATCTTCTCGGTCCCACTACCGAGCCGATCCAGAGTGATTGCCCATTACTGTTGGTGAAGAACTTGGTGGCGATGTTGGCGGAGGTTGGCATTAAAATGCAGAACCCCGCCGATGTCCAAAAACTATTTGAATTTGAGACTTGGAGGCTGAAATCGTCGATGTCGACCTTCCACGACCATTTGGTCCCACTGGTGGGGGCGGTTCGCCGCCCAACTCCCACCGCAGCAGTGAA
>CM047584.1:19005441-19022678 GCA_026184515.1 Peronosclerospora sorghi
ACGCCGTTGACAGAAGGTGACCAAAATTTTGCCTTCGCTTCGCCACACTCGCGCTGGTCAACCGGCAGAGGTTGGAGGATCAGTCCGATCGGACTTTACTCCGCACCCAACATGGTGACCTGGAGAGACAGATCGGCGAGTTGCAGGTCGTGCTCAAGGACAAGATCGAGAAGGTCTAGTCCTTTCAGAGCCGATCGGATGCCTGGACACAGGAGTCAAACCATCGTTGGGCGGCCGTAGATAGGTGCCACCAACAGTTGACCGACTTGTTGTACCGGCGTCCAGCTGCAGGCTCAAGCGTTGAACGATCTGCATCGGCCGCTCTGATCGATATGCACCAAGATCGGAAAAGACGCCATTCATTGGCCAAACGTCAATATTCCAAGATTCCAAAAACTTCCAAGAAGCGTAAGGACGCGTCGAAGGGCTCAAGGGCGCGGGGCGTGGCGCGCGACTCCGAACTCGGGGAGAAGCGAGCGGTGCTTCAAAATAAAGCCAAGACGCTGGTGAACCTCCCAAGCCCAAGATCGGACGCAGGTGACACGTCTATCATCACCAAATCGCATGCGCCCTTACGCCCCCGCGCTGCTCACATCAAGCGTATAGAGATCTCCTCCGGAGAGAACTCGGGGTACGGATCGGGAGATTCTGAATTTTTGATCACTGCTTTCTCCAAGTCCCGATCCAATCAGCGCCGAGGTCTTGTTCCCGCGAAGCCTGCGTCAGGGGATGCTAAGGTGATCAGATTACAGGGTGATGGTGTTGCACGAACGCGTAAGTTAGCCGGATAGGCGCCTTCGTTCCTGCCCGGCACATCTGGGCTGCGACATCACGCCCGATTGAAAGGGGTGTCGATCGGATATCTACCTCTTCCATCGCTGACTTCAGATGCCACTTTGCCATGGTCAACGGGGCAGATCGGTATCTTGCCACGATAAGCCCTGACCAAGCAAGATCTAGCCCGGTCGATGTCCCGACCAGATTTCTAGCTCTTCCCTACAGCTTTGAAAACCCCTGACCCGTCTGCGTGGCGGGCGGATCTGGTCACGGAACCGCAAATCGCCCGTCTGTATGCCGATCGACCATGGGAAGTGCTGCTCAGCGCCAAGTTGGACTCCATATTCGCGTCGACTCCTTGGATCGATTCGCTTCTGGGTCGACTTCAGGCTTTTAATACAGCCCACTGCCAGGCTATCTGGGAGTCCACCCACTATCTCATCCTTCCCGCTGGTCGAGCGCTACGTGACGAAGACCTGATCCTGTTTCGGAAGAGCCGGAAACAGCGCCGGCGTCGGGCGTGCAAGGCCTGGCTGACCCTATGCCAGTTTATTCTGGAAGGGATGCTGGCCCGCGAGTGCTATACCTCCTCCGCGATTGATTATCAAGTGTAATTTTAAACAACATCGACATCTTTCTGTATGCGGTGTTTTTTCATATGGCCAAGCGTCGCGTTGAGAGCCCCGGGGCGTTGACTGAGGACGGCATATGGTCTCCCGGTCTTCATTGTGA
Organism: Peronosclerospora sorghi; assembly: GCA_026184515.1. Classification (NCBI taxonomy): domain Eukaryota; phylum Oomycota; class Peronosporomycetes; order Peronosporales; family Peronosporaceae; genus Peronosclerospora; species Peronosclerospora sorghi. Next base: position 19,006,951 of record CM047584.1, read on the forward strand.
CGAGACGATCGTAGACCTGAAAAACGCCTTGATCTAGATCGATCGGAAGGAGACCTGGCATAACCAGCATCAGGACCAGTTCGAAGACCATCCTGCATTAACTATCGGTCGTCTGTGGGGTGATTGCGAATTTTGATGCGGCAGATAGCTGACCAGATAATCCATAATACATGTCATCATTCTTTCCAAATTCCTGATCACCTGATCACTTGACCAAATTTCATCACTTTCTCCAAACTTGTACCAACACGTTATCACACACAGTTTCCATCCACATAGCGAAAATTATCACCACGTTCGTCACTCCACTACTCCAGTTCATCACAGTTCATCACACTAATTCACAATAATTCAGACCTTACACATATTCACACAGATCGATATACTGATCGGTGCTACTGCGTGTCTTGATCTTCATCTTCATGAGTCTGAATCACTTCGAAGTGATTCCGACTGACTCGTTCTCGCTCAAACTCTCGTAGCAGTGCTCCACAATTTAGATCGAGTTCGTCAATCCAAGTTGCTTCGTCATGATCCTTCCAGCGGACCAGATAATCTCGGTGGGTGCGACCGAAACGTGTCTTCTTGACCGATCGGACATCTAGCACCTTTTCCACCTCGAATTCGTCCTCTTCCAATGGCCTTTGCCAACTGACTTCCGCATCAGAGCTTCGTCAAAATCGAATCTCTCCGCTATGTCCACCAGACAGGGCATCTTAGGCCGATCGGGGAACTCTCTGACCAGCTTCAGTTTGGACACATGCACGATCGAAAAAACTTTATAATCCGTGCCGATCGTGATCAGACGGACAGCATGCCTACCGATCAGCTCTGCCACACGGAAAGTACCGCGCCACATATGAGCCAACTTCTTTGCATAGCCTTTCTTGACCCGATCGAGGTATAACCAGACCCTCGCCCCTGGTTCAATACCATGAGGGCGGACCTGATCGTTATTCCGATCTGCTCGATCTTGCGTGGCCTGACGCAACTTTTCGTTGACGACTTCTTTCGCATGATGATAATGCTTCTGGACCTGCATGCGCCAACGACGGGCATAGCGATCGAGGGTCCGAGTGTAGCCGATCGGTATCGCCGCTTCAAGTGTCGATCGAGGGTCCCATCCATACGCCAGATAGAAAGGCGTTTCTCCTCGGACCCGATCGGTTGAAGAGTTGAGTGCGAATACCAGTCTCTCTGCATATTAGTCCCAGTCACGTTGGTCCGGATCGGCCACATACATCCTGATCGCCCTTGTTATTGTCTGCACCATGCGTTCAGCCGATCCGTTCGCTTGCGGACGATATGCCATCGTCGCGCTCTGCTTCTGGCCTAGCATGTTATTGAACGATCGGAACACCTCAGCCATAAAACCGGGTTCCCGATATTACATGATGACCTCGCTGGCGCCGAATCTTCGGAACACACATTCTTCGTAGCTCTGGGCGATCTGCTCCGCAGATCGGTATGCACTCGCCTTTGCGATCACCAGACCAGTTAATAGGTCGATCCAGATCAGCGGTTCAGTGTTGCCGCGTCGATCTGGGCAGCGACGGTATGTGATCCATTGCTATCACCTGGAAAGGGTACGTAGCCTCGATATTTCCGGGCGATCGGCCCTTGACTATCGGTCTGCCCTTTCCGGTCTCGCAATATGGGCAACAGCCCACATATTTCTGCACGCTCCGAAAAAGTCCTCTCCAGTGAAAGTGGGACCTGATCTTGTGGTATGTCCTTCCTATGCCTTAATGTCCCTCTTCTAGACTCACATGGTAGTGATGAAGGACGTCCGGCTGTAGCAACTCAGGGATCACCAGTTTCGCTAGTCGATATCGATCGGCACTGTCTTGATCAATGTCACGGCAGTAATACAGAAATCCATTGTCGTCCACATCGTAACTGTCGGCGATCTTGGTACACTCTTTCGCCTGATCATTTGTTAACTTGGACAGCTCACTGCGCAGATAGGACTTCAAGTTGACGATCCACTCTTCTTCGTCCTGTCTCTTGAGGATCCGTTCCGCCCTTAGCTGTTGTACAACGTACTCACTCAGCCTTTCCTTTGGGAGCGATCGGCAAGACTTCTGAGCTCGCGATCTAGTCGCCGTCATCACATGAACCTAATCAGGGCTGTCATTGGGCTTGATCAACTCCGGGAGCCTGTTTATCTTCATAAGTTCATGTAGAACGGCCTCCTCGGTGATCGTCGCCCCGATCTGGTTCGGCATAGCTTGGGTCGCGAGGTGATCGGCGCTTCTGTTCCAATCCCGTTTCACGTGCAATAGCTCGTGGTTGGGATAGTATTTCAGTGACTTCATCACCCGATCATTCAGCAACTTCAGCCGTGGTGCCTTACAGTCGATCTCCCCGTTGATCTGCCTTATCACTAGGTTGGAGTCACCATATATGATGATCCGCCCTTTCTTTTGTGATGACAGCAGATCAAGACATAGAAGGAGTACCCGATATTACGCCTCGTTGACGGTTATGTCAGGCGTGAAATCGGCGGCGGCTGCTACTATAGACCATTGTGGTAACTTCCACAGTATGGCACTATAAGAGCCGACCTTCTTCTTCACGCTAGACGATCCGTCAAAACTCAAAACCAGGAGTTCCTCATCCCGATCGACGATCGGTGGAGGCCGTGAGATTGACTGTCGAGGTTGCTTCCTTAGGGCAATCGCCATCAGAGCTTCATGCACTTCAGACCGAGGGGTGATACTGGCAGCTAATGTGCCCAATATCTCTTCCTTTCCCTTGGTGCACTTGACGACCTCGAGGGACCACTGCGACAAGACAGCTGACCATCTGCCGAGACGACCGTCCATCCCATTGGCTGATAATAACCAGGCCAATGTCGACTTTCTTGAAAGAATCTTTACAGATCGGCCGACCAGTAGGTTGTAGCACACATCCAAAACCCGTAGTAAATCCAGAACTTCCTTTTCGACGATCCCATAGTTAACTTCGTTCGGCTTCAACGCCCGGATCGTAAAAGTGACCGGGTGGTACACACCATCATGTTCTTTCACTAGAGTGGCAGAAATGGCCCAATTAATATCGTACACAATGACGATCGGCATTTTTCCGGATAGAAGTGTCTGAGAATCGGTGCCGTCGCCATCTTGGCCTTCAGCATACCGAAAGCAACCTTTGCTCGCCTTATGTGATCCTTTGCTACTACGTGTGGACAATCTGCGGGCAGATCAGAGTCGTTGCCCTCCCGTAAAGTTTCCCTATCTCCTTCGAGCAACATATGGTAGTCGACTTCCCGGAGCTCGTACAGCACGGCCGCGTAAATCGCGAAGTCTTCAATGAAGCGTCTGTAGTAATTTAAGCTCCCTAATAAGGACTGCATTGCCTTCAGTGATCTGGGAAACGGGAGGTTGCTCAGTGACTCCAGATCCTTGGGATTGGCCTCCAGCCCACTGATCGACACCATATGGCCCAAATAGGCGACCTTGGACATGCCCCAAAATTTCTTCACAGCACTGATCGACAGGTTCCAGCGATCGCATGTCTCCAACAACCATTCGACCTTCTCGCACAGATCGCTCCATGACGAAGCAGGGATCAGAATGTCGTCGATATACGATCGCCTCCCCTGATTGGACGGTCTCCTTTCCCGATCGGGTTCACCCTCTGTAAATACATCATGGTTTTCGGTGGGGTCCCTATAGGTACTGATCTTGAAGTGTCCATACAGTGCGTTGTCTATCAGCCTCTTGTATATCTGGGGAGAGTTCTTCAACCCGAACGGCATACGGTTCCACTCGAACAGACCGAACGGCGTAACAAATGCGGAAATCTCGCGAGCCCGATCTGTCATCGAAACCACCCAAAATCGACTTGCCATGTCTAATGAGCAATACCACAGAGTCTTGTCGAGGTCTTCTAGTAGATCGCTGATCAGCGGCATCGGGTACACCATAAGCTTGGTCAACCGATTTACCAACCGATAGTCGATACACAACCTGATGTCGACACCGTTCTTCTTGATCACGATCACGATCGGTGAGGCACATGGTGAGGTCGACTGTCTGATGATCTTGGTAGCCAACAGTCCTTTAAAAAGGTCAGACAATTTTTCGTGGTACTGTGGCGCCACACGTCGGCATCTCTGGGAGATCGGCTTGGCATCACCCACGTCGATGTCACAGATCGATCCACGAGCAGCAGGGGGTAAGGCGTTGCCTTTCCCGATCAGCAGATGTTTCTTTTTCCATATGATCTTCTTTAGCTGATCGATCTGATCGGGACTGTTGACATCTCGATCACCCACATGCAGATCGTCCAAGGTGACTTCGGGCGGATCGGCAGACACTTCAGGGAGGACTTCCATCTGGCTCTCCAGCTCCTGAATATATTGATCCCCGCCCAAATGTATACAAACTTGATCGTCTTCCGGGGAGATATCACCCAAACCGTCCTGATCGGTTGAAAACTGCTGTTCCCGATCGGCGGGCTGCCTTTCAACGACATCGATCTGCTTAGGCGCGCCATCGTGGTCCGCCCCACAAATGCCATGTTTCCTTTTTTCTATTCCCGGCTCCGCTGTCGCCTGTTCTTGTGTCGCCACCACGTTAACGAACTTTGGCTCATCTACTTGATGGTCCACCGTATCCGGCGCCTGCGGTGCTTTTCTTCGAACTAGCATCTTTCTAGGGGTTACATAGCTGGGTAGTTCCACTAAAGGTGAGGTGTCTTCTTCCACCGATCCATCATCGCTGACCAGATCGGTGGTCGCTTGGTATGCCAAGTTCTGCCACTCAACATACCGTCTCGATCCGATCGAGACGAACCCCATCTTCCTTGGCACTTTCCCTTCTGCCAGCCACATGCCAACAATCGTGTTGTTGTCGAGCGTAAGCGGCTTATCACCGATATTAGTGACTCGGACAAAATCATGTCGGCCGGCACTCTTCACAAAAGTCGACACCCACCGATCGCCCCTGGTCACCCATAACTTCCTTGAACGAAAACATTTATCGACCGGGGTGTCAGCGGATTGGCCGACTGGAATGGTGACATCTTGATCCCACCTGACCAAATCGGTGTACGATCCGTATAGGGGCCGCCAACCATCTAACTGGATCTGGACCTCATCCGGTAGTGTAAGCACTCCATGAGACAGATCAAGGCGAATACCCGCCGGCACCATGAAATCCATGCCTAACAGGGCATCCTGACCGGCCATATTACCAACCCAAGCACTGAAGAAGTAGACCAACGAACCCGATAGGGTGATCTTCACGCGCGTCCTTCCTTCGGTCATATAAGAATTTTCACCGATCCCGACGCATTGTTGTCTCTGGGTATCGTCTATACGACATCCGATCTTACGAGCAAAGGCGGAGTCCATAATCGAGACTTCAGCCCCAGAGTCGAACAACATCGTCGCTTTCTGGTTATTTATCTTACCACAGGCTTTCGCCTGCTTAAACCATTTGTCGGGCGCATGATACTTCCAGTATCCGCGAGATTACCCAGGAAGCAGATCTAGCTGCATGACCACCTTCTATCGGGAATATTCATCGGTCGTGAGATTGTAGACCGGATGATCCTGATCGACGCAATTGAGAATATAACATGTATTGTCAGTTTTATTCTCCTTGCCGACATATGCATAGATTACAAACGTAGATCGCTCGGCTCGATCCAGATTCCAACCTGGCGAGCGTTCTAGTTTAACATCCTCTCAACGTCAGGTGGAAGCATCCCCGAGTGCTTACCCGGCACATACCACTTGCGCATCAGATTGAAGAATTCTTCGATCTTGCACTGGCCGGCATCGTGGATCTCTCCACATGACTTGCAAACGAAGAGTCAGTGATCAGTGGGGTAGCCTCGTCTTTCACACTTCTTGCATATCAGCTTCTTCCAGCAGCCCCGAGGATCATGCTTGCTTGACCCGCAGTGAGAGCACTTCTTGCGAGGTCAGTCCGGATCGGACTTGTTTCCACTCCTGTTCTTCCTATCTGCCTGGTCAGGCGTCGATCTGGTTCTTGGCGCAGGTTCCGTGACGAAGATGTGGCGATATTGGTCCTCGTCTGACTCCCGACTGTACAGGCCGCTACTTTCTTCTTCCGATCCAGTGCTGTCCTCAGTCGCGATCGCCTAAACATCACGGGACGATCTGGTCAGGGGCCTCTTCACCGGATCGGTCTGGGTCTTAGATATGTAGCGACCCGATCCAACGGCGCCCTTCGCCCTCATGCTGCGTGAGTGTTGCAACGTCCGCAACGTCTGCTCCACTTCCCCCACATCTTTGAGGCGCAACAGGGTGAGCTGATCCGCCAGATCCTGGTCATCAAGGGTACTAATATAGTGACCCACGTGTTCCAAAGCGGCACCGGTCGGCGGGTTGCCTTCCTTGATCACTATGCCGGAGCGAATTGCAGCCACATTTAGACGGTGTAAGTACTCGATCGGCGTCTCGTTGCCCCGCTTCTGCATGTGATGATATTTGCGGTCGCTGGAGAATCCGGAGTTGCAGTACTGCTCCTCAAACTCTGAACATAGCAGGTCCCAGTCAGATCGGACATCCCGACTCAACTGTTGGACCCAGTTCGCAACCGGTCCTTTCAGCAGATCTCTAAAGATCAAACACCGTTCCTTTTTTGGTGTCTGATCCCGTAAGAAAGCAGACTTGACCCGACCAAACCACGACCTGGCCTGCTCCTCGTCGGTGTCCTTTCCGCGTGAAATCCTTGAGATCAGTAGTCGAAGCCATGCGAATGCGCGGGATCGTAGTAGATCCGAAATCAAAAGCGGTCGTGGAGGCTAGATTAGACCTGCGCGTTCTGCCCTCACCTGCACCGTCTGACCCGTAGTGTTCATCCGAATCGCCGATCGACTCCATGTCGTAATCACTGTTCTTTCTTGATCGGCGCGATCGAGATGGTTGCGGCTTGCGTCTTCCTTTGCCAATTGGTTTAACACCTCGAGTGGCCTTGTCCACTGATGCTACTGACTCCACATCTACATCCCGGCAAATATTGACATTTTGCCGGGCAGATCGGTCCTGAGCATGAGGCGCGGAGGTGATCTGCATCGATATCCCCTGAAACGCTCCATCATTGCTTCAAACATGGCTTGGACGTTAGCTTGGGTCATGGTCAACGTGTGGGTATCCTCCTTTGGAGGTACTGACACCTGTGGGGGCTCCTGGGGCCCCGACCGGCATGCAGACCCATGTTGCCGCACGTCCTTTTTATGCTCCCATGGGGTATGATCTGCCCCCATGGTCATCCGCTCAACACCGACCTCCAACTCCGATGAGCTGTTAGAGGAAGGTGGAGACTGATATAGCGATTTATCATCGGAGCACGCATCGTCATGTGCTGCCGTGTCTTCAGCAACCTTCAATGCCATGGTGGGAGTTGGGCGGCGAACCGCCCCCACCAACGGCACAAAATGATCATGGAGAGTCGACATCGACAGCTCCAGCCTGCGAGTGTCCAGATCAAACATCTTGTGGACTTTGGCCGGGTTCTGCACTTTTATGCCGACCTCAGCCAACATCACCAGCAGGTTTTTCACCAATAGCAACGGCTGATCTCTTTGGATCGGTTCGGTAGTGGGTCCGAGGAGGCGATCAGGGATCTGGGGGTTCAAAATTTGCATGACCTGGTCTTCACGAGTAAATATCTTTAACTCGTGGATGTAATACATCCTGTTCAGGTCTTCTTCCTTGATAACCCCATCCCCGACCTGCGACTTTTCTTCCAAGTCGTCCTCCTCGGGCGGCATTCCTAGCCTTTGCTTGGGGACCTTAGGCATGTGGATCGGATCGTTCCACTCAGCCTCCGATTGGTTCTCATTTCTTATTCCATCAATTTTTCCATGTAAATGCATAGGATCAGGACAAAAGTCCTGATCCTTTCCGGAACTATAGCAAAACTTGCTATAGTCCCGATCGGCTCCGGTGGGAGCCTTATTGGGAGGAAAAACTTATTAATCCCGATCTGGTCCTCCACCCGGCCAGATCGGACATCGCCATCTTTATCAACAACGAGAACATAAGGTGACAGCTTTTCCTTATGTCCTCTCCATAACGATTCCACATTTAAATCACTTCAGTCAACTTTTGACGAGATATCATCTCGGTGATATTCGCAATCACCAAATGATCCGGGCACGCGCACCATTGTGGTGAAGTCAAGTTCAAAATCGAACACCGTAGTGTCGAGAACCTGACAACCATCGTGCCCAGCCTTCCAACTGACGGGGGGGGGTACCCCGCGAACCTTCGCCTACTATCCGATCTGATCGTCCGCTTCCAGCAGACGACCGATCATCAGCATAGGACGACTGGTCCGATTTTTTGCGATTCCATCTCACCTTGTGTACCCGATGGAATGGGCTGGTTGCAAACTTGGTGGATCGTCGCTGTGAATTGATTTTGGTCTAAAATGCGAGACGGTGCTGGTAGTGTACCCTGGGTGGAACTCTTCACCCTGGGTACGGGCAGACCAATTATACTTAGAGTAAGTGTACTCCAAAGGGCAGATCGCTTAACCGATCGTAGAGCCCTACTGTAACAGGGTTACATTATGGTTACATTTAGTATGTGTGGAGTACGTGAGTACACTACGGTTGGGGTCAGTATTGACCGGTCCGAAAGGTTTGGACCATTAGTTATTTTAACCAATCAGGGCAGGATCTCTTGGTGGAGGCATGGCAGCCAGCCACATGTTAGTACACAGGTGGTGTACGCTACATTTTAGCTAGGTACGAATTTAGTAAGTTCTACTTAGTATTACATATAGTTTACATTAGATTAAATTAATTTAGGCTAATTACATATTAAATATACATTCAGTTTACATTTCACTCAAACGACTGCAGGACGCACGACCTCGACCGGTCGCGAGCGCAGTGAGTGTAGTAGCGTAAGGGGAGTTCTTCCTTTAGATACTCCCTTATTAAGGGATCCTTGCGTTAAGGCGTTAGCTTGTGCTAACTGGTAAACCAAAGTGGAACCTTGGCCCCGAATAAGAGAGTTCTCTCTTATTAAGCCCTTTTATAAGGGCGTATCGGCTAAGTAGCGGCACATCGCCGCGTTAGGAAAGTCTTCCTCTGTGCGCTAGCCGCACCGTGCGTGTACGCACCGGCTACATCTGGTAGCACTTGTAGTCAATCCAACACCTGTGTTGGTTGGCTAAGGCATCTTCTCCAAGGGATGATTCAGGACGATTGGGAAAGGTTAACCCTCGTCCAGCAGGAAGCCTTTAACAGGCTGTTATCCTTACTGGGTGAAGAAGGCATGCAGCTCCTAGTGGAGCAGGGCCTTGAAACCGTGAAGGCAAGGGTCAATGCCCTCATCGCCCATGAGTCGAGCTTAGGTGGAGGTCGTTCCACGGGTGTGCGTCCCCCATTGTCCTTTAAGATAAAGGAATTCACCGGTAAAAAGGGTGATAATCTTTATGTGTGGTTACGAGAGTTCAAAACGTCCTTCGCCACAGCGAATGTGATCGCTGATCACTTGCAAGTGGGATTTGCACTGACCCATCTTACGGGTAAAGCCCGTGCATGTTTTTTTTAATGCTCGGATTCGGTCATGGACGTGTTCCCCACCTGGGAAGACCTTAAGCAAAAGCTTATGGACATGTATGCAACGCCTGATCTGGTTTTCCAGAATCAGCTGGCGTTTCTGAGGTGCCGTCCGGGCACTAAGGACTTGGAAGCATATATCCAAGAACTTAAGATCCTGTTGGCAGGGATGTACGTGAAAGCGTACTCAGAATGTAGACGATGCGTATACACACGGTGCGGCTAGCGCACAGAGGAAGACTTTTCCTTAATGCGGCGTCTGCCGCTACGTAGCCGATACACCCTTATAAAGGGCTTAGTAGGAGAGAGCTATCCTACTCGGGGCCAAGATTCCCGGGTTGGTTTACTTCTTAGCCTTAACGGCTGTGTTACCTTACTAAGGGTGTAGGTAAAGGGAGGGCTCCCTTTACACTACGGCACTCAGTACACGCGCGACCGGTCGAGGTCGCACGTCCGCAAAATAGAGTGAAATGTGAACTGATTATATTTAATATGTAATTAGCCTAAATTAATTTAAACTAATATAAACTATATGTAATACTAAGTAGAATATTCCTAATTCGTAACTAGCTAAAATGTAGTGTACACACCTGTGTACCGACACGTGGATGGCTGACGCGCCACCACCCAAGGGCCCCTGCCCTGATTGGTTAAAATAACCAGTGGTTCAAAACCTTTCAAACCGGTCAATACTGACCTCAACCGTAGTGTACTCATGTACACCGACACTAAATGTAACTCGAATGTAACCCCGTTACACGGACGATGTGTCCATCCCCGTCTTCATGGGAGGCCTGAGAGAAGGGCCATCAAGTTCGGAGCTATTCCGAAGACGACCCCAATACCTGGGGGAGGCGTTTAAGATGGCGTTCAACGCCGAGAGGAACGAAAGTTCCTCTAAGGTGGGTCCCGAACTCATGGACCTGAGTCAGGTAGAAGCGGAGGAGAAATCTTCCGCTAAGAGTCACTGTGACTCTACTTTGCAGAGCTTCGAGTCGGTGCTCTTTGCATTGCTGCAGCGGCATGGACCGCTGAGATGCTTCCTGTGTGGAAGCGCGGATCATCTGCGGAACAGATGTCCGCGGATCGCCCAGCGAGATATTCGCATTAAGGGGCCGAGGTTAGGGAAGAAGACCTCGCCCAAGCCGTCGGGAAACGTCGGCTCCCAGTAGGTGCGGGGCGCCCTACTGGGGGATACCTCAGTGCTGTTAAGCCCCAGGGCAGGGGACGACAGCACAAAGCCCCGAGGGAAACGGTGCTTTCTAGCACCGAGGTGGTGTACCAGCCAGGGTTGATGGTCGTCCTTGCGGACGTGAAAGGCTTTGATAATCCTTGGAGAGTCTTGTTAGACTCTGGAGCGTCTGAAAATTATTTCAGACAAGCTTCTGTTGTGAAGAGGCAGCTGTATGCCGAGGCCCTAGAGGCACGTTCTCGTGACGTTGTCACGGTCCGTCTTAGGACGGGCGTACAGGTTTCTGTACCCAAGGTCTTGCTTGACCTTAAGCTGAAGTTTGAAGACTTCTCCAGCTTAGAACGTTGCCTAGTCCTGGATTTGGACTCGAGGTATGACCTCATTCTGGGCATGAAGTGGCTGGAACGCCACGAGCCATGGATAGACTGGAAGGCAAATTCCATTGGCTCAACGCACACGCGATCGGGTGAAGCATTGGCGAGTCATGAACCCACCTTTGCTCGATCGCAAAAGCGATTATGGAGTGAGATGCCAGAGATTAGGATGTCTGAGATGATCAGTCCCAATGAGGTCAAGGAAGTGTTCCTTGACGAGGGTGATTCGGCGGTTAATCCCCACGCCGAGTTAGGCGAGACTGGTGAGTCGCCATTGATAGAGGTGGATTCCTCTGAGGTTAAGCGCGAGGCGCTTAGAGAAGAGACCCGAAGTTCGTCTCTTCTACAGGTCGGAACGGATTCCGACCACGCCGTGTTCGGCGAACAAGTTGCGACTCCAGTGGTAGGGGTAGAGACTCCTGTGGTTAAGCGCGAGGCGCTTCCAAGCGAAGAGACCCGTAGTTCGTTTCTTTCGCACGTCGGAAATGATTCCGACTACGCCGTTATAGGTGAGACCGGCGAGTCACCGGTGGTAAAGGTAGAGAGACCTCTGTGGATAGGCGCGTGGCCTTCCAATAGATGGAGCAATTGACTCCCCCCATCTGGGTCTCGGGATGAGTCCCAAGGCCAGTAGTCAGCAGTCCTACAGGATGCTGAATAGTGTGACAGGTGTTGTCACAGAAGGCTTAAGCCTGGAACGGTTGCCTGGTGTAGGCGAACTGTTGTCTTTGGAGGAGATGTCCTTCAACGAGTTTGAAACTGCTTTAAAAGCAGATGAAATCGACGAGGTCGTCGTGTTGCGTTCGGAAGAGGAGTTAAAATCCTCCTCCACGATGGACGAGTCAGTTTTGGTGAAAACCAAACAGGCATTAAATGCCCGAAGCGGCCTCAAGATCCTCGCGGATCCTGAGGACCCTTACCATTCCTTGTTAAAGGAATTCGGGGATGTCGTTAGTGACAACCCGCCGATGGGGTTACCACCGGATCGGGGATTCCGACATGTTATCGATTTGGTTCCTGGAACCAAATACTGCGTCACTAGGCAGTGGCCTCTCTCCAAGGAACAATGCGACGTCATCGACGCATTCTTCAAGGGGAAAGAAGAGGCAGGGATGGTACAGGAGAGCAAGTCTGCCCATTCATATCCCACTTTTTGTGTTCGTAAGCCGAACGGAAAGTGGCGCATTGTGCATGCGTACAACAAGCTGAATGCAGTTACTGTACCCATGCAGACTCCGATTCCTCGGAAGGATGTCCTCCAGAACAATATGGCGGGCTGTACTGTGTACACTGCCTTAGATCTGGTGGACGGGTATTATCAGGTGCTCATGCGAGCATCATATATTCGCTTACAGCGGTCAGCAGGCCTAGTGGCATTCTGTGGGAGTGGCTTGTTATGCCACGGGGGCTTTCGAATGCACCAGCGACTTTTAATCTCTTGGTGACTCAACCCTTCCGCCCTCATAGAAAGTACGCTCAGACGTACTTCGACGATATATTCGTCCATAGTCGCGCGGAATGCGACTCGTCTGACGTTCAGACGCACCTGATACACCTTCGAGCTGTGATCAAATGTATACGGGAGCATAAATTATATGGAAACGCATCGAAATATATCTTTGGTGCTGAGGAAATTCCTTTCCTCGGATGCTTCATCGGTAAGGATGGAGTGCAGGCGGATCCCGCGAAGGTGAAAGCCATTGTGGAGTGGCCTTAGCCTGTAAATCTTAGAGATTTACGGAAGTGGCTTGGATTATCCAACTATCTGCACAAGTACAACGAGAACTACGCTGAAATGGCGAAGCCATTGACCGACCTTCTTAAGAAGGATGTTGATTGGTGTTGGGAAACTGAACACCAAAACTATGTTGAAGCGGTAAAGGGGAGCTTGTTGAAATCTCCCGTTCTTGCTCTCCCAGATTCTGGGAAACCATTTAGTGTCGTCTGCGACGCCTCCGATTTCGCAATCGGATGTGCTTTGTTACAAGCAGACGACGCGGGACGAGAACGCGTGATTGCGTTTGAGTCGAAGCAGCTTAAATCTGCGGAACGGGATTATCCCGTTCATGACAAGGAACTACTTGCAATGAAGTATGCCCTTGTCAAATTTAGGGTTCACCTAATCGGCTCAAAGCCGTTCGTGGTTTATACTGACCACGCGTCCTTACGGACAGCGACAAAGTCGCCTCATCTATCGCAACGGATGGCCCGTTGGCTCTCCTTCTTTGCGGAGTACAACTTTGAGGTTAGTATAAACCGGGCAAGAAGAACGTGCTTGCAGACGCGTTATCGCGTCTTCCCGATTACGAGCTCTCTCACGCGACATTCGTCACCTCGTCTGTGGTGGATCTCATACGCCTGACATATTGAGAAAAACCCACAGTGTACGGCGCTTATCAGCTCGTTTGGTGGAAAGGGATTTGGCCCGTCTGAGCCAACCCTGTCAAGTCGAGCTAAAGCTCGTTTACACCGTTACAGGTACTGTGACGGTTTGCTATTTTATAGCACGAGCGCGGAGGACACTCCGAGGGTGGTTGTTCCTCATGATGAGGAACTAAAGTACAGAGTCCTCCTTGAGGCACATGACGCCCCTACCGGGGGTCATTTAGGTCGGGATAAGACCTACAGCGCTTTAAGCGCTTTGTATTGGTGGCCCAACATGTATAAGTGGGTCGGTGCGTATATACGCACCTGTGAGACGTGTCAGAGGGTTAAACCCTCTGCAAGTTCAGCTGCACCTTTGGCGAGCTTATCGGTTCCAACGGAGTGTTGAAATCCATTAGCATGGATTTTATCTTCGGTTTTCCGAAGGATAAGTCCGGGAACACCGGCATATTCGTCTTTGTAGACCGTTTGAGCAAGATGGCTCACCTGGCGGCGGTGACAGAGTCCATAGATGGACAAGGAACAGCGAAAGTGTTCCTAGACCGTGTCTTTCGACAGCATGGTCTACCCGATTCCGTTGTGTCGGATCGGGATCCCCGTTTTACGGGACAGTTCTGGGGAGCGTTGTTTAAGGTGCTAGGCACCAAGCTCCTCATGTACACTGCGGATCATCCGCAGACGGACGGTCAGACGGAACGCGTTAATCAGGTTTTAGAGGATATTCTTCAGAGTTTATGTCCGGATTCTCCAAAGAGTTGGAGTGAGATGCTTCCTATGGTCGAATTTGCTTTTAACAATTAGGTTCATGCATCTACGGGGTTTACCCCGTTTTACGTGAACGGACTAGTGAATCAGAGGGTTCCGTTGACGCCACGTGTGTGTGTCCCAGGGCTCAAGGGGGGAGGATTCCCTGATGTCAGCCCTGTATCTGTGCGAATGCACATCGATAATTTTTTATCGACGCGCCTTAGTGTCTTACGACACGTCTGCGATGCCATGGCGGAAATCCAAGACAAGCAAAAGGAGCGGGCCGACCGCAAGGGTAGGCGTAACAAAAGGGCGTATAAAGTAGGAGAAAGTGTTTCATTAAACGCTAAGAATCTTCCTACACATGCAGTTTCTAACGTGTTGCGGAATAAACAGCGCCCCAGGTTTGTGGGGCCTTTCAAGGTACTGCCCGAAAGAGCTTGCCGTATACCTTGGACATCCCGAAGGCGATGCGTACGCATCTAACCTTCTATGTGGGTATGCTTAAGCCATACCAGGACCCGGAGGCGGGTCCCCTCTTGGAGGGGGTTGGTAAGGCGAATATCCATAAGATCCGTAAGACACGGCAGGGCAGAGGAAGCCCGACAGGGCTAAAATGCGACCACGAGTTGCGCAACGGTCTTCTCGAGAGAGGCAAGCCTCCTCTCTAGCGTTAAGTGGCATCCCACCCATCGCGGAGTCTCTCGTGGACATCATAGATGTGACGGCTGTGTCGATCACAGCGCTCACGAATCTCATGTCGCAATTGCGCGACCTACTCCTCCAATGCTCGATGCGGAGGGTACACCACATTATCATGTGGAGCGTCTGATGGCGCGGCGCGATCATTGGGGTCAAACAAAGTATATGGTGAAGTGGAAGGGTTATCCACACTCACAGAGTTCGTGGGAGTCCGAGACTCCCCTACGGCAGGATTGCCGTGACGTCGTTGAAGCTTTCGAGTGGGAGAATCCCGCTGCGGGTCAACGACCAAAGGGTCGCGAGAAGCCCCTTCTCCCAGTAGTTGGGAGCTCGCCGGAGGCAGATGTGGCGCTCACACTGTTCTCTTGCACCGCGTTGGGGGTAGGAGCGCTGGCATAGTGCGTGCGATAAGGGGAAAGTAATAGCCTCATCTCTTTGGCTCTGGCGAATGGCATGCGCAACTCCCTCTCCACCCAAACGTCACGACGGGAATAGCTGTTTTGCAGCTCATTAAAGCTGGGGTGGAACTTCTCCCCTTCCTCCCAAGCGCGGAATTTCTTTTCTGCATCTACTGCATTTTCTCCCGGAGAGAGAATGATAGGAACCTCGCGGAGGTTCTCAACAGGGGTACCCTATGCCTGCCTGTCGAGGCGCTCTCGTTATGAAACGCTAGTGATCCGCTTTTGCGTGAGCAGTTATTGCCGGAGTTTTTCCCGGCGTTCGCATTGTGGCGAAGCGAAGGCAAAATTTTGGTCACCTTCTGTCAACGGCGT
>CM047584.1:19022778-19115715 GCA_026184515.1 Peronosclerospora sorghi
AGTGCGCGTGCGGCGCGTCCAGACCGGGTATAATGGGCGAGAGGGGATAATTCGACCCTCTGCCCCCAAACACTCCACGGCAGGCGGAGGCGACTAGTGTACGAAAAGGGAAGAACGGCGACCCCTAGCTGTGGTGTGAACCAAGACCAAAGGACTTCCACTTAGAAAAATCCTGCAACCAAAAGACTTCTTACTTGGAAAAACCACAACCAAAAGCCTCTTACTTGGAAAAACCACAACCAAAAGACTTCTTCTTGGAAAAACCACAACCAAAAGCCTCTTACTTGGAAAAACCACAACTAAAATACTACTACCCTATAGTCCCTAAATGTACCCACACAAAAATATGTAAAATACCCAAAGTCGGGTGACTCACCAAAACTTGCGTTCTTGACACTTCTTGAGTCTGATAGGCTGAAAAGCCCCCCTTGTTTCAACCAATCCGAAATTAGACCAAATGCCTTGACGAAACTTGACCAGAAGTGTGCCAAATTTTGGGCACGCTTCTCCACAAGTGTTGTAGTGAAAGAGAATACCTTCCCTTAACTACCCCCTTTCTAAGGGAAGCCTTGTATCAAGGCGTTAGTCTATACTAACTCGTAAACCAAGGGAGTCTTGGCCCCGATTAAGAGAGCGATCTCTTACTAAGCCCTTTTGTAAGGGCGTATCGGCTAAGTAGCGGCGTATCGCCGCTTTAGGAAAGTCTTCCTCTGTGAGCTAGCCGCACCGTGCGTGTACTCACCTGCTACAGTCCTGCAGTTCAGATCGGTCACCCGATCGGGATGCAGACAAAGGTTCGCGGGGTACCCCCCCCCGTAAGTCGGCTGGGCGCGATGGTGGTCGAGTTCAGGATACTTCGGTTTTGATTTCGAACTACACACCCTACACCGTCTACACATCTCCTAAGCAACTCAAGTCATCCGTGAGATGAATTCTTGCTCCACTGTCAAAGATCCACGTATCTTTTTTAATCTTTACATTTGCATTAGCGATCGTCAATGCGAAATATTCCTTCTTCGTCTTCCTTTTAGGGCACTTCGCTCTTAAATGCCCTTCATTACCGCACTCGAAACATCCTTTCTTCTTCGGTGATCTCTTGCCTTTCTCCGACACCACATTTACAGTGCCACCAAGATAACTTCTTGGAACTCTGTCACTAAATTCAACGGCTCGGGAAAACTGGCAAAGCTCCTCTGCTTGCCTCAAATAATCCGGCCTCGTGTGATTATACTTGGAGATGAGGATCTGCTTCATCTCCGGTGCTGCGTGATAGATCACATTATTGAACACCAATGACTCACAGTTGTACCCCACGGCATCCGCAATCGCAGTCAGATATAGAAACTGATCCGACCTCAAACTTCCAACTAACTTGCGTGTCGTAAAAAGTTTCATGCCCTGTGCTGGCGTCATCTGTGCATTAAAGACAGACAACATCTTGTCCATAAAATACCAAAGAGCGGGTGTCTCACACCACCACCCTTCCACTTGTCTAGTATAGTATGCTTCTGCTGGCCCCGCCAAGTAATGGCCCAGCAGTTTTACCTTGACGTCTTCTGGCCAATGGTAGCAACATTCACCTTCCGCGAGAATCACTTGCCTCATGAATTCTCGGCCCCAGGCCTGAAAGCGTGATCCAAGGCCTTTGTACATTTCTGTACCATCGAAAGGTATAATCTGCAAGCTCTTCTCCTTTGGTGAAGGGGTCCTTACTGCCCCAAACACCTGCGCTGAGCCATTACCCTACCCCACGTGCATATTGGGGTGTGTGGAATTTCCGTTTCCATGCTGTTAGTAAGGACTTCCAGCACCTGGTCTCCTGCCCCTGGAAAACTCATCCTTGCCAGCATGGCAAATCTCCTTAAAGCTTTTCTTCCCTTGTAATCCAGTCACAAAAGCCTTCCTGTCATCTCAACTATCGCCCACCGAGACCATACTCATCTTCGTATCAGCCCTGGGCGTGTGCATAATATTTTTATCCTGGGGTTGCTCGCCCCTGCTGACTTCGAACTTATCCAGCCGATCCTCTATCGAGGCTAGCATCTGAATCAGTCCTGGCTCCAATTCTTTCACGTTCGGCTCCAGTTTTTCATCCGAAACAGCCTGACCCTTATTTGGGCTCATAACCTGCTGAACTTTGCGCTCTACTTCATGATCTTCACTCATATCACTACGCTGTACTGTTTACGCTAGATTGCTCCAGATAACGTCCTTCCAAATCCTAACAGTGTATGCGAAATAAATGTACTATAACCACGTAATATAAAACCACTTATATTCCACGCGATCAATTCCAATTCGAAAATAAATAAAAAGTAATAAGATCAGACCACAAACATAATGTAATCCCACTTCCACGCTCCTATAAGTAATCAATTCCACTTTGTGCCTCTCGTGCGCAAACGTACTATGCCTTACCTGCGTACTTATGTACTACAGTTAGAGCATCCGCACCCGTGCGAATAAAAATATAGTAAATTTACCAGGGGTTAACCTGCCAATCGTAAATTTACTCGAGGTTTGTGGCCTCCCTACTGCACCGGAGACAAATATTATTAGGAAGCAAAGTTGTCGGGGGACCAGGTGACGCAGGATTCGCGGGAATAGAGGCAAAGTCAGAGTCCAAAGGCATAGATGAGAAGGCAGCACACACGTAGGAAGATTGCTGAAGTTCGGAGGGTAATTTCTGGGAAGACATTGGTAGAAGGTGTAATGTGCTTGCAATGGCAGGATTTGGTAGTACGAACGGGCAGTAGCAAACTTGCTACCCCGAATGATAAATTTTAGTCGGTGGTAAATTTACTACGAAAATTGCTACTACCGGTGCGGTGCTGAAAATCAATTTCTCTGTAGTAAATATAATATACAACACTGCTTACCGCAACCGATGCGGATGCTCTTAGAATTCTGAAGTGGGTATATTAGAATTAAGTAAGAACCTAATCTAACAAATTGGGTAAGACCCATAAAATTAGGCTGCCCAGATCCCTTTTACTGAAAGTCGCAAATGCCGAAATACGTTCGACCCACGGCGCGGCCGAATTTCTGGGCACTTCAACAGTTCCTCCTCCTTAGGTTTGAAGCCCTTACCGCGCTTACAGCGAGCAGGAGCGGGGTGGGGGGAGGTATAACCGGAGCCAGAAGCGAAGGTAGACGAAGAACCAGAAGCGGACCTGGGAGCAGAACCAGAACCAGAAGCTGAGGCGGAACCAAAAGGAGGAGAGGCGAAGGGGAAGCAGGATCAGACATGGGCAGGAGTCGACGGAAAGTAGGATAGCGACGAGTCAGTGGGTAACGACAATTTGACTTCAGAGTGCCATCGGGACGGGTCCCGCTTCGATCCGGGCCCAGACGTGTAATGTGACAAATGACACTGAATTTTTGTCAGGCCTGGTTAGTAGCTACGGTGGACGGGTGGTTGAGGTGGCCTTGGCGGATGGGGACGGTAGAGTAGTATTGATGGTTATGACAGCAAGTAGGACTATTCACTATACAATTCATCAACATGGCACGCTTCGAAACATCCACAAGGTGATTCCTCATTCTAGGCTTCAGCCCCGAGGAAGCTGTGAAAATGGCTCGGGAAATCGAGTACAGTGATAATTAAAGCTAGTGCTGGAAGAAGAGCAAAGGGAACGCGAACAAAATCGTCGTGTTGGAGTACTCACGAACGTCGACGGTCATAGTCAGGATGACACAATCGCGGTAGGCACTAGTTGATGAGCCCATCAGTAAACGAGTAAAAAGAAAAGAGTTTTATCCACACTATTACTGTTCAAATTAAAGACTGCTGCGTACGTACTTCTCTGTTCAGAAAAGGTTTTAACAAACACCTGAAGAGGAGAGCAGTTTGGCCATGCGGTCGTCGAGTTCCTGAATATTTGACTGGAAAAGCTGCACATTTTCCGCCAAGCTCGCCTCCATCTATCATGGAACAAAAAAATAGGTCGGCGTATCGATAACAACACAAAAAGCGATCGCAAACGTACATCAGCGAGCAACGCAGCGTCTGAATCCAGCAGCTCACCCAAAGAGGCTTGAGTATGCTCTATCTTGTCCATTCTTGCGGTTATATCCAGGGCCTCGTCATGAACCGACTTAAGCGCAACAAGTCGGTCTACAATATTGGGCACTGAGGCTGCTACTGTGTTAAGGCTACTGAGCTGGTCGTAAATTTTTTGAATCTGCTCACGCTCAGTTTGTGAGTTCAATGATCCCTGCGCACCTGCTGACTGCTTGAGTTTACTGATCAATGTCAATTCATGCACGAGGGCCGACGTGCGTGTCTTGACAGCATCAAGGTTTTTTTCGCTCATCAACGCTACACGTTGCTCGAGATGCGTCATAATTGACGTCAAATCCGCGGTCGACGCCCCACCGAGCGATGTCAAGTCATCTAGTTCTTGGCTCTGAAAGCTTCCAACGGCTCTCTCCAGCGTCGAAATTCGTGCTTCAAGCGTAGCCATCCGAGTCTTTGCGTCTCTGTCTATTGCATTCAGCTCGCCATTGCTGTAAATCTCGTACACAATTGGTGCACTTTCAGATACACTCGTTTCAGCCGTTTGACCTTGTTCCTGCCTCTTAATTGCGTCAATTTGTTTAAAGAACTTGGCCGTCAAATCCTTCTGCAGACTTAACGCTGCATCAGCATTAGCGCCGGCTGTAACAGCGCGCAAAAAGGGTTGGAAATCCGTATTCTCTTCTAGAGTCGACAGATTGAGCTGCAATGTGTTAAGACCCTCTAAGACTTCGTTCAATTCCGCCTCCTGACCAGCATCCACGAGAATCTTGTGTTTTTTGTGTTGAGCGTCTGCTGCCAACAAGGTCAGATCCGCTTCCAGCTCCTTCAACTCAAGCGATAATCGTGTAAAACGAGCCAAGGGAGACTCCAACTTCGTTTTACTGCTGCTTTTGCCAGCTGACAGCTCGTACTCTGTCTGCTTGGGCAACGTCGGCTCTAGTTCATGCTCAAGAAAGTTAAACTTCTACTACATCTTCGCTCTTGAAAAAATACGTTACGTACTATAAACTTTTCCCATAAACACCTCAAACGCTTGTGCTGCCGACAGCTCGTGCTCATCGAGCTCCATCATGCTCTGTGTCCATGCATAGCCTTTTTTCGTCAAAAGGAATGATCGCCTTTGAATGAGATCTTAAGGGATTACCTTATCGTGGAAATGGCCCTCCACTTCGGGACTTGGGCCCATACCCATGCGAGAGTGGCGCGTGGACGCCTTGACGGGCGCATAGGGCTGAAAGACCTCCTCTGGCCCCGGCGTCTCGAACACTTCCACACTCATAATTTTCCTTCGCTTTATTTCGTTTTTTTCAACTGAATATTCCATGGGTCCATAGAGTCGTCGCGAAGGTATCGTAAAAATTACTGATTGAAAATCACATTTTACACGCTATGTTTTACACGAGAGAGCCCATCGTTTTCGCAGGTGGTTAAAACCCACACCAGGTTTTATTCAAAGTTTGAGCTTATTGCGCAGCTGATTGTGCATATCGATCACGGAATCTGGAAGTATAAAAAAATTAACTACCGAAACTACCTAGTGAGCTTTCGAGCGGGCCACAGCACTCTCATTTCCACCACAGGTTTCGAAGTTCGAGTCTCACTCGTCACATTGAAGATACATTCTAACTCTGCCTAGTTTGCCTTGATATAAACAAGTTTCAACAATCTTACTGTTCAAGGTGTTTCGTTACTTAGAATGGACAAATTCAAAGGTGGAGAAGGCCCGTTTGGATGTGCGCGTGTAAAATAGTCTGTCAATATTTGTTTTTTTTACTAAGACTGAGTAGGACTAGTTCTAGGTAGCAATTTGTATTGGGACCGACTAGGTGCACACACCCCATTTGCTACGTGCACACCCCACGCACACAAAAAAAACTGGAACCACAGCGGCTACCACCACCCCCCATCCCAGCGGGCGTGCACCTAGTCGGTCCCTTTTAATAATAACATTATTTGTTCTTCGGTGCAGTTCCATTTACGAGTGCTACCTGTGCAGCGTCGCAGAAGATACACAACGACCCTATGCAGCTTCCACTTATATGCATGAGCCTTTGTACTTATTCCAAAGTGCTTGGTGCGTTGCGCTTAAGGAATGCAAACATCTCGCCAATTATTTTTAACGTTCAGATGAACTGCAGATGCGAAAAACTTCGACGTGGGCCCTAGCAGCAAACGGGCTGCAGACGAAGTGGAAGCAACTAAAACAGCGTACAGCAAGGCGATACAAGACACTCAAGGATGATACAGCTATCATCTTCAGTGACGCAATGCATAAACAAGTACACCTGAAACCCCGCAATCGACGGCTAGTTGACCCTCTGGCTTGTCATAATGTGCGAGCAGCACTGTCGACTACGAATTTAAATGGAATTTTAGCTGCTACATCACCCGAAAACTCAAATCAATTCTGTAAAACCATGGTCGGCTTCATACTGTACTCGTGCACACCGTCTGGGCGTGCGAAGCTGCTAAATATTCTCACAAAGGAGCGACTTAACGAAATCTCTATTCCGAATCGGGCGCTAATTCTCCGAGCAATTCAGCGCTATTTGTTATCACCACTTATTCGGGGTAAAGTTGTGCTTCATAGTTCTGGGAAGAATGTAATATGTGGCACATTTAGCTTGGAGCTATCGATCTGTGATGAAGTGTGCCACAAAATTGGTACCATTGTGGGCACAATTGTGGGTGTGACTGTGGGCACAACCGGGTGAGTAATTGCGTGTTCGATTGTGTGTACTACTGTGTATACAGTTGTATGTACAACTGTGGTGTACATGGACGGGACATAGACGGGGCATCGTGAGAAGGTGCGACTATGTACAGGTACCTAACGAACAGCGACGAACGACGGATAAATCAGGTCGACTGGTCGACGAAGTACGCTGAAATGGGTAGTTCTGATTGGTCGATATTAGGTAATTGGTAGTTCTTAGATTTTAAGCGATAATAAGGTTCTTCTTTTGCGTACGATCGAGCAGATCATTTCAGGGACGGCATCTTTGCGCCTCCCTCACTAGTATATACCTCTACGTCCCGGGCAGGAGCACTTAGTGCGTTTTTGGCCCACCGGTAGGCGTAGAGTGTGAGAACTCGCCGTTCAACTCCGCCAGCTGTGTCAGTGGTTCTTCTTTTAAAGGTTTGTTGGTCTCGGGAACGTGATTGAGCAGTGCGCTCTCACCTCTTCCCCTTTCGGTTCACGTTTGGCCCCTAGAGTTCGGCTGCTATAAGCGCCCCACGGGAACTCTAGGTGGATTTAGTGAAATTTCCCTCTAGGCTAAGAATACATATATATTGGTTATTATGTTAGCTGATTAAGACTCCAGAGGCTCCGTGATAGGGCAGTGAAGACTTCCGCTGCCTGATCAAGTACCCCTTTCGCCGATCAACACCAGATCGACATTCTACAACCTGCGACCTGCGTTCATCGGTTCGCAACTCGCGCCAACTAGTGCCTGATCGACTAAATCGATCGGACCGATCAGACCGACCAGACCGATCAGGTCGATCACGATCTGTAATTTTCGTCTATTGGTCCTGATCACCCCTGATCAACGACCAGGGGCCCTGATCATCGACTAGTTTCGACTGATCAAGCCTGATCGACAACAGTCGCTTCATCACAAATCATGTAACAGGACTGATCCTGTTACTGGCTTACACTGTATTTTGCGAGGAAGCGCGCAATACAATAGGGAAGGATTAGTTAATAATAACTAATCCTATACTAAAAGTAAATATATGAATATTCACTTAGGCCCAAGAACGCAAAATTAAGAGTGTTTATTTAATGGGTGGTTTAGAGGCTAATAGTATAGTAACTAACTAATTAATATAATAATATCAAGTCTTTAACTAACTGTACTATTAGTTAACCTGCAAGATTCGGTATTTATACCGAATCGACTTTTCCTTCTTAGATTATAATAACTTATAATCTCTTATTTAAATTTCAGACAGCGCGTCTGAAATTAAATTGTGATATTCTAACTTGAATATCAATTATGTAATGGCACCCCATTACATCACCCCCCACTTAAAGTGGTTGGCCAATAATAATTCTTATTTTGGCCAATCATGGGTGGCACTTGTAGGTCGGAATTTCTCATTCACCAACTGATTGACCATCGACTCGATGGTCAAAGCACACGGCGGCGCTCTAAAGAGTGCTGCTGAAAACAATGAAGGAGCTTCTTCCTCCGCCTCAGCACTAGGTGCTGAGGTGTTGAGTGACAACGGTGACGCTGCATTAGCAGCGTCAACTACGCAAAGGTCGGAAGACGTACCGTCTTCGACCACAGATGCTGCTAAGGCGGCATCTGGCAAGGAACAGGGAGATGTTGCTAATCCAACATCTCGCATGATGGCAACTTCCGAATGGCGTGTTGCCAAGAGGGCCATGTTCGGGAGTTCTGACTCCGAACAAAGTCATGGGGATACAGCTGTCCCCACTAAAGGATTTAGCGAGTCGAAATTCGCTAGGTGCTCATCGCCTAACAGCGATGACGACTCTGGTGTCGCTGTCAGCTATGACAGCGACAATGATTATCACAGGTGGTTGCGGGAACGCAGAGCCCCACCTGGACCAAATACTTCTCCACGTCGGGGTGATTTAACCCCGGCGCGTGGTGTTGAGCAGGCGGTGCTCCGCCTGCTAAAAGGCTCGAACAGAAGCGGCGCCTGCCGCTTCTAAAGCGTATCATCGTACGGAACCACATGTTCCGTACAAAGTGGGGTTTTGGACCCCTGGCTGGGCTATTTCCCCCAACAGTGGCGGTCACCGTAAACGGGACTGCCAGTATGCGTTGTTCGATATCAACGTGCTGGATGACTGCGAAGACATCCAGTCACGTCGATTCGATCTAAGTACAGACGATAGACGTCTGTACTTTATTGACCTTGTGGTGGAGCGGCTGATCGAAATTTTTGAGACTTGATCAGGCGGTACCACGGCGCCCGGACTGCCGACTGACGAAGGGGGTCCTCCGATTGTCCTTGACTGCCTGTGTTTCTGCTCACCTTGTGTACCTGACGGCTTAGGCGTGGGTCGCTCTTCAGGTGGCGGGGATGCAATCACGGCAATTCCTTGCTGCAAGATGGGAATAGCTTGTAACTCAGTGTTACGAGTGCTGATCAGGCGTGATCAGGCACAATCAAGCTTGAATCTGGTGTGATCAGGTGCGATTAGCAGTGATCAGGCTTGATCAGGCACTAGAACGTCGTCGATCAGGCTTGATCAGGTGAGATCAGGCACTAAAACAATGTCGATCTACTCGCTGACGCGATCTGCGGGCTGCTTATCGCAAGGCGCAGTTGCTGATCGTTGATTCCGGTGAAGATTAGGGGGAAGGGTACTCGATCAGGCAGCGGAAGTCTTCACTGCCTGATTATGTAGCCTCTAGTCCTTAACGGCTGAAAGAATACCCAAATCAAATGTATTCTTACGCCTAGACTTACGAGGGTTACTTCACTAAATCCGCCTAGAGTTCCCGTAGGGCGCTTATAGCAGCCGAACTCTAGGGGCCAAACGTGAACCAAATGGGGAAGAGGTGAGAGCGCCGATCAATCACGTTCCCAAGACCCAAAAACCCTTAGAAGATAACCGCTGACACAGCGGGCGGAGTTGAACGGCGAGTTCTAACACTCTACGCCTCCGGTGGGCCAAAAAATGCACTTCGTGCTCCCGCCCGGGACGTAGAGGTAATTGCGAAGAGGGGGTCCCTAGTTTCTCACTCTATAAACGACCTACGCAGTCGTACGCAAAAGGAAGAACTTTTATTATTCCTAATCCCTTATATCCTAAGAACTAACAATTACCTAGATATGCACCAATCAAATACACCCGTTCCCACGTCGTCCGTCGACCAGTCGAGCTGATTAGTCCGTCGCTCGCCGCTGTTCGTTGCGTAACAGTCCCATCTCCCGATGTCCTGTCTATGTCCTGTCCATGTACACCACTGTTGTACATACCACTTTACACAGTGGTACACAGTAGTACACACTACAGTACATGCAATCATAAACCCTATAGTACCCGTACTAACGCCCCTAATAATGGCCCAATATAGCGCCCCCTAATAATGGGCCAATTGGTGCCAATTTTAAGACACGCTTTCCCACAACCTCTTTTTCCAGGTTCGATATTATTCGAGCCGGAAAGGGTCAAGGAAGAACAGGGACGATAAAGACGCCCTGACTCAGAGGTAGAATGCTTTTGTTGACAACTACAACAAAAGCCCAGATGATTACGTGAATAAAGTTCACGTAATGCGCGAGCGCTTTTTAAAGCACTCACGAACAGGCAAAATGGAATACATCCATTTTGCTTGCATCAAAGAAGGGTTAAAGTGTGGTGTCCCTTCTCACCTCGTTTGACCGCGGTGTACGCAGGGCGCTCCTCGTCTGTTAGAGGAGGAGTTGCGGGGGTACGGTGGCTTTTCCGTACCCGCCGAAATTCAGGGTTTAATTGATACCCTGAATGCATCAACACCTACTGTTGATGCTACTTCGCATTATGAGTTTGAGAATTCTTCTCAAACTCAGTCAAAAGGTCTGGGGCGTCGGCCCTCAGAACCTCAATCGGCTCCCAAGAGTCGAACTCTTGGGGATAACCCAGCCAGTATACTAAGTACTCGGTACGCTGCCCCTTCTTCGAAGGCACCGAGCGCTTCGAGATCAAGCGCTCGAGAATGTATCGCTTATTCCCCTGATTATCGATCAGGGGAGGCGGAGGTTGAGAATTCCCTCGCCGTTGTTGTTGCGGAGCATGGTTCTTCGCTCCGCAAGCTCGAGGAGGGTTATTCCTCCTTGAGCAGCGATATGTCTCACTGTGTGAAGACATATCGGTCTCTTCGCGAGGATGTCCGCGACATCCTCGGGGCGCACACTGCCCTTTAGCAGAAGAATGATCTTCTGTACATTGAGCTTTCCCGCTATAAGGGAGAGCTCGATCGGCGCACGGCTGATCTTGAGCAGTCGAAGGCGGAGGTAACGACTCTCCGCTCTGCTCACCAACGGCTGGAGGCCGATTACAAGTCTCTCTTGGGAGACTTGGAGAAGCACGGTATCTTCCGTGGTTCTGCGTCTCGTCGTAAGGCGAAGACGAGTGATACGGCTTGGGCCGCCCAACATAGAATGTTGGGTGGAGCCGCATTGCTGTGGGAATGTCCAAGGTATAGGCCTTCCCCCGAATCTCTTGGACCTTGAAAGGTCCAATGTACGTAGGAAGCAACTTCCGTGTAGGGAAGTTGCTTATTGCATGTGTAGGCAAATTAGTAGTACTTAATAATACTAATTCACCTTTAATAAAGGATTTTTTGTTCTTACTTCCTTGTTTATCTGCATTTTGCTTCTGCTTATCAAAAGCAGAGTCAAGTGCATCTTTTATATAGCGTATTACATCTTGGCGCTGTAATACGAATTCATCTACTGCTTTCTCAGCAGTAGGTGCGTTGCCCTCATTGTCTGCAGCCATTGCTGCAGATACATATTCATCATATGCAGGTTCAGTTTCATTTGAAGCTGCTTCCGCTTCTACTGTACTTTCAGTAGAAGGGCCATCGTTTTGTTCACAAGTTCCAGTTGCAACTTGCGCATTGACTCGCTCGAAATTTGAGCGGGTCCCTACCCCACTTAGATTTGGCGTACCGCCCGGTAAAGCTGGGGTTCGTGGATGCCTTAAGGCATTCACGTAGAACGGTGTATGCTTAATTAAAGCATGCACCGAATTGTTAATTGCAAATTCAGTGAGTGACAGGTAGTCACTCCACTGTTCAAAGGCATGTGCGTAAGATCGCAACATGTCCCCTAGAATGCGGTTAACCCGTTCCGTCTGCCCATCCGTTTCCGGATGTTCCGCAGTTGACATCTTCAACTGGGTTCCCAACAATGAGAACGTTTCTTGCCAGAAACGTCCTGTAAATCTCGGATCTCGATCCGAGACAATGTCTTCCGCCATTCCGTGCAAACGGAATACCGTATCAACGAATATCCGCGCTGTTTGAGTGGCGGTTACGTTCGCTGATACTGCAGTAAGATGTACCATCTTACTGAAACGGTCTACAAAGACCACAATTCCAGTCTTCCGACTATTTTCGGGTGGAAGACCGAATACGAAGTCCATTGAAATGGACTTGCAACACTCTGTCGGAACCGGCAGAGATTGCAGCGGAGCCTGTGCAGACTGCGCAGGCTTAACGCGCTGGCAAATCTCGCAATCGCGTTCGTATTTTCGTACCCACTTGTACTGGTTTCGCCAGTAAAAGTCACGTGCGAGAGAAGCGTATGTCTTCTCTCGACCCTGATGCCCCGAAATCGGTGCATCATGATACTCAAACATAATTCGATGTTTGAGATCATCGTCGTTTGGAGCGACGATGCGACTTTCATCTTTTTGGTCTGTGCTGTAAAGCAGCAGACCATCGTGCAGTCGATATCGATGCACGCAAGCGCGGAGGAACTCTGGGAGTTCGTCGCGTTTCTCACTTGATTGATTACTTAGGTAATCAATCAACAGACGTGTCTCCTCGTCTGTTTTGTACGCCCTGCGTACTTGTCGTATAATTGACAACGACAAAGCAGTGCAACGGATCGCGTTTGCACTGGCCCCTTCGGTTACGGACGGTTTCATCTCGTAATCGGGCCTTCGTGATAGGGCATCCGCTATCACGTTCAACTTTCCGGGTTTGTATTCAACCGTAAAGTTGTACTCAGCAAAGAATGACAGCCATCGAGCCATTCATTGAGAAATGCGTGGTGAATTCACGGCCGTGCGTAGCGACGCATAGTCCGTGTAAACCACAAACGGTCTATCTCCCAAGAGATAGATCCGAAACTTGGCAAGTGCGTACTTCATGGCAAGGAGTTCCTTGTCATGCACTGGATAGTTGCGCTAGGCTGGGCGTAACTGACGCGATTTATAGCAGATTACGCGATCACTATCATCGTGATCACGCTGCATCAAAGCACAGCCGATAGCGAAATCGCTCGCGTCGCAAACGACGTGGAACGGACGCTCGTTATCGGCTATAGTCATGACAGGCGCTTCAGTCAAGCTTTGCTTGACTGCATCAAAAGCATATTGGCATATCCCAATGCCATTCGACATCTTTCTTAAGTAATTGAGAAAGAGGTCGTATTAACCCAGCATAGTTGCACGAATACTTGTGCAAATATGTTGCCAACCCAAGGAACTTCCAAAGTTACTTAACGTTGTTTGGCGTAGGCCATTCAACGATCACCCTGATATTTTCTGGATCAGGACGCACCCCGTTTTTTCCCACAAAACATCCAAGAACGGGTATCTCAGGTGCACCAAAGGTGCACTTCTTCATATTTGCATAGAGCTTATGCTTACGCATAAGCTCTAACACTCGACGTAGATGTTCCCTATGGACATCTACATCGCTTTTATTGTGTTCACCCTTACTATGGATGAACACGTCATCGAAATAACTCGGTGCGAATTCTCGCACCGGGCGTAATAGATGCGTTACACATCTGTTAAACGTAGCAGGGGCATTTCGAAGCCCCTGCAGCATAACAAGCCACTCCCAAAACATGCCGCTTGGGGTGATTACCGCCGTGAGAGGGATATCCTTCTCACGCATTAGGATTTGATAAAAATCATCTCTTATATCGAGAGCACTAAAGATGGTGCTCCCGCACATGCCATGTATGATGACATCCTTCCGCGGTATCGGTATCTGTGCCGGTACCGTCACTGCGTTCAGCTTGTTGTAAGCGTGAACGATTCTCCACCCACCTGTGGACTTTTTCACACAAAAGGTGGGGGTAGAGTGCGGTGAGGTAGACTACCGCACTTGGCCTGATTTACGACGAGCTTCGAAAGACTCGTCGATCGCTTTTACCTGATCACGCGGCAACGGCCATTGCCGCGTAACACAATACTTCGTGCCTGGCACGAGGTCAATTTCATGACGAGTTCCCTTATCCTTAGGGATCTCGCTAGGTACTTCTTCTGGGAATACGTCAGCGTATTCCCGAAGTACCTCATAAAATGGGGAGTTCGCTTTAAGCGACTCCCAGCTCTGCGCTTCGAAGCGCTGAACTTTGGTTTGATCATTGGGAACCTCTTTCCCAATGTTTTCCACTTGTAATCTGGATATTCGTTCACGGATATCCACTGCATCATCTTTTGCAACGATGATAAAGATCTGTTCGATCTGACCATCGTGCAAGTTTCTCATAAACTTCTTCCAGCTTAGCGCTGGAAGATCCATCACCTCCGAACCTTCTTTCGGAGGATGTTCCATCAACAGAGACTGGGTAGCTAATTCGGTCTCCGTTTGCGTCAAGACGTTGATCGTCTCGACGGAACTGACCATGCAATCAGACGCACTCGTCTGATTGACTGCTACACGGTGATTACGATTCACCGTGTGCGAATACTCATCATCATGGTGGCCACTGCCTACCACGGAATTTTGGCGATCAGATGTGCTCGTCTTATCGGCCGCCTTTTTTGGGACAAGGTGGTCTTTATCACCCGTGCGCATGGCTAATGCAACGTGGTGGGCACTGGCCACCACGGAGTTTTGCTCACGATTACACTCGATCGTGAGTTCACTCTCATCAACATGGAATTCATTCGTCGTGTTGGAACCTTCGGTCGCACAGTGGGTGTTTCCCACTGTGGATACTATTTCATTCTCACGGTGGGTGTTTCCCACCGTGGATATCACTTCATTCTTACGTTGGTCTTTATCACCCGTGGAATGTTTCTATCCAACACGCAACGAATCTTCTGTTGCGTGTGGTAGTCCCTCTGGACTCTCACCAGCGGAGGTACCTTCCGCTGATCGTGTCAGAACAGACCTGGTGGTGCAATCGCTATCCACCAGACTGTCTGACGCTGCAGTTGTATCCTCTGATACAGCCGGATTACACACAGGGTGATCAGATCCTGTGCGTCCGCCGCAGTCGATCGACAGGTTAACCCAGTAGATCGAAGGTTTAAACTTGGACATCCATGGGATTCCAAGTATCACATCGAACTTGTCATCTAAATCGAGGACGATGAATTCATCCTCGAATGACAGTTCATTCAACTCGAAGCGTGTTTTAATCACACGCTTTGGAATAGTCACGGTTGCACCTGTTGCTAACCGGACTGACAACATACTTCGTGGGGTCTCTACCTCCACGAAGCTCAACAGCGTTAGACTCTGAGTTCTAACGAAATTGTTTGACGCTCCTGTGTCAAACAAAGCTCGTATGGGGACATCGCTCCCGTGCGGCTTAACCTCCAGGGTGATAAGAGGCTTATCATCACCCTGCACCTTTTGACAGGACATAGTCCCGTCTGGGTCTATTACGCTCACATGCCCTATGTCGGCATGTGGGATAACATTTCCAGTAGGGCGCCCCGCCCCTACTGGCGATTCTCGTTTTTGCACCAACAGGGTGATGTCCCTGTTGGTGTCGCCGTGCAGCGGACGGTTCCGTCCGCTGACTGCGTGGCACCGGGCGCTGTGCCATACACTCATGGGCAAAATGCCCCACTTTTGCGCATCGATTGCGGCGAATGTTCTTCTTAAATTTCGGTTGCTTCGAGTTCGAAGCAACCGCAACCGATAGGTCCATCGGCTCTGGACCTCGACCGCCCATGCTCTGGCGCGGGTGGATGTTTCTTGAGACAAAGTGTGAGCTTCGTCTGCCTGACTGCTGATTGTTGACATGCCGTTGCGGCATGTTAAAAGCGAAGGGCTGTTGAGCCCTTCGGCTGTACCCAGCATGTGATGACGCTGATCGCATGCTGAACTCCTCACGGATGCTAATATGAATGGCATCCCTCAGAGTATCTGGCGGGTGCCGATAGAGACTCTGTTTGATGGGACCATCATTGAGTCCCTTCATGAAGCCAGTGACCTGCATGGCAGGGGGCACCGGCTCATACACAATATTTGACAGCAAATATTGCGTCTTCTGAGCGTAAGCTTGAAGGTCAAGCTTACCTTGCCGGAGTTACATGACCTCCTGCCGACTACTTATATCCATTTCTGGAGCTTTAAAGATGAGCTTTAGCTCAGCGTTTAATTCCTTATAAGTAAGGAACGCAGAGTCATCAGTGGCTCTGCGACTCATCGCCCATGCCCTGGCTCTGCCGCCCAGACATGTTGTGGAGAAGTACGCCTGTTAACGTTCGTCAACAATATTTTGCGCAGAGATGGCATCTTCCACCTCTGCGAACCATCTACGTAGGGTCTCGCCCTCTTCACCGGTAAAGTGCGGTACTCGCGCCTTTACCACTTCAACGCTATGCGTTGCAGGTGCAGGTGCGGTCCGCGCTGCCTCTGGCGCGGGCCGTGCTGGATTTTCTAGGTGGTTTCGCCTAAAGCGATTCACCACCTCTATCACTTCCTCCGGGGACTTACTCAGGAGGAAGGTAATGATGTCGCTCCCCATGGACCGAACCATTTCTACCGTCGCGTCTCTACTACGCGACGAGAAGTGGGGGAAGTGTTTCGTCACCACTTCCAGCGTTCTCTCTCGCTCGGCAGGCGTCATGTCTCACGACTTGATGCCGAGCGGCTCTTAATCTTCGCTCCGCTAGTTGACTAGCGGAACGGAACTGTGGTCGTTAATACGGACCACAAAGTGCTACCAGGTGTTACAGGACTGATCCTGTTACGGGCTTACACTGTGTTGTGCGAGGAAGCGCGCAATACAAGAGGGGTAGGATTAGTTGATGACAACTAATCCTATACTAAAAAGTAAATATAAATATTTACTTGTTGCTTAGAACGCAAAATTAAGAGTGTTTATTAAATGGGTGGTTAGCGGCTAACAGTATAGTAATTACCTAACTAATATAATAATATCAAGTATTAAACTAACTGTACTATTAGTTAACCTGCATGATTCGGTATTTATACCGAATCGACTTTTCCTTCTTAGATTATAACAACTTATAATCTCTTATTTAAATTTCAGACAACGCGTCTGAAATTAAACTGTGATATTTTAACTTGAATATCAATATGTAATGGCACCCCATTACAAGATAAGTATATCTACGATATCAAAAATCAAATAAACGTACTTCTGGATATATCGACTGGTATATCCAAAGTCAGTATGCTATGGCTCCAGTTCCTTGCAAAGCAGTTTGGATTATCTATGTGGGGGGGGCAAAACGGATTGCCTGGCGTTGCCGGGCATTTTAACTCCGCGGTAATGTCCTCTTTCTAACATTTTACTGCTTGGATTCGACGTCTGGTCTAACAATCTCGAACGGTCCCGCAATATCGGGAAAAGCAATTATATCTGACCAAGGGGCGTATATAATCCGACCGTCGTATTCAACCTGGGAATCGCTGATAGTCATGGCCATCAATAACAAAACGAATATGTAGTGAATACCAATGCATTGGATAAACAATCTATTTTATCTATTTATATAATAACAGATTTCATGTTGTCATCCGTCGATTCACGCTCCCGTACCTAATCGAATATCTTAATCTATGTATAGAATTCGATTAAGTAAGCGATCCCGTACCTAATCGAACTCGAACTGTACTATAAGTCGGACCTAAATGAATTCGATTTTATAATGGTTACAAATAGCGCTTTTACAGTTAAGTGAAAAACTATTCGACTTAATCATTGGTTAGAAATAGCGCTTTTACATCTTCTATCTATCTAAAAGTTTCCGTCCGTCCCTCGGTCACGTGACCAGCCGTTTCTCCGTCGGTACTACGGGTACCTACACTTGAAGTTTTCCGTCTGTCCGTCAGTGCGACTCTCCTGGGCGAGACGAGCTACTTTTTTTCAGCATACTAACTATTTGAAACACACTTTCTTACTGCTCAGTGCTTGAACAGCTTCCGTGGTTGTTTAGTTCGACTGTCCTTGAATGGGGTGGAACCGTCACAGGCAGGAGCGACGTTCAGCTCGAACAGGTGCACATCAAGAAGCGGCCAATGCACACGGAGGTAAAGAGATACATCTTACGCAAGCTGCAATTCGAACGGCAATATTTGAAGTGCTGAATGTGTAGTCCTGACTAAAGTGCACCCGCCGATTGAAGGCCATCCGAACTGGATGTACCACGAGTGCGTCGCGTATTCGACGTGATTGGGCTGCGGCATCGGCTAAAAATCGGTCAAATAGAAGCTGGATACAGTGCAATGCGCTGCGCTGATCATCGCTGTGCGCTCCCACGTTTCTTAACTTGCGGCAGTGGTGGGAAGGTTAAACTGCCATAGATAGCTCCACCCCAACCAATGTTGCTTCGTCTGCTTGAAAACCAGACTTCGCCGGGCAAAAAATTTCGTGAACATACAACAATACCTTTGATTGGACATCTGTTGGTGCAGAAATATGGCTCAAGAAGCATTCACAACATGGGGGCTTGACTATCTCAACGTTATCCTCCTACTACTTGGCAATGAGAATGCGCCCAAATTTGCACATATTTATATACATAACCCACAAATACAAGTCGATGGATATCTTGCGCTTGCAGACCAGCTTAATCTGACATCACGGACGGAATGCAGCAGATGCTTCAAGAGACGCTCGAGTATACGAAGGGCACGGTGAAGACAATATGCCGAGCCTGCAGCGCCAGTATCCTTACGGTTGATATAATTGCGAGAAAAACATGTGCGCGGTTTCATTGGCCGTTGAAGTGTTATAAGGACGGGACTAATCTCCCAATTTGTTCCATTTGTACAACGGGTTAACTCTAATGAATGTCTTTTCGTATCGGGATGGGCGTATCATGGGGGGACTTTAACCATAATCGAGCAGCACAACCCGTATACCAGCAGGTGTGGCGGGCGAATGAAGGGGGGATCAGGTGGTGGATCTGGGACTCCGTCTGTCTTGCCTGCAATTGAACGACCGAAGGAGGTACAACACCCCGGATGCCAACAAGGTCAGCGCGATCATGGTGGGAGATGGCTTTTTATGATGGCATTATCTTCGATCGCGACATTATTTGAAGTAAAACAACGGACGCCTCCAGCGCATTTAAGCATTGCACTCATGGTATACCCCGCTTTACTTTGTGATTCTTCAGGAAAAGTCCTGCCTGTCGTCAGGGTTGGACCACTGAGGGGATTTGAGTGGAGGGATAGTTCAATGACAACGAGGATGCTATCCGTGGGAGAGGTGGAACAAAACGTTGCACACGCAGTGGTTGACAACAAAAGATCTATTGCTTTTCTGCTTCAAAGTGAATGTTAATATACTGTATTTTTTATGAAACAATTCGTCGGAACGACGGGTACCAACTCTGGGCACATATTGGGGAACTTAAGCCATGCTTGAACAGCACAACCCGTACGTACAGGTGTACAAGCAGGTTCGGCAGCGAATGGAAGGGGATCAGGTGGTGGATCTGAAACTCCGTCTGCTTTGCCTTCAAATCAAACGACCTAAGGAGGTACAACACAACGAGGCTGGCGCCCGCATGGTGCGCGATGGTTACGACGGCATTATCTCGCATGGCCAGTTGTACGTCGCCTTTTCACGGTCGACAGCACCGGAGAACATTTCCGTCCTTTTGGAATCTGAGTCTGCAGAACGACGACAAACGCGCAACGTCGTTTATGACGAAGCACTACCTAGAATAAGGTTAAAAAATCTTGCAATGAAGGGAGCAGTCAATTTCCGAGATTTCACACGCAGTCGTTAACAGCAAAAAAAAAATTTTCTTTTTGTTTCAACGTAAAGGTGGATTTATTGTAGTTTCAATGAAATTTCAATGAAACAGTTCGTCAGAACGACTGGTACCATCCCATAGTCTATATAATATAACATAATTAATGTCATCGATGACCCCGTACTTAATCGAATATCTCGATCTATGTCATTGGTTATTACAAAGGGGAGTGATAGGTGTACCTCACCCCCTTGTTACATGTACCTCACTTTTGATACGTGTACCTCAGTCTGTGGGGCTGTCTAAACTGACCGAGCCATTTGTCTAAACTGACCGCGTCACACTATCGATAACTTTTTATTGGATGAAAAAATATTCTTTTAGCGAATGAAACATGGTGTGTGGTTTATTGTTAGACAGCCCGAAGCGGAGAAGTCTCTAGGTGAGATATAATGATAAAGAGTGTTGAAAGTGCAAAGGTCGACTGTAACGTGACAATCTGTGTGCTAAATTATGCGTAGGTAAGGCGAAGAGCGCTGTCAAGAAGCATGGCTAGCGCAACAGGGGCTACAATGGGCGCAATAATCCCGGTGCTACGCAACAAGAGTATTAATTTTTATGCAGCATCAATGGGTTCAAATTTTTTCTTGCTTTCTTCGACGTACATGGGTAAGCTGCTGACATTACATATTGTGGCCCAGTTAGTAGTGACAGGGTTTGTATCGTTCTGAGCAGCTTTTGAAGAGATAATTTCGGACAAAAGAGGTGATAAAAATGATTGGATCACTGGAGCAGCTGCTGTGGGACAATCACGGGGGATTCTATGCTGGATTGGTCGGTAAGGCTGTCTAGAAACGAATGATTTTGCCATACTTCTTGTCGATAAAAGCAAGAAGTGGTGCTTTTTTTCACTGATCTATCGTGTATGTCGGTCAGGTGGCCCGTTTTGGGGTCTTCAGGGTGCTACTGCCGGGGCAGCGATGGGAGCAGCTGTGGTTTTTGGTCACGAACAGTTTCACACGTGGCGTTTGAGTAAGGGCGTGCAGCGATATCAGTAAAAGTACGGCGAAGCTCCTGCCATGTATTACCCGACGCCTGCATTGCTAGTTGAGAGCCAAGGTCCTCCACAAAAATTTGCGTTTCCATCCTTGTTACCGAAGAGCATTAAGATTTCCGACGAAGAAATCGAACGTCGCATCGTCATCCGCATGGACGAACTACGGAAAGAAATGCAAGAAGAAGTCGCAACTTTAGATAGTAACGACAGCGTCATGTAACGTAGATATTACAATGGCAGTAGCACTTATTGCAATAAACCACGCACCCTGTTTCATTCGCTAAAAGAATATTTTTTCATCCAATAAAAAGTTATCGCTAGTGTGACGCGGTCAGTTTAGACAAATGGCTCGGTCAGTTTAGACAGCCCCACAGACTGAGGTACACGTATCAAAAGTGAGGTACATGTAACAAGGGGGTGAGGTAAACCTATAACTCCACATTACAAATAGCGCTTTTATATCTATCTTCTATATAATAACAGAATTAATGTTGTGATCCCTTACCTAAACGAATTCGAACTATACTATAAACACCTAATTGAATTCCACTTTATTTAATAAAAAGCGCTTCTACCTATAAAGCCTACCCTGCCTGCACCCGCGTTAGACCTCCACTGCCACCGCAAGCAGAGAGTCCGCGTTCACGTCCAAACTGACTGGTCGGGAGCGGCGTGCTCGACAACGTGCTCTTCAGACGCCAGAACAACAAGAACAACGACTCGAAGCTCAGGCAGTGGCAAGACGTGCTCAGCGTGCACGGAAGTTTCTGGAAAACCGCTTGTGCGCCGCAGTACCGGTGTTCCCCCTTGCACGTCAGTAGATCCCCGCAAATTCCGCCTTGCTGCGCATTCTGCTCAACCGGGCTAACGTCCGCTGCCACAACTGCGAGGCACTCCATTGAATTGAGGAGCGCGTGAAGGGTCATGGGTCAACCCTTGCGCGCCATGTGCTACGACCGGGACAAGGTAGCCAACTTGACACCATTGGCACATTCACCAGAGCCGCTATGGAGACTGCTACAGGATCAAATGCCCGGCGTTGATGGTGATCCTTTACCAGAAAGAGAACAGACTGATCGACACGATTTATGATGGCATTGCTGATGCTGCAAAAAACGCGCTTGCCTACTTACGCCACCATGCAATCCTTTCGACCCGCAATAACAATGTGGCAGAGCCGTCCTGAACATGGTTCTGGGGGGAGTACAGCAATTTCACAGCGCCGACAAAATTGATCAGGAAGGTGCAAACGCAATAACGACAGGTTCTTGAACCGTCTTGACGTGAATGGATGGCCGCCGCATCGAATGGCACCCAAAGATGGCACATCAATCATGCTCGTGCGTAATCTTGATGCGTCTAACGGGATTTGCAACGGCACGCGCCTCATTATCCGCCGGGGTTCCGCACGTGAGATTTAGGCCGAAGTCTTGACAGGTGATCATGCAGAGTACGTTTACTTTATCCCGCGCATTAACAACTAACTTATCAGGATTGCCGTACACGTTCCGTCGGAAGCAGTTTTCTGCGCGCTTGGCCTATGCGACGACGATAAATTAAAGGTATAGACGCTGCACAAGGTTAGCTTATGTCTCACAAGGGACGTTCTCGCACGGCCAGTTGTACGTCGCCTTTTCATGATCGACAGAACCGGAGAACATCTCTGTCTTTTTGGAAGCTGAGTCTGCAGATATACGAGTAATGCGCAACATCGTTTATGACGAAGCACTACGTTGAATGAGGTTGAAAAATCTCGCAATGATGAAAGTAGCCGATGTCCGAGATTGCACACGCAGTCGTTGACAGCAAAATATCTCTTTTCTTTTTTGTTCAACGTGAATGTATATATACTGTACTTTCAATGAAACAATCCAATAGATACACTGTAGTTCCAATGAAACAATCCGTCAGAAAGATGGGTACCATCCACTCGTACTGTAATAATATTGTTCGTAGTGGATTATGTTTAGTATCGAGGACAAATTGGGTCCATTAATTATTATATTGACATTTGTTACTCCTTTAAGTCTCTTAGAGTTAGTCGTTTGGATGAAGAACGATCCTCAGCTCTATCCGAGGATCAGTAACAATGCGCTGTATAGTTATCCAATATGAAGACTGATTGATACTCACCGATCTATATGACTTATTCAAGGATGATGAGCCCGATCAAGATCGGAGACCTTCGTTTTGAGAAAAAGATCTTCGACGACTAAATTCCAATAGTGCTGATCGTCATTCCAATCGATCACATAACAGATAAAGGTGCTCAGATACGGGCTATAGAAGAACTTCTTGATCCGCTTCGGCACCAGCTTCGTATAACAGCAGTCTAGTATCTTGGAAATACTAATTTTTTTATCCATAATGTCATACTTACCCTCGATTGGTTTTTATAATCGTATGAAGGAGGTAGAGATCGTCCACTTATTGGTTAGGTATACTCTACTGGGACATTGCTTCAAGGCTGGAGTCTTAGCCATCTTTTCTTCCAGCATACTGAAATTGACCATGGTGATCTTCGGATCGGGAATGGAGTTTATCTGCCGATCATTTTTTAGATCGGTAGTGTTTCATGCTGATTATGCTCCGAAGTATAGGATAATTCAGCTCTCTTATTTTGTAAAATACAGCCGTGTAAATCGCAACATATTCGACTACAGCCAATTCATCGAAGATGCTGAGAGGTTCAAACCTCCGAGAAAAGGCTTTATTAATTTACTGTAGCAAGCTAGGAAAGGGTAAGTTGTTGAGCGCTTCCAAATCCTTGTGGTCTGCTAGCAAGCCACTTATCGACAAGTTATGGACAAAAAAGCGGCCTTAGGCTTTCCCCAGAACCGTTTTTTTTACCGCGGCGATTGACAGATTATTCGCAATGGAAATTGGCGAGAGACTGTTCCGCTATCTCGCTCAGTATATCCAATAGAAAGAATGTGATCTCAGGAAGATCACTAATAAGAAAAACGAAATTCTTTTGAACACTAGCAGTCAGTAAAACGCTAAAATAAGACGTTAATCAAGCCCTGGTCGGGATAAGCAACCTAAGCAGGCCGTCGACCGTTTGTAGAACGAAAAAAATCTGATTGCTCCAAGTTATGATAAATCGACGAAGAAGAGTGTCGGAGCCTAAAAAGCTCTACTCCCGAAGATACAAGAATAGACCTAGCCGTAGGATCATATTATATACTGGAAGTTATAGTTAATAGACTGAGTATCGTGGTGTATTACTTTGTTGAGAAGTATTCAGAACCTATGGAAAGTCATTTTTGGAGATTCCAAGTTTGTGAATAACTAAATTATAACTCAAATTTTCTCATTGAGTCTGAGAACTTAATGATCACAGGAGAGATTAACTGTAAGGCACCAGTCACACAGATTTACGATCATCTTGTATGCTACATACTATACCACTAATGCAAATCCAGCGAATTTAGTTTTAATGCCTTCGTTCTAAATATCGCGCAGCGAATTTCCAAACTAGAACGTGTGACTGGAAAATATAAATCTTGAAACTCGATGTAAATTTCTAGCTACGGTGTTGTCCACTTCGGAGTTTTCTTCCTTAAGTGGATACCACGGGTAACCCGGACGACTCACTATCGGAGAGGTACTTCGTGCGTCTGCTTTTGAACCTGGCCGGTTAGAACCGTACTGACCAGCACGATCACACCTTGATCGCGGGCAGCTCGGCAGTCTTCCTCAATAAACCTACCTTATATAACCATGAGTATGGGCGGTAGCTTATTTTTGGTAGATTCTTTAACAATTTATGCACGTTTGTCCAATTGGGGCAGGGATAATAGTTGGCGTTAGCTCATTCTTAGTGGGGGGCTGGTGTCGTGAAGGCATTGAAAATTATAATAAATCCACTTAATAAACAACACAAGGGGTAATAATTCAGTCCTCCTTGCGTTACTTCCTGGGTACTTAAAACTAGCGCCCGAACCAACAAATCAACCAAACACACTAGGAACACACTTCAACAGGTAGTTCCAGGCTGCCCCCAACACTAGCTGTCTTTAAACGGCTGCTGCTCCACTTGCTAGGGCGTTCACTCAACGACTTCCTTGTATTACACTTGGTTTTTGTATTGGAAAAGGAAAGAAGGTTTTAGAGGGCCGCCAGAGATCTTTGTGCTTCATTGGAAAGTTAATGCTATTAAGTGTTACTAATTCCTACACCACAGTCAATCACTTTTTCACCCACTACCTTTTGTTACTTCAGCGCTGACTTCAATACTTGGCAGTTGCCACTGAGTCCCTCTGTAACCCGATTAATCGTCCTTGATAGTTATTTCAGAGACCCTCTGTTATCTGATTGAGCGAGGTGGCCGTCGCAGGTCGCTGCTGATTGGCTGAAAATATCCATTTATATTTCCACATTCATACCAATCATAAATCAATCAGTCGCGAGGTGGCCGTCGCGGGTCGCCTCTGATTGGCAGAAAATATCCATTTTTATCTCCACATTTATACCACTCATCAGTCAATCAGTCGTGAGGTGGCCGTCGCGGGTCGCCTCTGATCGGCTGAAAATATCCATTTATATCTCCACATTTATACCACTCATAAGTCAATCAGTCGCGAGGTGGCCGTCGCGGGTCGCCTCTGATTGAATGAAAATATTTTTTCCAAAATGAAAATACTTAACCACTTGAGAACAATTGAGAATGCCAAATTAACCAATTTGGGCAGCCGAGGGCGCATGACTTTCCGGGAGCTTCCCACCACGATCAGACCTGCCGCTATGCTTGTAAGGTGCGTCTGTGTCTTGGCTTTCTTTAGTAGTGCTGACGATTTGTTTTCATGATCTGGTTTGTCTGCTACTGCCCGCGCCCTAGCGCCCATAGCTGCAGGAAAGTCTGCGAAGCTGAGGGCACATGAATTCTCGTTGGATTTACCACTGGGATTGAACCTGCCATTGTGTATGTAAGATGCGTCTGTGCCTTGGCTTTTTGTAGTGGTGCTGACAGTTTGTCTTCATGATATAATTAGTCTGCTAGTGCCCGCGCCCTAGCGCCCATAGCTGCAGGACAGTTTGTGAAGCTGAGGGCACATGACTTCTCGTTGGATTTACCACTGGGATTGAACCTGCCGTTGTGTGTGTAAGGTGCGTCTGCGTCTTGGCTTTCTGTAGTGGTGGTGACAGTTTGTCTTCATGATCTAATTAGTCTGCTACTGCCCGCTCCCTAGCCCCCATAGCTGCAGGGCGGTTTGTGAGGCTGAGGGCACATGAACTTCGTTGACTTATTTGCCAGTATTGGACTTGCCGTAGTGCATGTAGGCTGTGCCTGTGTCTTGATTTTCTTAGTTGATGTTACTCAAGAGAGCACAGCATTTTGACTAAAACAATTGCACTCTTGGATGTGTTAGGGCTACCACGGCTTGTTGAAACAGTTGTTCACGTGGTGAACGCATACAACCATCTTTGATGTTAATGTTCAGTGTTGACAAGACAAGAAGGTGATAATTGATACTTTCTTTGATGAGCACATGGGATGTTCTTAGACATGTGCTTGAGGAAATCGCCAGCGTAAAAAGCAATATTGTGCTAGTATTTAGAGTCTTGGTGTGAATAAATTCACCGTGAATTATTATCTGTTGCAGATCACATACTACATGTTGTAAATATAGATCCATTTCACCACACTGGCAGCTGATGTATTTCATTTCTGTGCACCAAGGATTCCCACCAAAAAAGGATCGGTTGGTACAGCCAAGATTCCAATCTGTGGGGAAGCATACCGTAATTTTTTTTATTATTTTGCGGCCAACTGTGGTGTACCGTAGGTGTAAATGGACGGGACACCAGGAACAGATGCGACGACTGGTACATGTACCTAATAGTAAGAGAGGGACGAATGATAAATCAGGTTGACTGGTCGGTGATGCACATAGCGTGAGTAATTCTGATTGGTTGATATTAGGTAATTGGTAGATTTAGGATATAAGCAATAATAAAGTTCTCCTTTTGCGTCTGATCGAGTAGATCACCTTAGGGAAGGCGTGAGCACCTCGCGCCTCCCTTCCTTTGCACGCACCTTATATGAAACGGGGTTACATTCGTGTAACACTGAGTGTTGGTGTACATGAGTACACCACGGTCGAGGCCAGTATTGGCCGGGTTGAAAGGTTTCGAACCTTTGGTTATTTTAACCAATCAGGTCATGGGCCCTTGGGGTGGTGTGTCAGCCATCCACGTGTCAGTACACAGGTGTGTACACTACATTTTAGCTAGGTACGAATTAGGAATATTCTACTTAGTGTTACATATAGTTTATATTAGTTTAAATAGTTACATATTAAATATATTCAGTTTACATTTCACTCTTTCATACAGACGCACGACCTCTACCGGTCGTGCGTGTAGTGAGTGCCGTAGCGTAAGGGGAGCCCTCCCCTTAGCTACACCCTTTGTAAGGGAGCCTTGCCGTTAAAGCACTAGCAAAGGCTATAGTAAACTAACCCGGGAATCTTGGCCCCGAGTAGGAGAGCTCTCTCCTACTAAGCCCTTAATAATGGCGTATCGGCTAAGTAGCGGCGAACGCCGCTTTAAGGAAAGTCTTCCTCTGTGCGCTAGCCTCACCGTGCGTATACGCACCGGCTACATAGGGTAGCACTTGTAGTCAATCCAACACCTGTGTTGGTAGACTAGGCATCCTCTGCAAAGGATGAATCAGGACGATTGGGATAGTTTGACCCTCGTCCAACAGAGGAAGCCTTTAAAAGGCTGTTACCCTTAACGGGGGAAGAAAGTATGAAGCTCCTAGTGGAGCAGGGCCTTGAGGCCGTAAAAGCAAGGGTGAATGACCTCATCGCTCATGAGGCGAGTTGTGGTGGAGGTCATTCCACGGGGGTGCGCCCTCGATTATCGTTTAAGATAAAGGAGTTCACCGGAGAGAAGGGTGACAACCTTGGGTTTGGTTGCAAGAGGTCGAAACGGCCTTCGCCACAGCGAACATGACCGATGATCACTTGCAAGTGGGACTTGCATTGACCCATCTTACGGGCAAAGCCCGTACATGGGCGTTTACATGCTCGGAATCAGTCAAGGACGTGTTTCCAACATGGAAGGTCCTTAAGCAGAAGCTTATGGACATGTACGCAACGCCTGATCTGGTTTTCCAGAATCAACTGGCGTTCCTGAGGTGCCGTCAAGGCACTAAGGACCTGGAGGTTTATATCCAGGAGCTTAACACCCTGTTGGCAGGGATGTACGCGAAAGCGTATTCGGACGATGTGTCCATCCCCGTCTTCACGGGAGGCCTGAGAGAAGGGCCAGCACGTTCGAAATTGTTCCGATGCCGACCCGAATCCCTGGAAGAGGCATTCAAGACGGCGTTCAACGCCGAGAGGAACTTCCGTTCTTCTAAGGTGGGTCCCGAACCCATGGACCTGAGTCATGTCGAAGCGGAGGTGAAACCTCCCGCTAAGAGTCATTCGGACTCTTTTTCACAGAGCTTTGACAGAGCTCTTGGCTATGTTGCAGCGGCGTGGGCCGCTGAGATGCTTCCTGTGTGGGAGCATGGATCATCTGAGGAACAGATGTCCGAAAAATCCCCAGCGAGACACTCGCTACAAGGGACCAAGGGTGGGGAAAAAGCCCTTGTCCAAGCTGTCGGGAAACGACGTCTCCCAGTAGGTGCGGGGCGCCCTACTGGGGGACCCCTAAGTGCTGTTAAGCCCCAGGGTAGGGGACGACAGCAAAAAGCCCCGAGGGAAGCGGTGCTTTCTAGCACCGAGTTGGTGTTCCAGCCAGGTTTGTTGGTAGTCCTTGCGGACGTGAAAGGCTTTGATAAGCCTTGGAGAGTCTTGATAGACTCTGGAGCGTCTGAAAATTATGTCAGACGGGATTCTGTTCTGAAGAGTCGGCTGTATGCCGAGGCCCTAGAGGCACGTTCTCGTGACGTTGTCAAGGTCCGTCTTGCGACGGGCGTACAGGTTTCTGTACCCAAGGTCTCGATTGACCTTAAGCTGAAGTTTGCAGACTTCGACAGCTTAGAACGTTGCCTAGTCCTGA
This sequence comes from Peronosclerospora sorghi, assembly GCA_026184515.1. Lineage (NCBI taxonomy): Eukaryota > Oomycota > Peronosporomycetes > Peronosporales > Peronosporaceae > Peronosclerospora > Peronosclerospora sorghi. The sequence goes on from CM047584.1 coordinate 19,051,510, forward strand.
ATTTGGACTCGAGGTATGACCTCATTCTGGTCATGAAGTGGCTGGAACGCCACGAGCCATGAATAGACTGGAAGTCTAAGTCCATTGGCTCAACGCACCCGCGGTCGGGTGAAGCATTGGCGAGCCATGAACCCACCTTTGCTCGATCACAAAAGCGATTCTGGCGTGAGATGCCAGAGATAGGGATGTCTGAAATGATCATTCCCAATGGCGTTAAGGAAGAGTTCCTTAACGAGGGGGATTCGGCGGTTAATTCCCACGCCGTGAACGGCGAGACTGGTGAGTTACCTGTGGTAACTCCAGTGGTAGGGGTAGAGACACCTGGGGTTAAGCGCGAGGCGCTTCCACACAAAGAGACCCGTAGTTCGTCTCTTTTGCACGTCGGAAATGATTCCGACCACGCCGTTATAGGCGAGACTGGTGAGCCACCTGTGGTAACTCCAGTGGTAGGGGTACAGACCCCTGTGGTTAAGCGCGAGGCGCTTCCAAGCGAAGAAACCCGAGGTTTGTCTCTTTAGCACGTCGGAAATGATTCCTATTACGCCGGTATAGGCGAGACCGGCGAGTCACCGGTGGTATAGGTAGAGACCTCTGTGGATAGGCGCGTGGCGCTTCCAGTAGATGATGCAATTGACCCCCCCCCATCTGGGCCTCGGGACTCATCCCGAGGCCAGTAGTCAGCAGTCCTACAGGATGCTGAATAGTGTGACAGGTGTTGTCACAGAAGGCGTAAGTCTGGAACGGTTGCCTGGGTTAGGCGAACTGTTGTCGTTAGACGAGATGTCCTTCAACGAGTTTGAGACTGCTTTGAAAGCAGATGAAATCGAAGAGGTCGTCGTGTTGCGTCCGGAAGAGGAGTTTAACTCCTCATCCACGATGGACGAGTCAGTTTTGGTGAAAACCAAACCGGAATTTAATGCCCGAAGCGGCCTCAAGATCCTCGCGGATCCTGAGGACCCTTACCATTCCTTACTAAAGGAATTTGGAGATGTCATTAGTGACAACCCGCCGATGAGGTTACCACCGGATCGGGGAGTCCGACATGAAATTGATTTGGTTCCCGGAACCAAATACTGCGTCACTAGGCAGTGGCCTCTCCCCAAGGAACAATGCGACGTCATCGACGCATTCTTCAAGGGGAAAGAAGAGGCAGGGATGGTACGGGAGAGTAAGTCTCCCCACTCATCTCCCACCTTTTGTGTTCGTAAACCGAACGGAAAGTGGCGCATTGTGCATGCGTATAACAAGCTGAATTCAGCTACTGTACCCATGAAGACTCCGATTCCTCGGAAGGATGTCCTCCAGAACAATATGGCGGGCTGTACTGTGTACAGTGCCTTAGATCTGGTGAAAGGGTATTTTCAGGTCCTCATGCGAGCGTCCGATATTCCGCTGACAGCGGTTAGCACGCCTAGTGGCATGCTGTGGGAGTGGCTTGTTATGACACAAGGGCTTTCAAATGCACCAGCGACTTTCAATCGCTTGGTAACTCAACTCTTCCGCCCTCATAGGGAGTATGCTCAGACGTACTTCGACGATATATTCGTCCATAGTCGTGCGGAAGGCGACTCGTCTGATGTTCATACGCATCTGATACACCTTCGAGCAGTGCTCGAATGTATGCGAGAGCATAAGTTATATGCAAACGCATCCAAGTGTATCTTTGGTGCTGATGAAATTCCTTTCCTCGGATGCTTCATCGGTAAGGATGGAGTGCGGGCGGATCCCGCGAAGGTGGAAGCCATTGTGGAGTGGCCTTCGCCTGTAAATCTTAGAGATTTACGGAAGTGGCTTGGATTAGCCAACTATCTCCACAAGTACAGCGAGAACTACGCTGAAATGGCGAAGCCATTGACCGACCTTCTTAAGAAGGATGTTGATTGGTGTTGGGAAACTGAACACCAAAACGCTTTTGAAGCGGTTAAGGGGAGCTTGTTAAAAGCTCCCGTTCTTGCTCTCCCAGACCCTGGGAAACCATTGAGTGTCGTCTGCGACACCTCCGATTTCGCAATCGGATGTGCTTTGTTACAAGCAGACGATGCAGGAAGGGAACGCGTAATTGCGTTTGAGTCGAGGCAGCTTAAAGCTGCAGAACGGAATTATCCCGTTCATGACAAGGAGCTACTTGCAATGAAGCATGCTCTCGTCAAATTTAGGGTTCACCTACTCGGCTAAAAGCCGTTCGTGGTTTATACTGACCACGCGTCCTTACGGACAGCGACAAAGTCGCCTCATCTCTCGCAACGGATGGCCCGTTGGCTATCCTTCTTCGCGGAGTACAACTTGAGGTTAAGTATAAACCTGGCAAGCAGAACGTGCTTGCAGACGCGTTGTCGTGTCGTCCCGATTACGAGCTCGCTCACGCGACATTGGTCACCACATCTGTGGTGGATCTCATACGCCAGGCGTATGAGAAAGACCCACAGTGTACGGCGCTTATCAGCGCGTTGGGTGAAAAGGGTCTTGGCTCGTCTGAGCCAACCCTGTCAAGTCGAGCTAGACCTCGGTTACACCGTTACAGTTACTGTGAAGGTTTGCTATATTATAGCACGAGCGCGGAGGACACTCCGCGGGTGGTTGTTTCTCATGATGAGGAACTGAAGTATATAGTCCTCTTTGAGGCACATGACGCCTCTACCGGGGGTCATTTAGGTCGGTATAAGACCTACAGCGCTTTAAGCGCTTTGTATTGGTGGCCCAATATGTATAAGTGGGTTGGTGCGTATATACGCACCTGTGAGACGTGTCAGAGGGTTGAACCCTCTGCAAGTTCAGCTGCGCCTTTGGCGAGCTTATCGGTTCCAACGGAGTGTTGGAAATCCATTAGCATGGATTTTATCTTCGGTTTTCTGAAGGATAAGGCCGGGAACACCGGCATATTGGTCTTTGTAGACCGTTTGAGCAAGATGGCTCACCTGGCGGCGGTGCCAGAGTCCATAGATGGACAAGTAACAGCAAAAGTGTTCCTAGACCCTGTCTTTCGACAACATGGTCTACCCGATTCCGTTGTGTCGTATTGGGATCCCCGTTTTACGGGACAATTCTGGGGAGCGTTGTTTAAGGTGCTAGGCACCAAGCTCCTCATGTCCACTGCGGATCATCCGCAGACGGACGGTCAGACGGAACGCGTTAATCGCGTTGTGGAGGACATTCTCCAGAGTTTATGTCCGGATTCTCCAAAGAGTTGTAGTGAGATGCTTCCGATGGTTGAATTTGCTATCAACAATTCGGTACATGCATCTACGGGGTTTACCCCGTTTTACGTGAACGGATTGGTGAATCCGAGGGTTCCGTTAACGTTACGTGTGTGTGGCCCAGGGATTGAGGGGGGAAGATTCCCTGATGTCAGCCCTGTATCTGTGCGAAAGCACATCTATAAGTTTTTATCGACGCGCCTTAGTGTCTTACGACACGTCTGCGATGCCATGGCGGAAAGCCAAGACAAGCAGAAGGAGCAAGCTGACCGAAAGGGACGGCGTAACAAAAAGGTATACAGAGTAGGAGAAAGTGTTTTATTAAACGCTAAAAATCTTCCTACACATGCAGTTTCAAATGTGTTGCGGAATAAACTGCGCCCCAGGTTTGTGGGCCCCTTTAAGGTGTTAGCCCGAAAGGGCTTGTCGTACACCTTAGACATCCCGAAGGCGATGCGTACGCATCCAACCTTTTATGTCGGTATGCTTAAGCCATACCAGGACCCGGAGGCGGGCCCCCTCCTGGAGGAGGGTGGAAAGGCGGATAGCCGTAAGGTACCGCAGGGCGAAGGAAGCCCGAAAGGGCTAAAATGCGACCACGAAGCTCCGCAACGGTCGTCTCGAGAGAGGCAAGCCGCCTCTCGAAGCGATCAGTGGCATCCCGCTCATCGCGGATCCCCTCGTGGAGATCATGGATGCGAAGGCTGTGTCGATCACAGCCTCACGAATCTCACGTCGCAATTTTGCGACCTCCTCCTCCAATGCTCGATGCGGAGAGTACTCCACACTTTCGTGTGGAGCGGCTGATGGCGCGGCGCCATCATCGGGGTCAAACCCAGTATCTGGTGAAGTGGAAAGGTTATCCACACTCACAGAGTTCGTGGGAGTTCGAGACTCCCCTACGGCAGGATTGCTGCGACGTCGTTGACGCTTTTGAGCGGGAGAATCCCGCTGTAGGTCAACGACCAGAGGGGCATGAGAAGCCTCTTCACTCCCAATAAGTGGGAGTTGGCCGGAGGTAGATGTGGCGACCATAGTGTCTTCGGACACCAGGGTGGAGACAGGGGCTCTGGCGTAGCGCGTGCGATACGGAGCACGTAGTTGCTCCATCGCCTTAGATTTGGCAAATGTAAGGCGCAACACCCTCTCCACCCAAATGTCTCGACGGGAATAGCTGTCATGCAGCTCATCGAAGCTGGGAGAAGCTTCTCCCCTTCCGCCCAAGCGCGGAACTTCTTCTCTGCGTCATTAGCACTTTCTCCCGGAGAAAGAACGAAAGGAACCTCGCGGAGGTTCTCAACAGGGGCACCTTGTGCCTGCCTGTTTAAGCGCTCTCGGTACGAGACGCTAGTGAACTGCTTTTGTGTAAGCAGTTGTTGCTGGAGTTTCTCACGGCGTTCGCGTTGGTACGGCTGTTCAGCCGCGGGGCCAGGGGTATAGGATGCTAGACTAGTCCTTACCAAACGCCTGGCCCATCTTGGAAGGTCACGAGGACCATCGAAATTATAAGCCGCCCTTGACGGGCGTTTGGAGGCACGCAACACAGCCCTTAGTGCCTGTGCGGCAAGTTGGGAGTCTTGAGCTGCGTCCAGCTCATTAGTGATGACCGCCTTAGGCGATTCGGATGTATCATCCGATACGGGCAGGGGTGCCGCACTGGTTAGTGCATTTTCCTCTCGTGTGTGGAAGGGATTAGGCTGCCGACAACGCCGTTCGGTGCTGTCGGAGCAGCTCACCATTGGGGAGGTATCCCCAAAGGCATCCACTTCCGAGCTTTCGGAGTAGTCTACCTCTTCTAGAGGAGACTCCATAGCACCACTAGAGGTGTACATATGGATGGCCAGGGGAACTGGCGTTGGAGTTCTCCAACAAAATTTTGATTATTGCGTAAGCAATAGTCTTGATGGGGGAGGATGTAACGGGTTTACATTCGTGTAACACGGAGTGTTGGTGTACATGAGTACACCCCGGTTGAGGCCAGTATTGGCCGGGTTGAAAGGTTTCGAACCTTTGGTTATTTTAACCAATCAGGGCATGGGCCCTTGGGGTGGTGTGTCAGCCATCCACGTTTCAGTACACAGGTGTGTACACTACATTTTAGCTAGGTACGAATTTTGAATATTCTACTTAGTGTTACATATAGTTTATATTAGTTTAAATAATTACATATTAAATATATTCAGTTTACTTTCCACTCCTTAGTACAGACGCACGACCTCTACCGGTCGTGCGTGTAGTGAGTGCCGTAGCGTAAGGGGAGCCTCCGCTTAGCTACACCCTTTGTAAGGGAGCCTTGCCGTTAAGGCACTAGTACAGGCTAGAGTAAACAAACCCGGGAATCTTGGCCCCGAGTAGGAGAGCTCTCTCCTACTAAGCCCTTAATAATGGCGTATCGGCTAAGTAGCGGCGAACGCCGCTTTAAGGAAAGCCTTCCTCTGGGCGCTAGCCGCACCGTGCGTATACGCACCGGCTACATTATACGTACCGATCGGGAGCACCTAGTGCAATTTTTTGGCCCACCGGCAGACGTTAAGTTACTGAGAACTCGCCCCGCAACTCCGCCTGCTGTGTCAGCGGCATTTATTGAAAGGGTTTTTGGGAAAGTGTTCGATCAGTGCGCTCTCACCTCTTCCACCATTGGTTGGCATCTGTCCCCTAGAAGTTCGGCTGCTGTAAGGGCCCCTTGGGAACTCTAGGCGGTTTTTTGTTGAAATCGTCGATGTGTACATAAAAAGTGCAGATCGACCGCTTTACTCTTAAGTTTAGGCTAGGAATACATAATATATTGGGTATTTCCTTAGAAATATAGGTTTAAGAGGCTAGTAGATCAAGGGGTGAAGACTTCGGCCGCGTGATCAAGTACTCTCTCTGATGATTACCACCAGATCGACCCCGTCGATCTACGATCATCAATCTGCGACCTGCGATCTGCGATCATCAGCCCGTAATCTCGCCAATTCGTGCAAGATAACGAGATCGGCCTACGATAATCTCCGATCATCGATCATCGATCATCGATCATCGATCTTGATCATCGCCTGATCATCGGTCTACAATCATCGATCTTGATCATCGATCTGTGATCATCCAAGATCTCCTCGATTCACCGCAAGATCATCATTATCGACCCTTATTATCCACTTTTGACAGCTGATCAACCCTGATCGACACCCTGATAGACACCCTGATCGACACCCGGATCGACACCCGGATCGACACCCGGATCGACACTGGTCGACCTGCAACAAATTCTCCTCAATCTTGCATCGGAATTGCAGTGTTCTACGTCCCAGTCACCCGGAGAGCAATCCAAGCCCAATCCGTCGTGTACACAAGGTGAACAAGAACACAAACCATTCACAGGACAACCGGACGACCCCCTTCATTTGTCGGCAGTCCGGGCGCCGTGGTAACGCCTGATCGAACCTCAAAAATTCTGATCAGGCGCTCCACCACAAATCCACCACAAAGTATGTGAATACCTGCAGGAATACCTTCATAGGGTCAAAACCTCGACTTTCCGCCAGCTAGTTTAAACGTGTTCCGAACACGCGCGAGTTGCGTGAGTGTGCGATTCCCTAGGAATTCCCGTCGGAGAGCATCCGGTAACCCAATATTATGCTGGGGATGAGACCCCTTCTTAACCTTCTTGCAGATCATCCAATGGCATAAAGAGGAGTTCCAATTTGTGTTATGAAAGGAATCGTAGACTGATCTATTTAACCCAATTAACATACACCAACTCATGTTATCTACGTGAAGGCTATATATCCTAAAAATATCACATGATTGCTTAACATTACCTGCCGTAGAAGTTCCTTGTAGCATGTGTGCATCTTGAACGCACTGATCACGTCCCTTACGCATTTCAAAACATCTATCCCGTGTCCCAAGTCTTTTGCGTCCGGCACCTCGTGCCATAAAGCTATGAGCTTCACTATTTTGTAGCAAATTCCAAGATTGTAACCGTATACTCCGATAATAGCAACGTTGTCATCCACTTGTTTTTAAAAATATTTAATATGTACTATTAAAAGCTAAAATATTTGATTGAATGATAATTGATAGTAGAAGGAATATAAAAAATATATTTTTAGTATTTTTATGATTAGGATTAATTTGTAACTTTCAGTCTTTTTATAATTGTTTTTAATTTTATTTGTTTACCTTGAACACAGAAATGTCTCACATTGTGTGAAGTCCAAATCCAATTTCCTGCTTGTTTGAGACCGTAGGTCCACTTTTAACAGTCGAAAACATGTTCATACCTTACTTATAATGTTTCATGTTCATCTATCTAGCGCTATGATATATGAATTTTATTCCACTTGCACGCAACACCTTAATCCTTCAGATCCCCGTGACGCTAGCAAAAGTCATAGTATAATCGACCAAAGCGTTTTAAAACTACAAGTCTATATTTTGTATCGTTTCACATCACAATTGCTATATTTACTTCACGATATCTCTTTTTACGATTGACTGGACTGGTTGACACTTCCCTTACCGATCACTTAATTTTTATCACTTACTCATGTCGAATTTGGATGTAGCCACTTTTGGCTTTCAAGTTAACTCTTATGTTGGAAACGGATTGGATGTAATTAAACTGAAATATGTTGGAAGATTTAAAGCTTATGCTGCTTAGTGAGTTTAAGTGGATATTATAGGCTTAAATTTTTTTAATTTTATAATGTACTCTTTACTTTCGATTTAACTAACTAGCAGTCACAAGGCACTTCGAGCAGATGACCGAGCAGCGTTCCTCCACGTCCTACGCAGCGTCTACTACCTGACTAAATCAGCCGGGTCAGGTGGTAAACACTTACTTACGTCTGATGCCGCATTGTTTGGAACAACTTAGGCCACTATTTTTCGCCAACGCCACTATTCACGCATTGACACCGCATTTTGTCTGGCATTTTCATTTGCGGTAGCCCATTCATCATATTTTTTAACGGTTCGCGAGCACCTGAGAGAAGGGAAACGCCCTACAGATCATTTTCGGACCTCTTTTGCCCTGAACTTTAATCTTCCCTTTCACCCGAGTTCCAGATACAGCTTACCTTCCTCCTGGATTTTTCCAGGAGTCTACCCAAAGGTTCAGCGCACCCTGACCTTTCTTCTCTCTCGGTAATCACGCTCATCCCAGAATATTTAGATATAACAGCTAACGCGTTAAGAACTCCGCCGAAAAGTATAATCGCAAGATTGAAATTCAAAGGAATTTACGGGAGCCTACATAAGCGGTGGAGCATGTGGTTTACTTCGATAATACGCGCAGAACCTTACCAACTCTTGCTAATTTTTATATAAAATTTTATATAAAAAAATAGGTGTTGCATGGCTGTCGTCAGCTCATGTTGTGAAATGTTTGGTTAAATCCTTTAACGAGCGCAACCCTCTTTTTGCTTAGTGGTTTTAAGCCCCACATTAAACTTATCCAGGGTAGTGTGGGCTTAAACCCACTAATCCCTCTCCGTGTGTAACGCGGACCGGATAAGTCATCGCAACCCGACGCTACGTCGACTGTCTCGACAGAGTAAACAAGTAGAACACCTGACGCTCAGTGCGGGGTCACATAACTAAATGCTATGGTCACCCGCTACTTCCATGGTTTTAATGTACCCCTGTACTACCCGACCGGGCTTCGCCTCTGGGTCATTATTCATACTGACAGACCTTGTGACTGGCCCCTATGTTATCCGGGCTCTCACTACGACGTTCCTTTCTTTTCGCCAACCCACTTTTGAACATTCTTCGTAATTTTGTCAGCATTTTTAGTGTGATTTCATCTAGCAAAATCTAAATATATGATAATAGTCCAAAGCTTCAATATTCTTCAAATGTTGAGTTAAAGTCGTTTTACTTTTCTTTCGTGTACACTTTAGCCCTTGTCTTCGTCCCTCCTGACCAAAACGATTCACCTTGGGCTTTTTGTGTCAACGAATTATTTCCTGGGTCTCTTTAGGCAATACTAGCAATCCAAAAACTCCCAAACTTGGCTTTGGATTGGTATAATCGTAGGATTTTAAGTTGCACTTTTTTCGCAATCAAAGGATTACTATTCAGCATGTAAACAATGTACTTACTAGCGTTACTATATGTTTCCTTATCATGCCAGTCTTATTACAGAATACAGTCCAAATTTAGATATTTACCGTCACTGTACCATGAAGCATTTTTTTCCCTTTCTCGAAAACAATCATAAATTTTTCAAATTTTATGCAGCCAAAATATTGCTTATATGATCTACTTTGTAGATAATCATGCGGGACTTTATAATCTTAAGGTCTGATTCATTGACGCCTTCATATCACTATCTTTCCTCGACTGTGTATCTTTTGTTTACTTGCCTTGCGCAGGAGCCAGGTCTCTTTCGATTGGTTTACGCTAGGGGGGATCTCTTGCCTGGTGTCGATGGTTTTGGTTAAGATACCGACTCTGGCACCAGCAATTTCTGATGCACATAATGTCTAGCTTCTAACTCACTTTTATTCCCTTCTCGAGCAAAGATAACCACATCCATGGTTAGTCCTCTTAACTTCATCATCTGCCATCAGCACTTTTTTTCAATGCGAACGTCAACGGATTTTGATGTTCACATTGAAAAATAAGGTACTGATGGTAGATGCTGATGAACGGTCGGAACTTTTCCCTTCCGTAAAGCATAAAATATTATGTTACATAAAGATTCAAAACATTATGCGTTTGGTGAAATGATGTAAAAATAACTCAACAGTAATGAGAAATGTATTTCGCCATAAATGGTGTCTGGTATCCCAACGTCCGGAAAATGTTCGTTGTTCCTAATACTGTGGAAGCGGGATGGGACAGAGAGATCTCAATCTGAGTCTTTTTTATTACCCGAGATCCAGAAAGCTGGTAAATACCGCAAGCGTGTACATACTTTCACACCAACCTATACTGGTTCCACTAAAAGTCTAGTGCGATAGAAGCGTATATATTCACTTGATCTTGATTCCCCGATATCGCATCAAGATACTCAAACGTAAACGCATGTTTGCGTTAGCAACAAAGATGCAACTTTCATCTTTTTGGTCTTTGCTGTATAGAAGCTAACCATTGTGCAATACCGAGGCACACTTGCGCGTAAGAACTATAAAATCTATTTGTGTTTCTACTCTGATTGATTGCTTAGATTATAAATCAATGGACGAGTCCGTTCGTCGCCTTTGTATATTTTTTCTACCTTCTGTACGAGGGTTGATGTAGATGTAGCGGAACGGAATGTATTTATACTGGTCGTGTGTTACGGACGGTTTCGTCTCATAATCAGGACTAGGTTAGCGCATGCGCTACCACGTTTAATCTTCCCGGTTTGTATTCAACCGTAAAGTAGTATTCTGCAAAGAATGACAACATCTTGCCATTTTTGGGAACGATGTGGCGAGATTAATGACACGAGTATAGCCGCATGGTCAGTAATGTCCACAGCAGGGTCTATCACCTAATAGATAGATCCTAATGTCTTCCAGTGCATACTTCTTGGTAATAAGTTCCTTGTGTTAGAAGGACCCACGCCCCTGCTTCAGCCAATGGTGGGCACAACCCGGGTCGGATGCAACTTTTCGACAAAATGTATTTTGGGTAAGTACCTAATTTTATCGGTCATGCCTAATTTTATACTTGCATTTATTAGGTTAAGTAGTTAACGTAATTTAATATAGTCACTTTTTGTTTTTGTTCTCGGACTCAAGTCAATTTCTTTCATTAGTGGAGCTAGTACGCCTTACTGAGGGTGGAACTCTATTCTATCTCTCGTGGAGCGATTAAATTACTGTGGAAGACTGTGGTTACTCACGTTTCTACTTTTTGGAGTGTTACGAGTGATTAAATTGGAGTTAATAAAGTTGCTATTGATTTATTGCTGTGTTATCACGTTACCATCGCTGTTACGCTATCTTTTGTTTTTCGAAGTACGTTTAACTACTGGAACCTTGCGCGTATAAGTGGCAATAGCAGACGATACCTTAAATGAAAACCTTGTCATGCCAACCTTGTCATGCCCCGGATAATTGCGCCCAGCAGGACTCAGCGGATGCAGCTGACGCACTTGGTAACATATTACGCTACCATAAGCATTGTGGTTGCGTTGCATCAGTGCACAACCGAATGCGAAATCGCTCGTGTCGCAAACAAAATAAGCTCTAACACTTGGAATACGTTTCTTTATGCCCGTCAACTTGGTATGCATAATGTACTCGTAGGATCTGACTCGACATAAATAGCGTACCATTGGTTAAATATATTGTTTGTTCCGTTTGCCAAATAACTCCACACTTTCACCTACTTGTAATCGTCATAGCTCCAACATATACCCTGCGAATCCTCTTCCCAATCGGGCGATCGAAAATGTTCCAACGTCATCATTAATTCCACCGTAAACACCTTCTTCATCATTTCATCATATCACACGCCAAAACACCCACTCCTGTGGCCCGGTAAGGTCCAGTTCATCACTTGATTGGACGAAAATTATCTATGAGAGCCACCAGTTCACCTTTACAGGCAGCAGGAAAGGGAAAATCCTCCCTAAGATAGGATTGAGCCATCGGAATCATCGTTTGTGCTTATAACGCTAAAACTGTCCCAACGTATTCGTTTTGGGTCAAAGAGGACGGGGTTGACCAGAACGAGTGAGTTAGGACAGTCTACAGTTCAGATCTATTGATCCACCAAGTAGGATTACCGTAAGCTTTCAACTGTTCAGATAGGTCCGACAAAATTAGGTTATTCGACCTTCCGGACATCCAGGATTCTATGCGTAGCCTTCCTTGGCTTGATACAGGCACTTCGATGCAGTAAGGGCTGATCTGATCATTATTTTGGTAACCCAATCCTCTCATCAACCTGAACAGACGCTCGATGACCTAATCTTTATTTCGGTAACCCTATCCTCTCATCAACCTGAACAGACGCTCGCTGACCTGATCGCTGGTGAATGATACTGTCGTTGGATTGTTATTCTCAATCAATGAGCGTCACGTTCATAAATCCTCGTGGACCCTAAACACTAAACCCTAGAAGATCGAAATACATACTCATATAGTGGATTTCGGTCCCATCCATATGTCAAGTAGACTATTTTTTTGTGCTCCACCTTATCCGTTTAATTAACTCGCCGGTATTTGGCTAGACTTATCCAGGCATGTGGACTCTGCCAGGTAAAAATCCAGATTCAGTAAGCAGGGAGAGACCCGCAATATGGCTGATTGGTGGAACTGCAATGGCAAAAATCTGAATGGCGAGCGATTCCTGCTCGCCATTCGTTTTGAATCTCCCTACTGCACTGATTTTGCAAATTTCAGATAATATTTTAAATTGACTATTTGTGTGATTTTTTTAGAAAATTAAATTGTGGTTTTACCTTGTTACGACTCCATCAAAGTTACTAATTACTTTCTAAGTATTTTAATCTCGATAAATTAAAGGGAAAAAGTAAAACGACACCCATGTGTCCAACTTAAAACGACACCTCATTTAAAGCTCACCAAAAATCAAAATATATATTGTACACAGCCAGCGATCTCCGCTCTGAGAGTCCGAATCATCCATTCTTCGGCATTGCGTGTTGCAAACAACAGATAGAGAGGCCAAAAAGAAGACAAAGTTCTTGATTGCATTGCCAGCATGTTGACGGCTACAGGCCCGGTGCCAGATGGGCAGATGTACGGCAAACACCATTGATGCTAGTTCTCATTTATTTATACATTTTGTTTTGCAGGCATGATGACCCAATGGAATTAGTGGAACAGACAGCAAATGGCACTGTGTGTCAAACGTTTTGCCCACGGTCGTGTGGTGGAGTCAAGTTCAAAATCGACCACCGAAGTGTTGAGAACCTGACCACCATCGTGCCCGGCCTTCTAACTTACGGGGGGGGGGTAACCCGCGAACCCTCTTCTTCGATCCGATCAGATCGTCCGCTGCTGGAAGACGACCGATCGTCAGCACTGGACGCCTGGTCCGATTCTTTTCGCATCTCACCTTGTGTACCCGATGGATTGGGCTGGTAACACACTCGGTGGATCGGTGCTTGGGACTGACTTGTGGTCTAAATGCGGTAGACCGTGCTGGGTGATGTACCCGGGGCGGAACTCTTCACCCTGGGTACGGTTATACCGGTTATACTCGAAATTTGTATACTACCGAGGGCAGATCGCTAACCCGATCGTAAGCCCGGCCAATATGGGAGATAAACTCCGGTAATCCAATGAGGTCCAATAATCCAATCCAATAGGGAGAACGTGACTTAATCCGCGAACGATATCTCCACGAAATAATCCAATAGGTAAAATAACACGTTCCAAACGTGTGCAACTTAACGTTGGGGGTCGACCAAAGTACGCTCCCGTCGAGGGACTTCCGGCGGGCCAAATGCGTCTATAACGCGTCCCGGCCGGGTATAATGAGCTGGAGGGGATTACTCGACCCTCCGCTCCCAAAACACTCTGCGGCGTGCAGAGGCGACTAACACGTAAGGCGAAAACGACCCCGGTTGAGTTGGAGTCCAACGGTCACTTAAGCCAAGCTAAAAGCTAAAAACCTTTACGAAGCAAAACCCAAAAGAAAACCCAAACTTGGTAAATCCCCAACTTGGCAAATCCCCAACTTACTACCTACCCCCTATAGCCCCCAATATGTACCAAACATGAAAATATGTAGTACACGCAATCTCATGTGACCTACCCGAATTTGTGTCCTGGCACCCCTTGCACGTGACTGACCCAAAAACCTCTTGACTTTCCACCAATCCGATCGCCTACAGGCCGATCGGTCCATTGTTGACCGGAATCGACCAAAATTCTTGGGTCCGCTTCACGACAGTCGATATCAACCGTTCCATGCTTCCTCCCCCTATTGATGGGAAAGGTTATCCGACAGTGAACACCTCTACATTGCTATGAATAAATTTGCCAAGTCACAAGGATATGCTGTTGTGAAACGTCGTAGAACCAAAGGAAATCGACGGATCTATTTCATTTGCGTCCACGGCAGAAACCCGGATACTGTCTCCGGAGGCCGTAAGATCCTACCTGAAGGATCAGTGTACAAGAACAAAGGAAGCAAAATCAAGGGCTGTCCATTCGATTTTGTCGCCAAACTTCACAGTGATGGCCTATACCGGGTTTGTGAAATCAGGGAAGGCGGCCATAACCACGTTGCCGACGATCGTGCCGACTTGTTTGCTGTTGTACGACGGTTGACTGCTCGAGCGGAGGAAACCATCGCTTGAATGCACTGAAATGGCACCGTCCCGGTAGTGATTATCAGCACCCTTCGTGATTAGAGTCCCGATACCGTCATCACTCAGCAACGGGTATATAATGCTATCAAGAAGGCCAAAAAGGCCGATTTGAATGGGCGCACTTCACTGGAGACGCTCATCGAGGAGCTTGAAGATAGAACCCAATGGGTATATCGTATCCGCCGAAACGATGATGGGCACTTGGTTGGTCTTTTCTTTGCACACGTCACGGCCTTAATTTGGGACCGCAGCTATCAAACCGAAATCTTGATGGATTGCACCTACAAGACGAACCGCTTTCAATTGCCACTTTTGCACATCGTTCTGATGGCACCTACCCAACCAAACATTCTCCATCGGCTTCTCATTCATGACAAGCGAAACCATAGAAGGATACAACTGGGCCGTTAAGTCAATTAGAGTGCGTGTTTGACGGCTATCGACTGCCCGATGTGATTGCTACCGATCGTGAAAAGGCCCTTATGAATGCCTTGACTGAGCTTATTCCGACCGCCCACATTCTCCTCTGCCGTTGGCATATGTGGAAGGACATCGGTGCCAATTTGAAGTGTACTGTGAGGGGCTAACGCTGGGACGAGTTGGAAAAGGGGTTTTGAGAATTTATGTACGACAAAACCGCGGCTATATTTGAGATGGAATGGGCCAAGTGTAAAGCAACCTGGCCAGAAGAGTCCCCCCGCGTGATTTCCTACATCCAAACCGAGTGGATCGGGCCGTACAATGAAATGTTTGTCGCATCATATACCGACCAACACAGACAATTGGGACAAGTGTAGACATCCAGGGTTGAGGGAGCGCATCACATGGTATAAAAATACATCGGAACATCCACCAAGAACTTGCTGGAGGTCGTTAGTGAGATCAAGCGTTGCTAGTCAGCCGAGATACTTAAATTGCCGTCACCATCCATGGAAACAAAACCAAAAGATATACCTTAAACGCCAATTCTCTTTTTAACGAGGTCGCCATGAAAGTTTCTGTTCATGATCTTAACTTCGCTGCAGAAGAACTGAGTGATCTGATGATGATGGCCAATGATGCCCCCAATGAGCATTTCACTGGATCTCTTACCAAAGCATTCGACATCCACTGCAAACAACGGATTCTTGCTCTTTGGGACAATGGCGAAAAACTTTCCGTAACCGAATTCCACGAGCAATGGAGTCTGAAAGGAAAACTAAATAGTTTGGAGAATGATGGAAGTACGAGCGAGCCACATCGGATCCCCCTCGAAGAACGACTTGCAGCGTTCTCGAAGCTTTCTGAAGCGCAACAGGCGGAGCTGCTGGCTATGGTGACGAGCCGCCCTCTATATCCCCTACCTCAGCGCACCAAAGGTCGTCCCCCTGGAGCAAAGAGCAAGCACGTCAAAGGCGCGAATGGCACTCACCTCGATTCTTCCTTCCACAAGAATGTTTCAAAGCGTGCGGTTACCTGCATCGCATGTAAGACGGCAGGATTGCCAGCCAAAGGACATATAAAAAGCAGTGCAGACTGTCCTAGTCGCGCTGGGCCCAGTAGCTGACAAATTATAAGATTTCTTCTACTGAACTCCGTCTGTTGTTCATTCTTTGTTTGTCTCAGTTCGAACATGATATTTTTTCCATTATTGTAGTCTGTTGACAGTTCCCAAGTGGCTCTGTTAAGGCTATTTCTCCTTTTTGGTAAACTTTAAATGGGGTGTCGTTTTAAGTTGGGACACCTGGGTGTTGTTTTACCAACTCTCTAAATTAAAATATAAAATATTTTAATGAAAGGATTAATATATTATTCTATGTATATACTTATATATAAAACAGTATCTAAATATTTTTTTAATGAAAATATTAAAAAAAGTTAAGTCAATATTTATTACAGATTTTACCTATAATAAAGGGAATTGTTAAATCGACGCCTTTTCAGGCTTAACCTTGATGTGTGGCACATAGAGCTCTGCGGTCAGTGGTCTGGCGGATCTGGACAAGATCTCGTACGATCGAGGGTAAGATCTTCAAACGATCGTAACCCCGTTTCTGATCAAAACCACTTGTTGACTTGATATGCACATTCTCGCGCCAGAAGAGAAGACCTACGCTACTTACGATGAACTCTTTACCTCCGTGAAATCTTTTGGGCACACGAAAGGATATACGATTACGACTAAGACTTCCTCGGAGCAAGGTCGCAAAAAGAGTATTGAAAGATGGTCTTTGGCACTTGACGGTCAAGTGCGGCGAACATAGCTCATGCTGCAGCTCGTCGTCTAACCAATAAGCAGAGACAAGTGGTCAGGACGGTCATCAAGGCAGTCTGCTCCCAGAGATATATTGACCGGATTGCGACTGTAAAATCGTAACACATCTGGCCCATGCCGAACAGTCTACAATGAGAGGGCTAAGCTGTGGAAAGAGGAACTGAAAGGGCGAGAACCGATGCAAGCCATGATTGATGAATTGAGAGAGAAGAACTACCAGTTCAAGTACGAGTGTAATGCCGAAGGAAAAACCACGCATCTGTTCTTTGCTCGCCCGATTGCAATTGACCTCCTACACCAACACCCACATGCTCTCCTCATGGACTGTACATACAAAAACAATCGTTTTGCTCTGCCCTTAATGCACGTTGTCAGCTTAACATGTGTTTACAAGTTCCTTCTCTGTTTGCTTTGTATTCGTTCTCAATGAAGATACGCCGTCATACACGTGGACCTAGAAGCAAATTGCGGAGTTGTACCAGCCAAGAGAACTTCATCCATTTCCCCGCGCTACGCATCCTCTTTCGATTGCCACCGATTGTGAAGATGTATTGCTAGCTGCTGGGGACAGCGTTTTTCCTAGCTTGAAGAACCTGTTCTGTCGATGGCACATAGCCAAAAATCGGCTCAAAAATTGCCGTAAACACTTTGGATTGGTCGATGAATGGTAAGAATTCATCAATAAGTGGAGTGAGGTACAATCTTTGTTGCCATGAGAAATTTTGTCACATTACCGACGACCCCCCAATTCAGATCGTACAAGCTGCCATCGAAGAGCTCTGGTATCAGGCGTGGACATATTTCAAGGAACACTTTTCAACGGTGCCAGAAGAAATTCTGTACATTGAAAATCAATGGATCCCTCTCCATACCCGCTTCGTCTCAGCATGGACCAACCTGTTCTTGCACTTCAACAACATCAACACATCGCGCGTAGAAGGTGTTCATTACTTCATCAAAAAGTATCTCAAGGTGTCGACCCTCGACTTATGGGATGTATGTCGACGCCTGGAAATGACTATGCTGAGTAATGTTGCTGAGATGCGCGCGTCCGTTGGAGGCAACTCCATCAAGGTATGGAGTGACCATGACGATGAATTCTACTCAGAAGTTGTCCGTCGTGTCTCGGGATATGCCCTTGCAAAAGTACATAGCCAAGTAAAGTTGGTTCAGGATCTCGATAATGGAGCTGAGTGATCAGGGGGATCTAAGTATTTACCAGCATGGTCAAGCGAGCTTACACTTGTGGACTACCGTGCGTTCACACTATTGCATCGCGAAAGCATTCTGGAGGTATTTTCCACATGGGGGATTTTCACGACCAGTGGCATTTGAAGGAAATTTTCGTTTGATGATCATCCGGTTCCTGCTACTGGAATTCAAGGAATGCACCTCAACGTCATCCTCCGTCATTTCCTCACTGTCTTTAGCGGCTTCCGAGATCTCAGATTTGATGCGAAAGGTTCAGAAAACGTACAGCAGTTTGGCTCCGCATCAGCAAATGGCTATGCAGATGAAAATCTCCCACATGGGTTCTCAAACATTTCATCTTGCTAACCCTCCCTCAGCTCGTCCAAAAGTACGACCTAAGGGGGCCCTCAATCGTCGTCCTCCAGGAAGCTTCGCTCGAAGTCGCTGCTCGAAACAACGAAGCGCTTCTGGATTCCAAAATCGTGGAAGCATCTACAGGCCGAAAATGTGGTTGTTGTGGCATTAGGAGAACGGGACACAACGTAAGATCATGCCCAGTTAAACTCGCAAAACTTGCAGCTGCCGCACAAGCTTCTTCAAGTCCCAGTGAAGGCAGTTCATCCAGCGGTTCATCATCAGAGAGCATCAGCAGCTCGGACAGCGACACAGGTTCAGATTAGATGCAGCTGTCATGCACTATCGTACATCACACTTCTTCATTTTAACATCAAAGGTTTTACTCAGTAGAATGTAATGGTCTTGACTCGCTGAATGGCGTAAGCCTTTGAGCATATATAGTATATAGAGTAGATATATTAGATAGATGGATGGAAAAAGGGCGTCGATTTGACAAATAATAATAATAATTTCAAAAGGGCGTGGATTTAACATTTTTGGGGGCGTCGATTTAACAATTCCCATAATAAATTATACAATATATAAAAATGAATTATGTATGAATATTTCGTTTAAATAATTATTTCCAATTTACTTTTTTAAGCATCTTTTGCAGAAATAATACAGTCACCTGAATGTCGTCAATCTATTACCTCTTCCCTTTCGCCCTTGATCAGACTTAGTCTCCGTAAAGACGTCTTACAGTAGGGAAGGATCCCGATTAGCTTTAATATGAAGTTTCCATGAAATAAAAGGCGTTGTCATTCAAGATTTGGTAGATATGCGGGACGTTTTAATGTCTGAACGGCATCTTCTTCAAATCAAAAAGTCCGAACGGGGTAACGAACGCCGAATTTTCTCGAGATCGGCAATCATAGAATAACACGGTAACCACTTGTCATGTCCAACGAGTACAACCATAAGACCTTGTTTATATTTCCAACAAGACTAATGAGAGCCATAGGGTAAATAAATTAGCTTATTCAGCCGGTTTACAAGCCTGTAGTTGAGTCACAACCGAACAGAGACGCCATTCTTCTTGACAATAGTCCCTATATGCGGTGCCCAAGGTGAGGAAGATAGCTGAATCATCCTGGTGGGGAACAGACCTTTAATAACTCCAAATGCTTTCAAGGTATTAAGGGTCTAATCGTCGACAGCGTCGAGCGACGTCGATCTTACAGACCGCACCATGGTCAGAAATCGAGAGAAGTTCATTGCCTCGAATGATCAGCAAATCATCGCCACTTCTATATCATCCTCTTCAGCTTCTCTATCTGTTCAGGCGATAATCCAACTTGTTAATCATCCATGGGGTCGATCAACACTTCGGTCAACTCTTCCATCTGGTTCTCGTTGTCATCAATGCATGGGTCGCCCCTTAATGGATACATGTATTAAAATTATTAGGTTGTAGAGCTATTGTTGGAGGAAGACGGGCTAACGGCCGAGGATGAAAACCGAAAAGTAAGTTTTATTTAATTCGCTTTTATCTCAAAAAAATGAATGGCTATCATAAGCTGTGGACTCTCAGCCACTAATCTTGCGCCCTTTCTCCACTACAAAAGGCTTGAACTCTTTTGGCCTATCACGTGATGCCTGACCGCTCACGACATGACCATCACTCACATGACCATCACTCACTAATAAAAACTAAAATAAAGCTAATATGCAATATCATCATGCACATGTCGCCACATCACTCACTAACACTCTCCCTTAATGTGTGCGCGAAATGTGCATACTACACCGTCATGCCCGGACCCTTGATAAAGTTGTTATGTTTGTTTCTTGAAAATGCCTTGGTAAATCCATCCGCGATCATTTCTTCTGTCGATTTAAACTCGAGCACAATAACTTCGCTTGAAACCTGTTCACGCAAGAAGTGAAACTTGATGTCGATGTGCTTCGTGCGCGAGTGATAAACGGGATTCTTGGCTAGCGCAATGCATCCTTGATTATCTTGAAAAATCTTCGTCGCTATCTCGTCACAGTAGTTTAGGTCCTTGAGCAGACCTCGAAGCCAAATCGCTTCTTGTGTCGCGCTGTACAGGCTCATGTACTCTGCTTGACTGATCATGTACTTGCTCTCTTGGACCTCGACTTGAGCGACAATCGCTTACTACTGTTTATCGGCCGAAGAATATGGAGAGCAAGCGTCCAGCTATGAAGAAGTGATGAGGAGCAACTACAAGGATCAGTGGTTGCAGGCAATGAAGAGCGAGATGAAGTCACTTGATGAGCACAGCACATGGAAGCTAGTGAACATGCCACCAGACAAGAAGGCTGTTGGCTGTAAGTGGGTCTTCAGGATCAAGCGTGATCCAAGCGGAAAAATTATCAAGTTCAAGACGCGCTTAGTTACTAAGGGATTTACACAGCGTCCTGGAAATGATTACAATGAGACTTATGAACTAGTGGCGCGCAAGGAATCAATCAACACAGTATTAGAGATCGCTGCAGCTGAAGACCTAGAAGCAGAAAACGTCGATGTTGATACACCATTTCTCTATGGTGAAGTGGAAGAAGAGATATACATGGACCAGCCTGATGGTTTGAAGATGAAAGGATTCCAACAAAGAAGTGTTTGCTACAGAAGGCGCTTTACGGGACCAAGAAAGCGGCGCGGCAGTGGAACAACAAGTTGAATCAACATCAGTATGATCAAGGATTTAAGAGCAGTGCAGCTGACCCGTGTGTCTTCATTCGAGTGTCAAGAGAGGAGCACAGTATCGTCGTGATTTACGTGGACGACTTGATGATTTTCAGCAAGAAAAAAAAACAAAAAGAACACATCGCAAGTATCAAAAGATCTTTAAAAGCAGAATTCAGCATTAAAGAGCTTGGAGATCTCAAGTTCTGCCTCGGGATCGAAATTCATAGGGAGCGTGCAGATGTTGCTATAAAGATAAATCAGAAGGCATACATCAAGCGACTAGCGGAGAAATTTGGCGTCGAGAACTGAAAGGACTTGCATACACCGGCGGACAGCAACTCAAAGCTGATGAAGATGCGTCAAGAGGAAGCGTTTGTTCCTAAGTATCCATACCGAGAGTTGGTCGGTGTTTTGATGTACATAGCCACACGTACGCGGCCGCACATCGCGCATGCAGTTGGCGAAGTTGCGAAGTTTTGTGAGCGCTACGACAAGTCTCACTGGACAGCGGCTAAGCGCATTATCAAGTATCTCAATACGACTCAAGACTTAAGCATCATGTTCAGCGGCGTCAACAAGGGAGAGCTGGTTGGATTTGCGGATTATAACTGGGCTGGCGGCCTCGATACGCGTCGGTCGACAACAGGATACGTTTTCTTCCTGAACGGAAGCGCAATATCGTGGAATTCGAAGCGTCAACCAACGGTTGCAACCTCAAGCACTGAAGCAGAGTAAATGAGCCTGTACAGCACGACACAAGAAGCGATTTGGCTTCGAGGTCTGCTTAAGGACCCAAACTACTGTGACGAGATAGCGACGAAGATTTTTCAAGATAATCAAGGATGCATTGCGATAGCCAAGAATCCCGTTTATCACTCGCGCACGAAGCACATCGACATCAAGTATCACTTCTTGCGTGAACAGGTTTCAAGCGAAGTTATTGTGCTCGAGTTTAAGCCGACAGAAGAAATGATCGAAGATGGATTTACCAAGGCATTTCCAAGAAAACAAACATAACAACTTTATCAAGGGTCCGGGCATGACGGTGTAGTATGCACATTTCGCGCACACATCAAGGGAGAGTGTTAGTGAGTGATGTGACGACATGTGCATGATGATATTGCATATTAGCTTTATTTTAGTTTTTATTAGTGAGTGATGGTCATGTGAGTGATGGTCATGTCGTGAGCGGTCAGGCATCACGTGATTGGCCAAAAGAGTTCAAGCCTTTGTATTGGAGACAGGGCGCAAGATTAGTGGCTGAGAGTCCACGGCTTATGATAGTCATTCATTTTTTTGAGATAAAAGCGAATTAAATAAAACTTACTTTTCGGTTTTCATCCTCGGCCGTTAGCCCGTATTCCTCCAACAATAGCTCTACAACTTTATCATTTTAATAGGTTATGGGCCCAAGTAACGACTCCTGATTCAAGGTTGAGCCTTTCGACGGTTCTAATTATGGGTTGTGGAGCTACAAGATGAAGATGTATTTGATGTCCAAGGGGTTGTGGGGTGTGATCGAGGGCGAAGAGACAAGAAGCGTAGCCAAGGAACAGCAAGCCCACGCCGCGATCGTGCTGAACCTCAGCGACTCGCAGTTAATGCAAGTTATTGACTCGGCTACTGCGAGAGAGGCATGGGGTCGGCTAGCGAAGTTTCATCACAGTCAAGACATGGCAAATCGACTATGGCTGAAGGAGAAGTTTGCCTCGTTTAAGTTTGGAGCATCTAGCATGAGCGGTCATGTAACAGAGTTGGAAGATCTCGTCATGAAGATGAAGCGCACAAACTGCGGTCCAAAGGAAGAATACGTTTGCGCGGTGCTGCTACGGAGTCTAACTTCAAGCTTTGAGGGATTGGTACAGGCATTTCGAATGTCTGTTACAAGCTTCAAATTTAGTGACCTCGTGAGCAAGTTGATCGCCGAAGAAGTGGGCCAGAAGGAGGAAGCGCATGTAGAAGAAGCAACGGCTCTCTACACAGGCAAGAAGAAGAATAAGAAGTACCTGAAGAAGCAGCAAGTACGGCGCGCGAAAGGACCATCGGGAACCTGCTTTAACTGCGGCAAGCGCGTGACGGACACACCGTGGCACTTTACGTCCGCGAAAGGGGAGTTCTGCAAAAAGGAGCAAGAGCGACTCATGTGGTGATGGATTGAAAGAGGTCAGTCAAGGAAGAAGACGAAGGCAAGCTGGGAAACTACGGTACAACAAGTCAAGACGGACGTAGTGCTGAAGGGGGAGCCGGATACCTGCAGGATTACACGGCAGCGTGAGATGCTAACCAGTGAGCGGGGGCACCCGAAGAAGACCTGTGGTGACAAGCGTGGACACAGAAGCGGGCGGATAATTGCGCAGAGGACGCATGAGCGCAGTGAGGCTAACGCAGGGACGGCGCAACGGAGCTGTGCAGCAAGGTTAGCTGACACACGTGAACAAGAAGGATATGACTCATGTCGTCGAGGGGGAGTGTGCACTAGCGGTGGGGGCAGCACTTCAAGGTATCGACGCCATAGTAGTAGCCCACGGTAGGGCATATCGAGTGTTCTTGAAGGAATAGTTAGTACAATAGGTGGTAGGAGAGCCAGGTGCAGGGAGTTCTCACTTCGAGATTGGTAAAGCCACTTGGGAGGACCCCGGCGGGGGACCGAAACGCGTCTGGCACGCGTTGAATCAAGAAGTCGTTGCATGTGTTCACTTTCGTTCTTCAAGAGCATGCACATCTGCTCTCGTTCCGACTACGTATCTATTGACCTACTCTGATCCTTTCCCGAAAGTAAGGTCAACGTCTCTGCATCCTGATTGACGTGGGCAGCATCTTGTTCAACTACCCCTGAGAGTTCAGCTTCTGACTACGCGCACTCGCTGCCCGAGTTTTTTCAATCGTCATCTGAGATCACCTGGTTAACTTCTTCGCCTTTGAGCAGCTTTGTTTTAGCGAACCTGTGTACCTCTAATTCTTTTCTGTACTGGAGAGGCTGACCGACGAGTCAAAATCTTGGAGGGGATCTTTCACTCCGGCTTTTCCATATTCGACTCCATATTTATTCTCCTACTCACTCGACATCGCTCACCAAATCGTGACTAAGTCAGTGTTTGGTCCGTAGGCCAAATTTTGCCACTCCAAATATCATCGCGAACTAAATTTGTATAACCCGGCTTACGGAGAACCTTGCCCTACGTCAACCACATCACAACAACAGTGTCTTCAGGAAATAAAAAGAGCTTCTGAAGATATTGTTAATTGTATCGAGTCGGATCGACCAATCTTTTCACGAGCGTTGACAACCACCGTTCTCCACGGGTCAACCCCAATTTGTAACGACAATCGGAAGAGCGCAAGTTAAGGTCGGTTGCCCGTACTTGTAGATTCTCCTTTGGTGTCAAAAACCGCGTATGAAGGCGTGAAAAAGCTGGTCGCGAGGAGCTTTTCACAGAAAATTTGACAAGTTGTATGACAAGTTATACATTATGGTTCAAAATGAGACGCATCAGGTTATAATTTATTCCACACCAATTAAAGCCATTGAAATCTAACCGGTTTTCTTCCTTGCAACAATCGCTGTGCTGATTTTCTTCTCATCATACACGAGATTACCCTCAACGTGCTGCGAAGTGAATTGGTCTTCGAAATTGGACGTGTCCAGTTCGCTAGCCAACTTGGAATGATAGGTGGAGTCACGCGTTTCGTCTCAAGACGATGCCAGCTCAGATTTGCAAAGAATGGGTGGCCACATATGTCCTGCATTTCGTTGGAACCATTGCCTAGACGCTGACTTTTCTCCTTGTGAAGCAAACGAGACAGAAGGTCACAAAGTTCAGGCGAGAAATAGGGTGGAAAGTGAGGTTCTTTGTAGCCGGTGCGTATACGCACGGTGCGGCTAGCGCACAGAGGAAGACTTTCCTTTAAGCGGCGTTCGCCGCTACTTAGCCGATACGCCCTTATAAAGGGCTTAGTAGGAGAGAGCTCTCCTACTCGGGGCCAAGATTCCCGGTTTGGTTTACTATTAGCTTTCGCTTATGCCTTAACGCAAGGCTCCCTTACAAAGGGTGTAGCTAAAGGTAGGGCTCCCTTTACGCTATTTCACTCACTACACGCGCGACCGGTCGAGGTCGTGCGTCTGTAGTCGGTTGAGTGAAATGTAAACTGAATGTATATTTGATATATAATTAGCCTAAATTAATTTAAACTAATGTAAACTATATGTAATACTAAGTAGAACTTACCAAATTCGTACCTAGCTAAAATGTAGTGTACACCACCTGTGTACCAACACGTCGCTGGCTGCCACGCCACGCCCAAGGGCTCTTTCCCTGATTGGTTAAAATAACCAATGGTTCAAAACCTTTCGAACCGGTCAATACTGACCCCAACCGTAGTGTACTTACGTACACTACCTACTATATGTGACTCGAATGTAACCCTGTTACATCCTCCCCCATCAAGACTATTGCTTACGCAATAAACAAAATTTTGTTGGAGAACTCCAACTGCCATTACCTCTGGCTATCCATGAGCACCATTAGTGGTGATATGGAGTCTCCTAAAGAGGAGGTAGACTATTCCGAGAACTCGGAGGTGGATGCCTTTGGGGATATCTCCCCAACGGCTGACTGCTACGACAGCGCAGAACGGCGGTGTCGGCAGCCTAATCCGTTCCCCACACGTGGGGAAAATGCGCTAACTAGTGCGCCACCCCTGCCAATGTCGGATGATACATCCGGATCGCTGAAGACGATCATCACCAATGAGCTGGACGCAGCTCATGAAAGCCAACTTGCCGCACAGTCACTAAGGGCTGCGTTGGGCGCCCCCAAACGCCTGCCAAGGGCGGCATATAATTTTGACGGTCCTCGTGGCCTCCCAAAGTGGGCTAGGCGTGTGGTAAGGAATGGTTTAGCATCCTATACCCCTGCCTCCGCGGCTGAACAGCCGTATCAACGCGAACTCCGTGAGAAACTCCGGCAACAACTGCTTACGCAAAAGCAGTTCACTAGCGTCTCATACCGAGAGCGCCTAGACAGGTAGGCACAGGGTGCCCCTGTTGAGATCCTCCGCGAGGTTCCTATTGTTCTTTCTCCGGGAGAAAGTGCTGATGATGCGGAGAAGAAGTTCCGCGCTTGCGTGGAAGGGAAAAATCTTCTCCCCAGCTTCAATGAGCTGCATAACAGCTATTCCCTTCGTGACGTGTGGGTGGAGATGGCGTTGCGCATGGCATTCGCCAGAGCCAAAGCGATGGAGCTGTTACGTGCCCCATATCGCACGCGCTACGCCAGGCCCCTGTCTCCACCACAGTGCCAGAGGACAGTGTGAGTGCCACATCTGCCTCCGGCGAACTCCCGATTACTGGGAGTGAAGGGGATTCTCGTGCCCCTTTGGTCGTTGACCTGCAGCGAGATTCTCCCGCTCGAAAGCGTCAACGACGTCGCGGCAATCCTGCCGTAGGGGATTCTCGGACTCCCATGAACTCTGTGAGTGTGGATAACCCTTCCACTTCACCTGATACTGGTTTTGACCCCGATGATGGCGTCGCGCCATCAGACTCTCTACATTATAAGGTGGAGTGCCCTCCGCATCGAGAATTGGAGGGGGGGGCGCAATTGCGACGTGATATTCGCGAGCGCTGTGATCGACACAGCCATCACATCTATGATTTCCACGAGAGACTTCGCCATGAGTGGGATACCACTGAACGCTTCGAGAGGTGGCTTGCCTCTCTCGAGACGACCGTTGCGCAACTTCGTGGTCGCATTTTAGCCCTGTCGGGCTTCCTCCTCCCTGCCGTGTCTTACGGCTATCCGCCTTTCCAACCCCCTCAAGGAGGGGGACCGCCTCCGGGTCCTGGTATGTCTTAAGCATACCCACATAGAAGGTTGGATGCGTACGCATCACCTTCGGGATGCCAAGGTATACGATAAGCCCTTTCGGGTTAGTACCTTAAAAGGGCCCACAAACCTGGGGCGCAGTTTATTCCGCAACACGTTGGAAACTGCATGTGTAGGAAGATTTTTAGTGTTTAATAAAACACTTTCTCCTACTTTGCACACCTTTTTGTTACGCCGCCCCTTGCGGTCAGCTTGCTCCTTCTGCTTGTCTTGGCTTTCCGCCATGTCATCGCAGACATGTCGTAAGACACTAAGGCGCGTCGATAAGAACTTATCGATTTTCTTTCGCACAGATACAGGGCTGACATCAGGGAATCTTCCCCCCTCAAGCCCTGGGTCACACACACGTGGAGTCAACGGGATCCTCGGATTCATTAATCCGCTCACGTAAAACGGGGTAAGCCCCGTAGATGCATGGACCGAATTGTTTATAGCAAATTCAACCATCGGAAGCATCTCACTCCAACTCTTTGGAGAATCCGGACACAAAGTTCGGAGAATATCCTCAACAACGCGATTAACGTGTTCTGTTTGACCCTCCGTCTGCGGATGATTCGCAGTGGACATGAGGAGCTTGATGCCCAGCAACTTAAACAACGCTCCCCAAAACTGTCCCGTAAAACGGGGGTCCCGATCCGACACAAGAGAATCGGGTAGACCATGCTGTCGAAAGACACGGTCTAGGACCACTTTTGCTATTCCTTGTCCATCTATGGACTCTGGCACCGCCGACAGGTGATCCATCTTGCTCAAACGGTCTACAAAGACCAATATGCCGGTGTTCTCGGCTTTATCCTTCGGAAAACTGAAGATAAAATCCATGCTAATGGATTTCCAACACTCCGTTGGAACGGACAAGCTCGCCAAAGGCGCAGCTGAACTTGCAGAGGGTTCAACCCTCTGACACGTCTCACAGGTGCGTATATACGCACCAACCCACTTATACATATTGGGCCACCAATACAAAGCGCTTAAAGCGCTGTAGGTCTTATCCCGACCTAAATGACCCCCGGTAGGGGCGTCATGTGCCTCAAAGAGGACTCTATACTTCAGTTCCTCATCATGAGGAACAACCACCCGCGGAGTGTCCTCCGCGCTCGTGCTATAATATATCAAACCTTCACAGTACCTGTAACGGTGTAAACGAGCTTTAGCTCGACTTGACAGGGTTGGCTCAGACGAGCCAAGTCCCTTTTCACCTAACGCGCTGATAAGCGCCGTACACTGTGGATCTTTCTCATACGCCTGGCGTATGAGATCCACCACAGATGTGGTGACAAATGTCGCGTGAGCGAGCTTGTAATCGGGACGACGCGACAACGCGTCTGCAAGCACGTTCTGTTTACCAGGTTTATACTTAACCTCAAAGTTGTACTCCGCGAAGAAGGATAGCCAACGGACCATCCGTTGCGAGAGATAAGGCGACTTTGTCGCTTTCCGTGATGACGCGTGGTCAGTATAAACCACGAACGGCTTAGAGCCGAGTAGGTGAACCCTAAATTTGACAAGAGCATACTTAATTGCAAGTAGCACCTTGTCATGAACGGGATATATATCCGGTGCGTATACGCACGGTGCGGCTAGCGCACAGAGGAAGACTCTTCCTTAAAGCGGTATCTACCGCTACTTAGCCGAAAAGTCCTTATAAAGGGCTTAGTAGGAGAGCTCTCCTACTCGGGGCCAAGATTCTCGGGCTGGTTTACTACTTAGCCTTAACGGCTGTGTTCCCTTTACGGGGTGTAAGTAAAGGGAGGGATCCCTCTTACCTAAGACACTCACTGCACGCGCGACCGGTCGAGGTCGCACGTCTGCACTTTAGAGTGAAATGTTAACTGAATATATTTAATATGTAATTAGCCTAAATTAATTTAAACTAATGTAAACTATATGTAATACTAAGTAGAATATACCCAATTCGTACCTAGCTAAAATGTAATGTACACACCTGTGTACCGACACGTGGATGGCTGACACACCACCACCCAAGGGCTCCTGCCCTCATTGGTTAAAATAACCAATGGTTCGAAACCTTTCAAACCGGTCAATACTGACCTCAACCGTAGTGTACTTACCTACACTACCTACTACATGTGAGTCAAATGTAACCCTGTTACATTCTTCCTCACAAATCTTGCTGAAGAGCAAGGCACGATCGTCCGTCGAGTAGAATGGAGGGAACCCCGTGAGGAACGCATACAAGACGCACCCGAATCTCCAGAGGTCATCCCGCTAGACCGTAGCCATTGCCGCGCACAACTTCAGGTACCATGTAATCAGCTGATCCGCAGAAACTGGTTCAGCTCTGGTCCGATCGGTGTATCTGCTCGCGTACCAATCCGAAATCAGCAAGAGGAATGAACCCTGCTTCGTCCAGCAATATGTTTTCTGGTTTTAAATCTCGATACAAGATCCCACGTTCGTGAATATAGCGCAGGGTAAGCGCGATGGAATCCGCATAGGACAGAACGTGGTCTTTAGGTAGGCGGTGATTCGCAACTTTTTCTAGTAGGAAGCACATGTCGCCGCCAGGACAATATTCCAGTACAAAATGCAGCGCGACCGTCGTCTCAAAGGAACAGTACATCTTGGTAATGAAGGGATGATCGACTGTGCAAAGCACGTTTTTCTCCGCTAAAAGGCGTTTGGCCTCGCGAATGGCGCTACTGTCGCGATCCAAACCATTTTACTATGGAGCTTAGACTTGAAAATCACTTTGACCGCAAATAGACAAGTTGGAAACGTACACAGACGACACAAAAGCACCGTGCCATAAGACCCTGACCCAATGATGCGAATGATGTCAAATACATACTGTCTTGGGTCACGACAGAGTATTCGGTCTTCTGTTGACATATTCTCCTTCAGATATGTTAACTGGTCTATCTCCGCGTCTGACATCAACGTATTCGACGAAGAAGATTCAGAGAACGTCGGCCCTAGTATCACGGGATTCAATTTGTGTGCCAGTCATTGCTGGTTTCATCCGTCTTTTTATCATAATCTTCTGAGATTAAGGACAGTAACGATGATAACGATGCAACGTCTTTGGAGCAACTTGAGAAAGAGCTCCGATCGTTGTCTCCACCGGACGCGTTAGTCTTTTACTCTTTGTGTTCACTAGCAGTGAAAGCAGCCATGTTATCCCCATTCCTCATGTCGTCCTCTACTAACATGTTAGCAAAAGAGATGGGCAACAGTTGTGTAAACTTCCATGTATTGACATTGCATCACTTGTTGTTGTCTAAGGTTGATTTAGGACTTGATCGTTTTGCTGGACGATGTCCAGTCATCAGCAGCCGATTTGCTTTTCAGTGACTAGCGTCCAGCAGATAAAGATCTGGGCAACGCAAAGCATCGAATGCAGTTGACTCCTTAGCACACGGACGGGCTGGCGTTGGGGCACTTGACGGTAAAGCAGATACGTGATTTGTAATGGGGTGCCATTACATAATTGATATTCAAGTTAGAATATCACAATTTAATTTCAGACGCGTTGTCTGAAATTTAAATAAGAGATTATAAGTTGTTATAATCTAAGAAGGAAAAGTCGATTCGGTATAAATATTGAATCTTGCAGGTTAACTAATAGTACAGTTAGTTAAAGACTTAATATTATCATATTAATTAGTTAGTTACTATAATATTAGCCTCTAAACAACCCATTAAATAAACACTCTTAATTTTGCGTTCTAACAGATAAGTGAATATTAATATATTTACTTTTATCATAGTATTAGTTGTTACCAAATAATCCTGCCCTAATTGTATTGCGCGCTTCTTCGCAAGATACAGTGTAATCCAGTAACAGGATCAGTCCTGTTACACCTGGTAGCACTTTGTGGTCCGTCTTAACGACCACAGTTCCGTTCTGCTAGTTAACTAGCGGAGCGAAGATTAGAGCCGCTCGGCATCATGTCGCGAGACATGTCGGCTGCCGAGCGAGAAAGAACGCTGGAAGAGGTGAATAAACACTTCCCTCACTTCTCGTCGCGTAGTAAAGACGCGACGGTGGAAATGATTCGGTCTATGGGGACCGATATCATTACCTTCCTCAAGAGTAAGTCCCCGGAGGAAGTGGTACAGGTGGTGAATCGCTTTATGCGAAACCACCTAGAAAAGTCAGAACGGCCCGCTCCAGAGGCAGCGCGGACCGCATCAGCACCTACTAAGCATAGCGTTGAAGTGGTAAAGGCGCGAGTACCGCCCTTTACCGGCGAAGGGGGCGATCCCCTTCGTAGATGGTTCGCAGAGGTGGAAGATGCCATCTCTGCGCAAAATATTGTTGACGAACGTCAACAGGCGTACTTCGCCACAATATGTCTAGGCGGCAGAGCCAGGGCATGGGCGATGAGTCGCAGAGCCACTGATGACTCTGCGTTCCTTACTTATAAGAAATTAAAAGCTGAGCTAAAGCTCAACTTTGAAGCTCCAGAAATGGAGCTAAGTAGTCGGCAGGAATTCATGTAACTCCGGCAAGGTAAGCTTGACCTTCAAGCTTACGCTCAGAAGACGCAATATTTGCTGTCAAATATTGTGTATGAGCCGGTGCCCCCTGCTATGCAGGTCACTGGCTTCATGAAGGGACTCAATGATGGTCCCATCAAACAGAGTCTCTATCGCACCCGCCAGATACTCTGAGGGATGCCATTCATATGAGCATCCGTGAGGAGTTCAGCATGCGATCAGCGTCATCACATGCTGGGTACAGCCGAAGGGCTCAACAGCCCTTCGCTTTTAACATGCCGCAACGGCATGTCAACAATCAGCAGTCAGGCAGACGAAGCTCACACTTTGTCTCAAGAATCATCCACCCGCGCCAGAGCATGGGCGGTGGAGGTCCAGAGCCGATGGACCTATCGGTTGCGGTTGCTTCGAGCTAGAAGCAACCGAAATTTAAGAAGAACATTCGCTGCAATCGATGCGCGAAAGTGGGGTATTTTGCCCATGAGTGTATGGCACCGCGCCCGGTGCCACGCAGTCATCGGACGGAACCGTCCGCTGCACGGTGACACCAACAGGGACATCACCCTGTTGGTGCAAAAAACGAGAATCGCCAGTAGGGGCGGGGCGCCCTACTGGGAATGTTATCCCACATGCCGACATAGGGCATGTGAGGGTAATAGACCCAGACGGGACTATGTCCTGTCAAAAGGTGCAGGGTGATGATAAGCCTCTTATCACCCTGGAGGTTAAGCCGCACGGGAG
Organism: Peronosclerospora sorghi; assembly: GCA_026184515.1. Classification (NCBI taxonomy): domain Eukaryota; phylum Oomycota; class Peronosporomycetes; order Peronosporales; family Peronosporaceae; genus Peronosclerospora; species Peronosclerospora sorghi. The sequence goes on from CM047584.1 coordinate 19,083,563, forward strand.
CGATGTCCCCATACGAGCTTTGTTTGACACAGGAGCGTCAAACAATTTCGTTAGAACTCAGCGTCTAACGCTGTTGAGCTTCGTGGAGGTAGAGACCCCACGAAGTATGTTGTCAGTCCGGTTAGCAACAGGTGCAACCGTGACTATTCCAAAGCGTGTGATTAAAACACGCTTCGAGTTGAATGAACTGTCATTCGAGGATGAATTCATCGTCCTCGATTTAGATGACAAGTTCGATGTGATACTTGGAATCCCATGGATGTCCAAGTTTAAACCTTCGATCGACTGGGTTAACCTGTCGATCGACTGCGGCGGACGCACAGGATCTGATCACCCTGTGTGTAATCCGGCTGTATCATAGGATACAACCGCAGCGTCAGAAAGTCTGGTGGATAGCGATTGCACCACCAGGTCTGTTCCGAAACGATCAGCGGAAGGTACCTCCGCTGGTGAGAGTCCAGAGGGACTACCACACGCAACAGAAGAGTCGTTGCGTGTTGGAGAGAAACACTCCACGGGTGATAAAGACCACCGTGAGAATGAAGTGATATCCACGGTGGGAAACACCCACCGTGAGAATGAAAATGTATCCACAGTGGGAAACACCCACTGTGCGACCGAAGGTTCCAACACGACGAATGAATTCCGTGCTGATGAGAGTGAACTCACGATCGAGTGTAATCGTGAGCAAAACTCCGTGGTGGCCAGTGCCCACCACGTTGCGTTAGCCATGCGCACGGGTGATAAAGACCACCGTGTCGCAGAAAAGGCGGCCGATCAGACGAGCACATCTGATCGCCAAAATTCCGTGGTAGGCAGTGGCCACCATGATGATGAGTATTCGCACACGGTGAATCGTAATCACCGTGTAGCAGTCATCAGACGAGTGCGTCTGATTGCATGGTCAGTTCCGTCGAGACGATCAACGTCTTGACGCAAACGGAGACCGGATTAGATACCCAGTCTCTGTTGATGGAACACCCTCCGAAAGAAGGTTCGGAGGTGATGGCTCTTCCAGAGCTAAGCTGGAAGAAGTTTATGATAAACTTGCACGATGATCAGATCGAACAGATCTGTATTATCGCAGCAACAGATGATGTAGTGGATATTCGTGAACGGATATCCACATTACAAGTAGAAAACATTGGGAAAGAGGTTCCCAATGATCAAACCAAAGTTCAGCGCTTTGAAGCGCAGAGCTGGGAGTCGCTTAAAGCGAACTCCCCATTTTATGAGGTACTTCGGGAATACGCTGACGTATTCCCAGAAGAAGTACCTAGAGAGATCCCTAAGGATAAGGGAACTCGTCATGAAATTGACCTCGTGCCAGGCACGAAGTATTGTGTTACGCGGCAATGGCCGTTGCCGCGTGATCAGGTAAAAGCGATCGACGAGTTTTTCGAAGCTCGTCGTAAATCAGGCCAAGTGCGGTAGTCTACCTCACCGCACTCTACCCCCACCTTTTGTGTGAAAAAGTCCACAGGTGGGTGGAGAATCGTTCACGCTTACAACAAGCTGAACGCAGTGACGGTACCGGCACAGATACCGATACCGCGGAAGGATGTCATCATACATGGCATGTGCGGGAGCACCATCTTTAGTGCTCTCGATATAAGAGATGATTTTTATCAAATCCTAATGCGTGAGAAGGATATCCCTCTCACGGCGGTAATCACCCCAAGTGGCATGCTTTGGGAGTGGCTTGTTATGCTGCAGGGGCTTCAAAATGCCCCTGCTACGTTTAACAGATGTGTAACGCATCTATTAGGCCCGGTGCGAGAATTCGCACCGAGTTATTTCGATGACGTGTTCATCCATAGTAAGGGTGAACACGATAAAAGCGATGTAGATGTCCATAGGGAACATCTACGTCGAGTGTTAGAGCTTATGCGTAAGCATAAGCTCTATGCAAATATGAAGAAGTGCACCTTTGGTGCACCTGAGATACCCGTTCTTGGATGTTTTTTGGGAAAGAACGGGGTGCGTCCTAATCCAGAAAATATCAGGGTGATCGTTGAATGGCCTACGCCAAACAACGTTAAGGAACTTCGGAAGTTCCTTGGGTTTGCAACATATTTGCACAAGTATTTGTGCAACTATGCTGGGTTAATACGACCTCTTTCTCAATTACTTAAGAAAGATGTCGAATGGCATTGGGATATGCCAATATGCTTTTGATGCAGTCAAGCAAAGCTTGACTGAAGCGCCTGTCATGGCTATAGCCGATAACGAGCGTCCGTTCCACGTCGTTTGCGACGCGAGCGATTTCGCTATCGGCTGTGCTTTGATGCAGCGTGATCACGATGATCGTGATCGCGTAATCTGCTATCAATCGCGTCAGTTGCGCCCAGCCGAGCGCAACTATCCAGTGCATGACAAGGAACTCCTTGCCATGAAGTACGCACTTGCCAAGTTTCGGATCTTTCTCTTGGGAGATAGACCGTTTGTGGTTTACACGGACCATGCGTCGCTACGCACGGCCGTGAATTCACCACGCATTTCTCAATGAATGGCTCGATGGCTGTCATTCTTTGCTGAGTACAACTTTACGGTTGAATACAAACCCGGAAAGTTGAACTTGATAGCGGATGCGCTATCACGAAGGCCCGATTACGAGATGAAACCGTCCGTAACCGAAGGGGACAGTGCAAACGCGATCCGTTGCACTGCTTTGTCGTTGTCAATTATACGACAAGTACGCAGGGCGTACAAAATAGACGAGGAGACACGTCTGTTGATTGATTACCTAAGTAATCAATCAAGTGAGAAACGCGACGAACTCCCAGAGTTCCTCCGCGCTTGCGTGCATCGATATCGACTGCACGATGGTCTGCTGCTTTACAGCACAGACCAAAAAGATGAAAGTCGCATCGTCGTTCCAAACGACGATGATCTCAAACATCGAATTATGTTTGAGTATCATGATGCACCGATTTCGGGGCATCAAGGTCGAGAGAAGACATACGCTTCTCTCGCACGTGACTTTTACTGGCGAAACCAGTACAAGTGGGTACGAAAATACGAACGCGATTGCGAGATTTGCCAGCGCGTTAAGCCTGCGCAGTCTGCACAGGCTCCGCTGCAATCTCTGCCGGTTCCGACAGAGTGTTGCAAGTCCATTTCAATGGACTTCGTATTCGGTCTTCCACCCGACAATAGTCGGAAGACTGGAATTGTGGTCTTTGTAGACCGTTTCAGTAAGATGGTACATCTTACTGCAGTATCAGCGAACGTAACCGCCACTCAAACAGCGCGGATATTCGTTGATACGGTATTCCGTTTGCACGGAATGGCGGAAGACATTGTCTCGGATCGAGATCCGAGATTTACAGGACGTTTCTGGCAAGAAACGTTCTCATTGTTGGGAACCCAGTTGAAGATGTCAACTGCGGACCATCCGGAAACGGATGGGCAGACGGAACGGGTTAACCGCTTTCTCGGAGACATGTTGCGATCATACGCACATGCCTTTGAACAGTGGAGTGACTACCTGTCACTCACTGAATTTGCAATTAACAATTCGGTGCATGCTTTAATTAAGCATACACCGTTCTACGTGAATGCCTTAAGGCATCCACGAACCCCAGCTTTACCGGGCGATACGCCAAATCTAAGTGGGGTAGGGACCCGCTCAAATTTCGAGCGAGTCAATGCGCAAGTTGCAACTGCAACTTGTGAACAAAACGATGGCCCTTCTGCTGAAAGTACAGTAGAAGCGGAAGCAGCTTCAAATGAAACTGAACCTGCATATGATGAATATGTATCTGCAGCAATGGCCGCAGACAATGAGGACAATGCACCTACTGCTGATAAAGCAGTATATGAATTCGTATTACAGAGCCAAGCTGTAATACGCTATGTAAAAGATGCACTTGCCTCTTCTCTTGATAAGCAGAAGCAAAATGCAGATAAACAAGGAAGAAAGAACAAAAACTACTTTCTTAAAGGTGAATTAGTATTATTTAGTACTACTAATTTGCCTACACATGCAATAAGCAACTTCCCTACACGGAAGTTGCTTCCTAAGTACATTGGACCTTTCAAGGTCCAAGAGATTCGGGGGAATGCCTATACCATAGACATTCCCACAGCAATGCGGCTTCACCCAACATTCTATGTTGGGCGGCTCAATCCTTATCACTCGTCTTCGTCTTACGACGAGACGCAGAACCACGGAAGATACCGTGCTTCTCCAAGTCTCCCAAGATAGACTTGTAATCGGCCTCCATCCGTTGGTGAGCAGAGCGGAGAGTCGTTACATCCGCCTTCGACTGCTCGAGATCAGCCGTGCGCCGATCGAGCTCTCCCTTATAGCGGGAAAGCTCAATGTACAGAAGATCATTCTTCTGCTGGAGGGCAGTGTGCGCCCCGAGGATGCCGCGGACATCCTCGCGAAGAGACCGATATGTCTTCACACAGTGAGACATATCGCTGCTCAAGGAGGAATAACCATGCTCCGCAACAACATCGGCGAGGGAATTCTCAACCTCCGCCTCCCCTGATCGATAATCAGGGGAATAAGCGATACATTCTCGAGCGCTTGATCTCGAAGCGCTCGGTGCCTTTGAAGATGGGGCAGCGTACCGAGTACTTAGTATGCTGGCTGGGTTATCCCCAAGAGTTCGACTCTTGGGAGCAGATTGAGGTTCTGAGGGCCGACGCCCCAGACCTTTTGACTGAGTTTGAGAAGAAGTCTCAAACTCATAATGCGAAGTAGCATCAACAGTAGGTGTTGATGCATTCAGGGTATCAATTAAACCCTGAATTTCGGTGGGTACGGAAAAGCCACCGTACCCCCGCAACTCCTCCTCTGACAGACGAGGAGCGCCCTGCATACACCGCGGGCAAACGAGTTGAGAAGGGACACCACACTTTAACCCTTCTTTAATGCAAGCAAAATGGATGTATTCTATTTTGACTGTTCTTGAGTGCTTTAAAAAGCGCTCGCGCATTACGTAACTTTATTCACGTAATCATCTGGGCTTTTGTTGTAGTTGTCAACAAAAGCATTCCAACTCTGAGTCAGGGCGTCTTTATCGTCCCTGTTCTTCCTTGACCCTTTCCGGCTCGAATAATATCGAACCTGGAAAAATAGGTCAATAAAGTACAGACGTCTATCGTCTGTACTTCGATCGAATCGAAGTGACTGGATGGCTTCGCAGTTATCCAGCACGTTGATATCGAACAACGCATACTGGCAATCCCGTTTACGGTGAACGCCACTATCAGGGGTCCAAAACCCCACTCTGTTCGGAACATGTGGTTCCGTACGATGATACGCTTTAGAAGCGGCAGGCGCCGCTTCTGTTCGAGCCCTTTTAGCAGGCGGAGCACCGCCTGCTTCAACACCACGCGCCGGGGTTAAATCACCCGACGTGGAGAAGTACTTGGTCCAGGTGGGGCTCTGCGTTCCCGCAACCACCTGTGATAATCATTGTCGCTGTCATAGCTGACAGCGACACCAGAGTCGTCATCGCTGTTAGGCGATGAGCACCTAGCGAGTTTCGACTCGCTAGATCCTTTAGTGGGGACAGCTGTATCCCCATGACTTTGTTCGGAGTCAGAACTCCCGAACATGGCCCTCTTGGCAACACGCCATTCGGAAGTTGCCATCATGCGAGATGTTGGATTAGCAACATCTCCCTGTTCCTTGCCAGATGCCGCCTTAGCAGCATCTGTGGTCGAAGACGGTACGTCTTCCGACCTTTGCGTAGTTGACGCTGCTAATGCAGCGTCACCGTTGTCATTCAACACCTCAGAACCTAGTGCTGAGGCGGAGGAAGAAGCTCCTTCATTGTTTTCAACAGCGCTCTTTAGAGCGCCGCCGTGTGCTTTGACCATCGAGTCGATGGTCAATCAGTTGGTGAATGAAAAATTCCGACCAACAAGTGCCACCCATGATTGGCCAAAATAAGAATTATTATTGGCCAACCACCTAAGTGGGGGGTGATGTAATGGGGTGCCATTACATAATTGATATTCAAGATAGAATATCACAATTTAATTTCAGACGCGTTGTCTGAAATTTAAATAAGAGATTATAAGTTATTATAATCTAAGAAGGAAAAGTCGATTCGGTATAAATACCGAATCTTGCAGGTTAACTAATAGTACAGTTAGTTAAAGACTGATATTATTATATTAATTAGTTAGTTACTATACTATTAGCCTCTAAACCACCCATTAAATAAATACTCTTAATTTTGCGTTCTAACAGATAAGTGAATATTAATATATTTACTTTTATCATAGGATTAGTTGTTACCAACTAATCCTGCCCTAATTGTATTGCGCGCTTCCTCGCAAGATACAGTGTAAGCCAGTAACAGGATCAGTCCTGTTACATGATTGGTCTGTGAAGTTTTACCAATTTTCAAACGCTTCTACCACGATATTCGGGGGATTCAAAGCCACGAGGCGACCATTCAACGATGACTGGCCAGTTCTGACGAATCTGCCAAAACCAAATTGCATTCCATTTCCGCTCGCCATTTGTTTTTGAATCCCCCTAGTATAAAACAAAGTCGAGCAGCTTCTGACCCCTGTGAACAATAGAGTATCTCGATTAGTGTGTCAAAAAGTTTATTGGGGAAGCCCTTAGTTGTTTATTAGGGCCACAACAGTCTAAAGCTAGCCGTAAGAATTTAGAAGCGTTGAGAAAACAGCCCTTCTAGCGTTGACTAAGCTAATGCAGTAAGAATTATTTATATCTGGCTTACAAGGTTTTGGTGGCTGTAGTGTTGTAGGATGATTTTTTTGCGTGAGGTGAATTACCACAAGCTGAAGTAGCAAGATCGACAGAACTGTTATCGAACGGGGCAGGTAACAAAATAATTAAGACAGATGAAGGGCTGACCGAGACCGCTATGCTGCTCACCTACCTGCTCGATTCCTGGCCATTTGGCAATGATGGCTGAAGGCAAAGATGGCGACTACTCCGATTATGAAACATTTTGATCCACAGAAAGTCCCAGTATCTATCCTTCTCTATGGGAATATGTCGGCTATATCCGCCGTCCTAGGGCAAGAGCATGACGAAGTTTGCTGCCCATTAATCTTCACCTGTCAAACGCTGAAGGCTAATAAAGTAATTTTTTGGATAGACGGCAAGCAATTGTTGGGACACTCAATGTATGCTATACTCGACTAGTTTTAATGTAATATCCAGGCGATTACCGTAATCTTGGCTGCGTCGACGGACGGTTAGGAAGGTGGGCTGCGTTACTAAATAAATGGAACCGAAGATTATCAAGTGTAGTGTAGGCGATAGGAAATATTGGGGGCTATGGCAACGAGCATAAAAACACCAGAAGTCGTAGAGTAGGCAATGGTCAAGGTAATCCTCGGACCCAACCAAGGAAATCATTAACTTTACCCCCATCGAGGACGAAGAACTAGATTCGATGGGTCCGCAAGTATCAAGAAAGGGGTAAACGCCTACAGTGCGATATAATGGAAGATTCTACAGTAGAGAGTGATCACCGTCACCTCATATTTTAATCTTAATATCACGGTCAATGAGACTGAGGCCCAAGGGCATCTGCTCTGTTTGGAGATGCTAGCCGCCCAAGAAAGCGCCGGACTATCATATCTGGAGATCTTGATGCATCCGACAGATCGCTAAAGAAATAGAGTGCAATACCTCAAGGTTCGCACTGCTGAACGACCGAGTGATGAAAACGCTTTAGCTATGGACGGACCATAAGACGTAAGATATGAAGCGAGAATGGAATAGCAGTGCTGACCATCTTGCTACCCTTGCGAGGCGAGATGAAGTAGGTCTTGCAGTCCCCGACATGGCTATGTTAAGGAAATGGCCGAGATCAAGGGGCTACCCCAGCTTATCAAGCCCAACTAGTAGAGAAGTGAAGTGCGAGTGACAGTGGTTACCCGTTCGATTACTCGCCTTTTAAGGCTATTCTGACTCATACCAGCGGAACAAGAAGTAGATTAACATTAAGCACCGAGAGGATGTTAGAGAGCGATGTTGCACATCTATCATATCCATCATATTCCATCATAGTTCTTACGAAGAAATACGATAGATAGATAGATAGATAGATAGATGTGTGTTAGAAAGTGATGTTGCACATCTATCATATCTATCATAACTAGTGAAAGAAAGCGAAAACAGTAGAACCTTTCTAAACAAATATGCTCGGGACCGGGTCAAACGTATTATTTTATGGAGGTTATTAAATTGTAGAGATGCGCAGCGGAACGCAGCGGAATGCAGCGGAATGCAGCGGAGCTCAATACTGTACTTATGATCAGGGGCTGTGAAATGTAACCCTCAACTAACCACGAACAAACAAAGAACAAACAAAACCGCACAAAACCCGCAACATCCGACCACACCAACCACAGTTTGACAGCAGAACCCAAAGATTCCAAGGGATGGAGAACAGCACACAACCATGCCGGACAAGGTCCGCATTGCTTTGTGTGAGCACAAGCAGAAGAACCCTTCGCTCACGCAGAAAGAGCTGATTTCTTGGGTGGAGATCAATCACCACCTCAAAATCAGCCAAGCAACGGTCTCCAACACGCTCAAACGTTCGGGCGAGATCCTCCAAAAGGCGTCCAACATCAATCTTGAGCAGAAGCGGCAAAAGACCGTAAAGTATCCTGAGATGGAGAAGGCGCTTTTTGAGTGGTTTACGGCTCATGAGGAGCAGGTGAACATGAGCGGCTATCTTGTGAAAGAAAGCGCTAGCAAGATCCTTGATCGTCTTTACCCAGGTCACGAGAAATTCGAGTTCTCAAACGGCTGGCTTGAATCAATCAAGACACGTCACGACATTCGGTCCGTCCGCCGCTTTGGCGAGAGTGGTTCCGTCAACAAACAACTCATCGAGGATGAGCGCCCAAAGATACGTGAGGTGCTCGACAAGTATGCACTCAGTGACATCTACAACATGGATGAGACGGTCCTGTTCTACAGGATGCAGGTTTGTTAAACATTGCCATTCAATTCAATTGTGTTAAAAAATTGCTCTAAGAATGTCACGTTTCAGGCAGATCACTCGCTTGCAACCAAGCAGCTTGAAGGGCGCAAGCAGCACAAGGAACGGCTGACTCTTGCCGTTTGCTGCAATGCCGATGGTTCAGACAAGCTTCCCATTTGGATCATTGGGAAGTCTAGGAGCCCACGCTGCTTTAAAAACATCAATCTGAACAATCTCGGTTGCGTGTACCGCAACAATGTAAAGGCTTGGATGACGCAAATTATTTTTCTTGAGTGGCTCAAATCGTTTGATCCTCGAATGGCTGACAGAAAAATTCTTTTGATTCTTGACAATTGCGGTGCACATGTTCCTCTTGACGACATTCCAGCCCGCATTCAGCTCCGGAACACTACTGTGTTCTACCTGCCACCAAACACCACATCAAAGCTGCAGCCCTGCGATGCTGGGATTATCCGGTTCCTCAAGGCCTAATACCGCCGCGCTTTCAACTGCCTTCTCCTGCAGCGTGTGGAGGACAAACTTCCTGATCCTGAGAAGATCGACATTCTTGAGGTAATCAGGATTGCAGTCCCCGCGTGGAAGAACGAGGTGAAGGCAGAGACCATTGCAAACTGTTTCCGCCACTGCCAGATTCGCAGCACGGCACCGGAGGATCAGCAGCCAGTTTTGGCAGAGGAGGAGCTTCTCGACCAGGAGGTTGTGGCCGAGCTGGAGTCACAGATTCGCCGCTTCCGCTACGCCAATCCCATGGATGTGCGTAACCTCCTCAACTACATCGAGGAGGATGTTGTCACCTACGCACCTACCTTGGACGAGGTGATTCAGGATCACTTGGTGCCGGAACCCGTGGAAGAACAGGCCGATGACGATGAAAGCCAAGAGTTCGCCATTGTTCCGGTATCCGAGGCACAGGCAATGATACGTTCACTGGAAACATTCTGTCTGCAGCAACCTGACGTGAACGAGCTCTTCATGACGGCCCTCCAACGCATGAAGAACAAGGCTGCAGCCATAAAGACCAACCAGATGAAGCAGAAAGGCATACGTGACTTTTTTGAGCGTGTTTGAATAGCGACATATAGGGCCAGGTATATAGGATATTTTATTACATAAGTTGTGGGACTGAGAAAATTTATCAAATATCACATTACGGAGGTTTATTAATTCCAATATGGGGACGAGCTCGGGACCGGCAAGAAATATTTGTTTTCGGAGGTTATTAGTTTAGCCAGTACCACTTTAGACAGGTTCTACTGTAGAACAAAACTTAAAGAATAAAGACCACTTTAGAACAAAACTTGAATTTGGTTTTGCAGTCCCGGCCGAAAGCGTTTCAATTTTTTATCAGAGGACCCTCTAAGCCCAAAATGAAGAAGGATGGATCGCCAACTTGAACGCGTACTTTGTGGTGAGTGCGATCACTGCGTCGGAAACAGTTCAATTAATTCTTCAAGATTTCCCCAGATTACGAAGTCGATGGCAATCGGCTGTGGTCTACTGTCGGGCTGACCCCATGCGAACGAGAGATCGGTCACTCTACAGTCTGGCATCGTGCAGCATTATCACGCCATCCTGAAAGGAAGCCAATGTATAGACCGAACATACCACAAGTTCAAGACTCTTTTCCATTGGCAAGAACTCATTCTGTTGAGTGTGCAGTAATAAATGTCAAGATGCATTGACTGCAAAACTGGGAAGGGTTTGGCCAAAACTATAGATCATTCCCCCGGAAATATTCAGGCGGCCTACCCGTTATAGGTTTTTATCGCAGCGGATCATATCTCGTTGCTCCCCAACTCGTCGCACGAATACACCTTGTGCTTGACTTTTGACAGAGGTGTTTACCGGGTCATTAATCGCTAAGGCCGAATCTACTTGCACTGCCCAACATGTTGGCCGAAGCTACGAAGAATGCATTCAGAGGATTTGGAGCAAGCAAAGTGATCCGACATGACCGGGAGCCAAGATTCATGACAGATATCTATCGAGCATTCAACAGAATCCTAGGGCGGTCTGTCCAATAGAAAAACTGAACGGATGGTACAGACGATGACCCGGGTAATCAAGATGTATATAACTGATGCCAGGCAGCGAGATTGGGATGTCGCGCTAAAATCATCGGTTGACTGGTTAAGGGGATACCCCATTTCCCTAGCGTATGGTTGGGATCCTAGGTCTACTATCCCAGCGGGATGCACGAGATGTAGAGATCGCAATGCCCGTCGGTGGAGAATGAAGAGTCTGCATGCAAGTCAAATAGCGTCTGGGCAGGGCAATAAAAGAAAAGGCTGACCAGACCAATGCCAGATATGTTCGCACATCGAACCAAGATCAAAGGTGTGCGAATACTTAGACCGAGCCAAGAAGGATATGAGGATATGCTTGGAAAATTTCATGGTCGCTTCAGGGTGATCGAGCCGATCGTAGAATATAATGTGAGGCTAATCAATTCCAATACTGAGTATAACGTGTTCCAGATAGTTCATTTCTCCACGATAACGCTGTGAAAAATTTTCCTGACCTCTCGAGTTACATATAATTAACAATTTCGACTTTGATTAAGCCTTGTGATCGAAGATATCAGACGAGTATGATGTAGAGAAGACAATGGACGTCCACTAGATCAGATATTCGATACGGGCGGGCTATCGCGGGAATCCCATGTAAAATGACGAAAAAGTACCTGTTTCAATGGATTGGACGTAAAATGTGGCTCTTTGATGAAATAACTTAATCGAAAACAAGCCGGTAGAAACTGGTTCAGCTTACGCCAGAAAAAGCAGGGATTCGTCAGTATGCTGGACAGCTTGACCGATTTTTGATTTTTCGACCAACCTGGTGTTGGCATGAAAATGCCGATGGGCAAGCAGGCTTGTGACGACGATGGAAATATATTACGATGAATTAAGGGATGAACAGCAATGTATACAATCAATATTGGAGTGTCCATGAAATCCTGGAGGATAGTGGAATTGAATACTATGAGGAAGAATGTATAAAAAAGCAGCCATGTTGAACTAGGCTCTCATCAGTACTTATTCACCAGACGATGAACCAAAACCGGGGCGCATATCGATCTCGTGGATACTGGCTTCTCCAGGGATTAGTCATGTCCGTCTTGTCCAAGGTCTATCCAGTCATTCTTAAAGCGGGCCATCTTTGTTCTCTATCTTGGGATGCGCCATGTGCAGCATCTCGGAGTTTCAGATGATATGAAGGTTACAATGACCTACCAGGCAGGATCTTTAACTGCAGAGTCTATCCCACCCTCCGCCCGACCGAGTAGGGACTTCCGTGCTATCTAGTAACTAGCTATGTACGTGTCAGAGTGGCGTGTTTAGCCAGATGGCGACATATTGGGTTAACTCCCAGACTGCGTGGTCATATTGTCTAGCGAACGAGTTGAGTTTCTCTCGAATCTCGGTTATCCATCTTCTGCTTGCGAGTTCCATGTCCGACATCTTGGGCAGCAAGATCAAGCGCAAGCGAGCGTCACGAGTGAGCAACTCCGGGTGACACTCCGTAAGGCGGGGAGCTCGACTAGCCAAGAAAAGAACGGTGGACGAAAAGCGCAATGTGAGGTCAATTTGTGGCCGAAAAGTTCCTCAGTCGCCGGTCAAATCATCTGGAAAAGTCAGAACAGAGATAGAAGAGTCGTTCGAAGGCCTTACCTGTGAGAACTGACAGCCTTTGAACGAGAGGTATCGGTAATGCGGTAGTAGCCCGGGATTCTGGAGGCGCTAGATATGAAGGCAAAGACTGCCAACCTCCTCTTCCTCCACTTCTTCTTCTACCTCCTCTTGTATGACACTCAAGAGATTGTACTGACGCTTGGCCTCTTCAGATGGGACAGAGGCTTGGCCTTTAGACCAAGACGGCTTGTCGACCACGCTGAACTTGGTTCTGTAGGTCAACGACGTGTCCGAAAAGGGAGGATGTTTTAGATATGAGCGGAGAGGAACGTCGGGCAAGAGGTAAAGCAGCCAAATTTTGTTTTTCGAGAAACTCATCTTCTTCTTCGCTCTCTTCTTCAATCGGCAACGGTAATTTCTCGTCACCACACATTGGCGACCTGCCTCTGATTCTTCTTTGCCGTTACTTGGTCGCAAGTTCCTTGAGGGCTCGAAGATCGATTCGACGTCATAAAAGCAAGATGGTAGGCCCGCATGAGCGCTCAACTTCTTTTCCATCTTTTTTTTACCTTGGGGATGGGGGGGCAACCGGTCCCTTGCCCTGATCTGCTCCAAAATCAGGAACCCGCATACACTGGTTTAATAAGATTTTTATTTTGGTTTAGTTATAGAGTAGGTCCTAATCATCTTAGTTTTTGTATCAATAATAGTTTTTCAGTCATGTCGTATTCTTCGGTACGCATTTTGGTGCAGTGGTATAGATGGCCACTTTCCACGGTGTGGACTGCGGGTTAAAGTCCAACGGTCAAATTTCCAAAAATACTGAAATAAGTGATTTCAAAAAAAATGTAACAAAGTAAACATATGAAGTAAGTCATAATGAGTGGACCAGAAGATCAGTCATTTCAGAATATTCCACGAAAAACACAAGCGAACCGTAAGTATCCAGTTAAGTACGAAAACAAGATTCCACCAATCAGAAGGTAAAAGGTAAACGAGAGAGCCCATGACACCCACTGAAGGCCACACCTCACCAATGGGAGCGCATCTGGTGGCACCCGTGCTAGGATCATCGCTGAGATTTTCCGCCATCGCCACCTGACGTGTTCCCAGCCGGGAGGAAAAGTCTGAGGAGGAAGTTGGAGGGTTTACGGAGCCAGTACGTGAAGCGCCGTCAACATCAGTGGAGGGGGGCGATTCACGCCCATCTACCCGAGTGCCCAGTGAGGACGAGAAGCCTGAAGGAGAAGGTACCGAACCAGTGCGTGCTGTTCCGCCATCAGCGGTTGAGGAGAACGACGCACGTCCATCTGCTCGAGTGCCTAGCGAGGATGCAGCAGCGATGATGCATCTTAGGTCCGGTTACTTGAAGCCGCGAAAGTTTGTTGAGAGGAAGAAGAAAGGCACGCAGCCCCTAGTTCGTAGAAGGATGAATATAAAGACTTACAGCTTCTCGATTATTGATGAACGTCGCGATGCAACGGACCGCTGTCATTTTGATCACGTTGTTTTGTGGATAGATCCGAAGAATGGATCACGCGCGCAAATCTTGAGTTGGACGAAAACGGGCAGCATTGCGATTGGTTCGTCCTATGTTACGACGTCGACAAGAAGAAGACGTATCCCTTTATCCGCTTTCTTCGCGGTTTGAAGGGTCATCGGGCACATTTAACCGCTCCTGAAGAAGGGGATTGTGTCCGGTAGGCGATTGCGCGTTGTATGAGTTGTGCAGTTACGCCAAACTGGTGACGAGAGAAATGTGGCTGGAATTCCTGGCGTCAAAAAATTTCTCCCAAGAGGAAGGTATCCGTATGCCGAACCGCATGAGAGACTGGTGTGTGCACGCCGTTGATCCTTGAGCTGACCGACAGGTGGAGCCCGCCCAAGGATAGAGCTCGCGGTGAGTTCGTGGGTTGTGTGAGCTGCCCGGAGGGAAAGCCAACCGATGGAGAGGCCAATAACCAGGAAGGGGAAGCAAACGTGGCTAAGTAGGTATTCCGCACACGTCCACCAAATAAGGCAGCGCTTTATGAACTTAAGCAGGACCTCTTAGCAGTGCTAAAAAGGGAGCTCGATTCGGACTTGCAGGGACGGTGGATGTTCCGAATCGCTCATTCGTGTATCGTACTTCGACACGCGCGTTCCGGTACTATCAGCGGGTACTTGCGCGAGTAGTTCCAACAATAAATGTATGCGACAGAGGTGATAACGTAATACCGGTAATCAAAGCGTAAACAAAATATATTATCCACGTTCCACTTAATAATCACCACGTAATGTGTAACGAGACACCGTAACTAATCCACAATTCCACGTAGCCGATACCGGCAAGCTTCCAAACGTAACATGATGTACTGACCTCCAATCGACCACAGTACTAGGAACAAATCAAAATCCAAAATGAATTTATTAGTATTAAGTTAAGTACTCAAACTAATAATATGCATATATGCAGTTTGCTAGGTTCTTACTGAAAAGATATAAACCAAATAAAAGTCATCGGCGACGGCGGGCGCTGCACGAATTGCGCGCACTTTTAACAGTGAATTCTTTTGAATCAGAGAAAGTTCGGCCAGACCAAGTTTCAAGAGCACCCCAAGTTATCGAAACGACGCCCGAAGGGGAGCGCGCGGCTCTTGTCGTCCTGGTCAGCGTTTCGTGCGTCGCGCCGCAGGATGTCAATGATGCACCTTATACTAAGTAAGGTGGCATATATCGGTCTGGTCTCTAGCTAACTTCCCAGAAATCTTGTGGAAATCTGTACCGTGTACGGCCAGTTCTCGGGCTTGGTAAGACAATGTATACGATCACATATATCAATGGTTTTAATATACGTGATTTATTTGTCTATGGATAATGAAAGAGGGTAAAAAATCTGCCTAGGGTGAGTAAAAGAATAGGATACTTGGCGCGGGCGTAAGCATTCTGATAAACAACTATAATGTTTGCAATTAGCCGCACCTGATATTTTTAACGCTGCAGACCCGATATCTTTCTTGTCAGGGACATCGCGGTAAATTAATTCTGGAAACCGCCTCGGCTGCCCAACTCTCCACAGCCTCTTTCTTTAGGAGCTGTCCCGCTTGAGGCGTGCCTCCTCTCCACAAACTGATTTGTCACCCTCTACGACAGGCGCAGAGGCTGAATCATCAAGCCCTGCGGCAGGCGTGGATGTGAGCTATTGCTCTCCACCGCCAAAGCACGAAATTCAAATGACGCAATGTTTCCTTGGGAGCAGTGGTTAAGGTATCTGAACGGGTGAGAAGTGAAAACGTTAGGGTAGGCGGCCTATATGACGACTCCGGAGATTAAGATACATACCAAGGGAGGGATGGTTATTGTCCGGAGCCATAATAGATCGTGATATCGTGCCCCAACCGCTGTAAAGATAAGGCAGGACTCAGGAGAGGCTGTGGCGAATTTTTTTTTTAAATCTCACGCAGCCTATTAATAATCTCTACAGTTTTTTCCCAGTATGCGATTGTAATGTGATTGGCTGAAAAGCTGTCCAAGTGATGAGTATTGGTTCAATGGATGCTTGGGCGATATGATTGGTTGGACAATACCCGGACAATATACTTGATTGGAGGGCAGGTGGTTGGTCGAAGGGCTGCACGGTTTTCGTTTGTAACAAAATAGCTGTATGGGTTTCGACTACAGTATAGCCGTATATAGCGACGGACAGCGCCCGAGGAAGTGGGAAATGTGTCAACGATGCGAGATATATCGCAGGAGTAGAAGAAGGCAGAGTTCGAGGTATCGCCATCCTGATACATGACAGACGGGCGGTCATTTGAGATTTTGTTAGCCTGATAACGAATTTCTGATAGCTGCCCGACAGTTAAAGGAGCAATTAGAAATAAGATAAGTGACCAAAAACTCTACAAGCACGTTCAGGTGGTCAATCGAGGAAAGGTGACCTAATCGGGACGTTCACGATACACTAAGCATCTTCAAATATCGAGGACTATATGGAAGTTTATATCATCCAATCATGTGACAAAAGTTCAGGGTATATTAGTTCACAAGATTGGGTGTGGTACACATAGGTCCATCGAATCTTAGGGATGAATAACTCAGTCTACGCTTTCCTTTCAAGTACACAAGTCGGAACGCACTCCCTGTCTTGGTAAACCTGACCGATTAATATTACGCTGTGTATAATGAAATCAAGTATATCATCTGCCTGCTCCCCAGCAAAAAGTTTCAGCATAGGAAATAACCCTAGTATCCACGAGGTGTTTTCTGCCCTCGATGGGCAACACGCAATAATAGATATTATTACGTGTCAAGGGCCTACCAAGAGCAAAACCTTGGGTAGAAGAAGTGGGAAGCTTATCGACGTGATTGTCGAGCTGCTCGCGATCAAGGTGATGATCGTGGTGACTGGAATCTCAGTAAATTACTGACCAGCCTGATTAAAAAAGCCGACGAATGGAGTATAATTTCTGAATTGATTCGTCATGGTTTCCCGTGGGTACCTGCATGAGCAACAATCTTTTGAGGTGAACCAGAAAAACTGACATGATAAGCTAACGTGGGCATCGCCCTGGGCCAATATATATCCCGTCGGTGCCCATTGCCGTGATACATTGGAGCAAATGTTTGCAAGATATTTGAGGTGCTCATGAGATAACTTGGACGTCACTGTGGTCCATACACTTCCCGCTGGTACCCGTTGCTGCTAACCCGGTACGTGCAGCGCGCTGATGATTCATCAGAGCCATTGTTCTGAAGGGCAATCCTTAAAAAGAGGGGTTTCTAGTATCAACCAGACGAAGGTAGATTTATCCAATTAATAGCAAGGAACTTCCCCGGGCGAGGAGGGGGGATACTTGACTATTTAGAAAAAAGTAAGGATTCATTGCTCTCACTTAAAAAAACTTAGACCTGAACGCCTAGTCACTAGATCCAAGAGAGATAAACCTGCAACACCAACTACATCTAGATCAAATATCTGTTTGAATATCAACCTAATCACCGCTGATATTTAGAAACCGCAGGGAATATATCGCATACATTTGCAGATTATATCACCGCAGCACTCAACATGAAAAAAGTAAGCTTTTATTTAATCAGATGCTTCGTTTCATGATCACTGCAAATTGTATTTTTTTTTAAACTTCCATAAACATTTGCCAGAAAAAGGCGGTGTAACGGTAACGAGTAGTTCAGTTTCTTATTATTATATATAACCAACATTACCGTATACCGTAAGACTGTTGTTACAGGATAAGTGACAGAATCGCTTAAAGCGGGTACAGTGCACTTCAAATATTGTGCGCTCCGCTTTTCCGTTACTTGCCTGGTTCCCTGCCTCGCTGACCTGCCTTGAGACACCAGTACTCCTGCAGAAGTAATCTAGAGTCTTATAGTCTGCACGTCCATCCGTCCTCAACACGTGAATCTTACAATCACATCTCCTATCAAAAAAAGCTAGGAAATACTCGAACTTCTTGGCCGCCAGGTCTTTAGATTTGGCCAGAAAAATCCTGTAATTG
Organism: Peronosclerospora sorghi; assembly: GCA_026184515.1. Lineage (NCBI taxonomy): Eukaryota > Oomycota > Peronosporomycetes > Peronosporales > Peronosporaceae > Peronosclerospora > Peronosclerospora sorghi. The sequence goes on from CM047584.1 coordinate 19,101,665, forward strand.
CTTTTGTAGTCGATAAAGTTAATCCGATATCTTCTCTCCATCTGATCTCTCGAAGTTATCGAGCCCCTGAGGTACGAGCAGATAACGCTGCCGATTCTGTCAATCAGCGCGTGTTTACCAGTCTCTTTCTTCGACTTCCTATTTTTACCTTGCATTCCCTGGGCGCACGTCACACAGTTCCTGCGTGTGAAGTCGGTAATTTTTATTCCATATTTCGGGTCTTTAGCCTGCGCTGTAATCGTGTCGTAATTCAAGTGGCTCATCCTAGAGTGGAAATGCATTAGTGTTCTACTCTGGACATCTTTATCGGTCTAAAACACGCTATCTTTTGTTTCCATGACCGCCATCACGAGGTCCTCAAAAGTAGTTCTCGATCGATCAATTCTTCCTTTAATTGTGAGAACATTGTTGTTCATCTTTACATGAACGATAACCTTTCCTGTATCTCGATTAACTATGGCTCGTTTACCATCGACACACGACAAAACGCAACTTTTTTTCTCCAAAAATCCATACGAAAGAATGTTTCGTGTCAAAGTTTCCACGTAAAAAGCATTCGTTATTTTAGGAGGGTCTCCTTCTTTCCACAAATCACGTAGATATAGAGGGACCATTTCCTGTTTATCTCCAGCTTCTGCTAGACCGCTTGGTAACATACCCGGAAACACTTTCGACATTGTTCAGAGAGCTTAGGTCGTGCGTCAGGTGCATACTCGAACCACTGCCAAGATTCCATAAATACTTGGTTGATTCGCCACTTGATTTCGACAATACAAGCACGAAAGCTTCTTTCCTTGGCTTTTTCTTCGGACAATTCGATTCGTAAGTCCTTCTTCTCCTCATGCAAATCATCCTTTTTCCTCGTAGGTTTCTTGTTTCTTTCAGAGACAAGGTTTACGGAGCATCCCTGATATCCTCGTGGACCTTTGTCATCGTATTCCACGGCTTGCATGAACTGACCCAGTTACTCCGCTTGTCTGAGGTAATCCGGTCTTATGTGATCATATTTGGAGATGAGTATTTGTATTCATCTCCGGTTCCACGTGATAAATCACGTTATTTAGCACCACCTCTCACAGTTCGACCTCGCAGCTTCTGCAACAGCAGTCAGGTACAGATAGTGGTCTGACCAAGACCACCCAGCCATCTTTTTGCTCGTGAATAGCTTCATTCCCTGCGAGGGTGTGATCATCACGTTGAAAACAGATAGCATCTTGTCCATGACGTACCAAAGGGCTGGTGTTTCGCACCGCCACCCTTCCACTTGTCTATTATAATACGACTCTTCTGGTCCTTCCAATAATGGTCCAGCAGATCACCCTTCAAATCCTCGGGCCATTGATACCCGCAAGCTGCTTCCACGAGGCTAAATTGCCTCAAAAATTTTCTTCCCTAAGCCCACGCCTTTATACGTTTCTGCTCCATCAAAAGGCCTTATCCGCAGCCTTTCTTTAGACGAGGGGGTCCTTCTTACCCAAAGCGCTTGCCCTGGTCTATTTCCGTGCTCCGCATGCACATTTGGGTGATACTTCGCGTTTTCACGCTGCTCATACGGGATTCCAGCGCCTGGATTTCTCCCTCTCGAGAAATTGTCCTTTCCGACGTGACATATTTCTTCAAAACTCTGCCTGCCTTTCAATCCAGTAACAAAAACCCTCTTTGCTTCTGCATTTTCGCTGAGCTAAGCCATGCTCATCGTTTTTCGTGTCCATTTTCGGCGCATGTACTACGTTTCTTTCCCGAGCTTACTCGCTCTTCAAAACCTTGATCTTGTCCAATCGATCCATAATTGATGCAAGTATTCGCATCATTCCTGACTCTTGATATTTTGCTTCCGGCTTGGCCTTTTCTTCCGAGCCGATTTGATCCACGTTTGGGCTCATAACCTGCTTGGATTTCTTCGCGTCAGACATGTCTTACATTAACTACCCGTTCCAACTTCACAAAGCGTAATGCAGGCGTAACTTTAAGGCAAGATAAAGTAGACCAAAGGTGTGTCAAAAATTTTAATGCACTTTCATGTATAAAACTTTCAAAGATTTTAGGATATAAACCTAAAAAAAATACTAGGGGATGGTACCCGTCGTTCCGACGAACTGTCATTGAAACTACACTATATCTAATTTTTGGGTTTAGTTGTCCATACCGTACCTTAGTATTTTATGGCAAAAACGAAAATTGTATTAAAATAATTCTTTGTGACAGGCCGGGGGTCGTCGTCCTTTAAATAAATAGATTTGCAATTGAAATTAAGAGTTCTTTCGGAAGCCACTGCAATAATGCATTAATACCAATAAACGCGTTCGGAAGGCCAAAACACGTTATTTTGATAATGCATTATCTGTGAAATAATGCGTTATTGCTATACAGCAAAATAAACTGCTCAGGACCTGTTTTTTTCTTTTTTGTTCACAACCTCCAACCTCCACAATATACAGTACAGTACAGCCTTGCTTATTCACATATCTCCCTCTCTCCTTCTCCCCCCCCCTCCCCTCTACCCATTTTCCGCTCCTTATTGCCTGCCCTTTCCCATCCCTCACCAATGTCCTCTCTCCCCGCATCCGATTCCGAATTAGAAGACACTGTTGACCAAACGTGTCTGGCTATTGCCAAGCGTTACTTCCGACCACAGCAAATGCCGTGCCGTACGTCATCTCTCGCCGGCGCTTCCATGTCCAAGAAATCCTGCGTGGTCACGATGGACGCGCGAAAGAGATTCTAATCGTATGAAGGTCGAAGTTTTCCAGAATCTCTGCGAGTCACTACAAAATCGCCATAGTCTGCAGGCGACCCGCGGCGTAGACGTGGACGAGCAAGTGGCAATATTTTTGTTCATTTGCGGCCAGAACGCAAGCAGCCGCCTCACACAAGAACGGTTTCAGCACAGCGGCGATACCACCCACTGGCATTTCAATCGCGTCCTGCAAGCACTTGTGGAGCTGCATACGGCGGTCGTGACAATGCCAACTGCGTATGATCCTGTTTCCGCAGACATCGCCCGTTCGAGAAAGTTCTTCCCATACTTCCGCGACTGTGTCGGAGCGCTGGATGGGACACATATACCTATCCACGTTCCCACCCATAGACAAGCAGCCTTCCGCAATCGGAAAAGCTTCCTGAGCCAAAATGTGATCGCAGCCTGTCTTTTCGATCTGAGCTTCTGCTATGTGCTTGCTGGCTAGGAGGGATCGGCGCATGACGACTGCGTTCTGCAAGATTCTCGTACGAAAGGATTCATTGTCTCCTCAGTATTTCCTCGGCGATGCTGGATATGACATTTCAAATACCGTACTTACGCCATACCGCGGAGTAAGATATCATTTGAAGGAATGGGGTCGCGGGAACCAAATACATATCCACTACCATTTCTTTTTCGAAGTCATCTTCTAACAAGCAATACCCTTTCTCAGGCCGCAAAATGCCGAGGGGTTGTTTAATCTTCGGCACTCCTCTCTCAGAAATGTGGTAGAACGTATTTTTGGCGTTCTGAAAAAAATATTCCCAATACTGGCAAAGGGTTGCCAATATCCGGTCAAGACGCAAGTGCAGCTAGTTTATGCGCTTACGGCGATCCACAACTTCATCATCAAAGATTCGGGTGAGGACAAATTTTTTGAGGAACCTGAACTTATTAGTGGGAACGATCAAAAAGAACCGCCCAGGGACCAATCAGTTTCTGTCGCAGAACTGCGAGAGGCTGCAGTGAAACGCGAAAACATTGCCAAATAAATGTGGGAAGATTATATCGCTATTTCTAGAGTTAGAAACCGGCAAATATAGCAAATAAGACTACATGCTACTGGTGTCTTTCCTCGATTTTTCTTGTAACCACGCTTCGCGCAAAGCTTGATTCTTGATTGAGATATAGATGGAGGCTTGTGACTCATTTTGAAGAATTGATAGGTCGTCCAGTGTATTGTTGAAATCACTCTCTTCGTTCCTTGTCGCTTCCAGGAGCTCCACATCCTCCTCTATCCTTGATTTATGCCGAATGCTCGCTGCCTCCCTTGCATCTGTAACGGGGTTACATTCGGGTAACGCTGAGTGTTGGTGTACATGAGTACACCACGGTTGAGGTCAGTATTGGCCTTGTTGAAAGGTTTCGAAGCTTTGGTTATTTTAACCAATCAGGGCATGGGCCCTTGGTGTGGTGGCGTGTCAGCCATCCACGTGTCAGTACACAGGTGTGTACACTACATTTTGGCTAGGTACGAATTAGGAATATTCTACTTAGTGTTACATATAGTTTATATTAGTTTAAATAGTTACATATTAAATATATTCAGTTTACTTTTCACTCTTTCGTACAGACGCACGACCTCGACCGGTCGTGCGTGTAGTGAGTGCCGTAGCGTAAGGGGAGCCCTCCCCTTAGCTACACCTTTTGTAAGGGAGCCTTGCCGTTAAGGCACTAGTAAAGGCTAGAGTAAACTAACCCGGGAATCTTGGCCCCGAGTAGAAGAGCTCTCTCCTACTAAGCCCTTAATAAAGGCGTATCGGCTAACTAGCGGCGAACGCCGCTTTAAGGAAAGTCTTCCTCTGTGAGCTAGCCGCACCGGCTACATATGGTAGCAGTTGTAGTCAATCCAACACCTGTGTTGGTAGACTAGGCATCCTCTGCAAAGGATGAATCAGGACGATTGGGATAGTTTGATCCTCGTCCAACAGGAAGCCTTTAAAAGGCTGTTACCCTTAGCGGGGGAAGAAGCCATGAAGCTCCTAGTGGAGCAGGGCCTTGAGGCCGTAAAGGCAAGGGTGAATGCCCTCATCGCTCATGAGGCGAGTTGCGGTGGAGGTCATTCCACGGGGGTGAGCCCTCGATTATCGTTTAAGATAAAGGAGTTCACCGGAGAGAAGGGTGAAAACCTTGGGTTTGGTTGCAAGAGGTCGAAACGGCCTTCGCCACAGCGAACATGACCGATGATCACTTGCAAGTGGGACTTGCATTGACCCATCTTACGGGCAAAGCCCGTACATGGGCGTTTACATGCTCGGAGTCAGTCACGGACGTGTTTCCAACACGGAAGGTCCTTAAGCAGAAGCTCATGGACATGTACGCGACGCTTGATCTGGTTTTCCAGAATCAACTGGCGCTCCTGAGGTGCCGTCAATGCACTAAGGACCTGGAGGTTTATATCCAGGAGCTTAAGACCCTGTTGGCAGGGATGTACGCGAAAGCGTATTCGGACGATGTGTCCATCTCCGTCTTCATGGGAGGCCTGAGAGAAGGGCCAGCACGTTCGGAATTGTTCCGATGCCGACCCAAATCCCTGGAAGAGGCATTCAAGATGGCGTTCAACGCCTAGAGGAACTTCCGTTCCTCTAAGGTGGGTCCCGAACCCATGGACCTGAGTCAGGTCGAAGCGGAGGAGAAACCTCCCGCTAAGAGTCATTCGGACTCTTTTTCACAGAGCTTCGAGACAGAGCTCTTGGCTATGTTGCAGCAGCGTGGGCCGCTGAGATGCTTCCTGTGTGGGAGCATGGATCATCTGAAGAACAGATGTCCGAAAAATCCCCAGCGATACACTCGCTACAAGGGACCAAGGGTGTGGAAAAAGCCCTTGTACAAGCCGTCGGGAAACGACGTCTCCCAGTAGGTGCGGGGTGCCCTACTGGGGGACCCCTCAGTGCTGTTAAGCCCCCGGGTAGGGGACGACAGCACAAAGCCCCGAGGGAAGCGGTGCTTTCTAGCACCTAGTTGGTGTACCAGCCAGGTTTGCTGGTAGTCCTTGCGGACGTGAAAGGCTTTGATAATCCTTGGAGAGTCTTGATATACTCTGGAGCGTCTGACAATTATGTCAGACGAGCTTCTGTTGAGAAGAGTCGGCTGTATGCCGAGGCCCTAGAGGCACGTTCTCGTGACGTTGTCACGGTCCGTCTTGCGACGGGCGTACAGTTTTCTGTACCCAAGGTCTCGATTGACCTTAAGCTGAAGTTTGCAGACTTCGACAGCTTAGAACGTTGCCTAGTCCTGGATTTGGACTCGAGGTATGACCTCATTCTGGGCATAAAGTGGCTGGAACGCCACGATCCATGGATAGACTGGAAGTCTAAGTCCATTGGCTCAACGCACCCGCGGTCGGGTGAAGAATTCGCGAGTCATGAACCCACCTTTGCTCGATCGCAAAAGCGATTCTGGCGTGAGATGCCAGAGATTGGGATGTCTGAAACGATCATTCCCAATGGTGTTAAGAAAGATTTCCTTAACGAGGGGTATTCGGCGGTTAATCCCCGCGCCGATGTAGGCGAGACTGGTGAGTCGCCAGTGATAGAGGTGGAATCCTCTGAGGGTAAGCGCGAGGCGCTTAGAGAAGAGACCCGAAGTTCGTCGCTTCAACAGGTCGGAATTGATTCCGACCACGCCGTGTCCGGTGAACAAGTTGCGACTCCAGTGGTAGGGGTAGAGACCACTGTGGTTAAGCGCGAGGCGCTTCCAAGCGAAGAGACCCGAAGTTCGTCTCTTTCGCACGTCGGAAATGATTCCGATTACGCCGTTATAGGCGAGACCGGCGAGTCACCGGTGGTAGAGGTAGAGACCTCTGTGGATAGTCGCGTGGCGCTTCTAGTAGATGGGGCAATTGACTCCCCCCATCTGGTTCTCGGGATGAGTCCCGAGGCCAGTAGTCAGCAGTCCTACAGGATGCTGAATAGTGTGACAGGTGTTGTCACAGAAGGCGTAAGCCTGGAACGGTTGCCTGGGGTAGGCGAACTGTTGTCGTTGGAGGAGATGTCCTTCAACGAGTTTGGAACTGCTTTGAGAGCAGGTGAAATCGACGAGGTCGTCGTGTTGCGTCCGGAAGAGGAGTTAAACTCCTCATACACGATGGACGAGTCAGTTTTGGTGAAAACCAAACAGGCATTAAATGCCTGAAGCGGCCTCAAGATCCTCGCGGATCCTGAGGACCCTTAACATTCCTTACTAAAGGAATTTGGAGATGTCATTAGTGACAACCCGCCGATGGGTTTACCACCGGTTCGGGGAGTCCGACATGAAATTGATTTGGTTCCAGGAACCAAATACTACGTCACTAGGCAGTGGCCTCTCCCCAAGGAACAATGCGACGTCATCGACGCATTCTTCAAGGGGAAAGAAGAGGCAGGGATGGTACGGGAGAGCAAGTCTCCTCACTCATCTCCCACCTTTTGTGTTCGTAAACCGAACGGTAAGTGGCGCATTGTACATGCGTATAACAAGCTGAATGCAGCCTCTGTGCCCATGCAGACTCCGATTCCTCGGAAGGATGTCCTCCATAACAATATGGCGGGCTGTACTGTGTACAGTGCCTTAGATCTGGTGGACGGGTATTATCAGGTGCTCATGCGAGCGTCCGATATTCCGCTGACAGCGGTTAACACGGCTAGTGGCATGCTGTGGGAGTGGCTTGCGATGCCACAAGGGCTTTCAAATGAACCAGCGACTTTCAATCGCTTGGTGAATCAACTATTCCGCCCTCATAGGAAGTACGCTCAGACGTACTTCGACGATATATTCGTCCATGGTCGTGCGTAAGGCGACTCGTCTGACGTTCAGACGCATCTGATACACCTTCGAGCAGTGCTCGAATGTATGCGAGAGCATAGGTTTTATGCAAACGCATCCAAGTGTATCTTTGGTGCTGAGGAAATTCCTTTCCTCGGATGCTCCATCGGTAAGAATGGAGTGCGGGCGGATCCCTCGAAGGTGAAATACATTGTGGAGTGGCCTTCGCCTGTAAATCTTAGAGATTTACGGAAGTGGCTTGGATTAGACAACTATCTCCACAAGTACAGCGACAACTACGCTGAAATGGCGAAGCCATTGACCGACCTTCTTAAGAAGGATGTTGATTGGTGTTGGAAACCGAGCACCAAAACGCTTTTGAAGCGGTTAAGGGGATCTTGTTAAAAGCTCCCGTTCTTGCTCTCCCAGATTCTGGGAAACCATTTAGTGTCTTCTGCGACGCCTCCGATTTCGCAATCGGATGTGCTTTGTTACAAGCAGACGATGCAGGAAGGGAACGCGTAATTGCGTTTGAGTCGAGGCAGCTTAAAGCTGCAGAACGGAATTATCCCGTTCATGACAAGGAGCTACTTGCAATGAAGTATGCTCTTGTCAAATTTAGGGTTCACCTACTCGGCTCAAAGCCGTTCGTGGTTTATACTGACCACGCGTCCTTACGGACAGCGACAAAGTCGCCTCATCTCTCGCAACGGATGGACCGTTGGCTCTCCTTCTTTGCGGAGTACAACTTTGAGGTTAAGTATAAACCTGGCAAGCAGAACGTGCTTGCAGACGCGTTGTCGCGTCGTCCCGATTACGAGCTCGCTCACGCGACATTCGTCACCACGTCTGTGGTGGATCTCATACGCCAGGCGTATGAGAAAGACCCACAATGTACGGCGCTTATCAGCACGTTGGGTGAAAAGGGTCTTGGCTCGTCTGAGCCAACCCTGTCAAGTCGAGCTAAAGCTCGTTTACACCGTTACAGGTACTGTGACGGTCTGCTATTTTATAGCACGAGCGCGGAGGACACTCCGCGGGTGGTAGTTCCTCATAATGAGGAACTGAAGTATAGAGTCCTCTTTGAGGCACATGACGCCTCTACCGGGGGTCATTTAGGTCGGTATAAGACCTACAGCGCTTTAAGCGCTTTGTATTGGTGGCCCAATATGTATAAGTGGGTTGGTGCGTATATACGCACCTGTGAGACGTGTCAGAGGGTTGAACCCTCTGCAAGTTCAGCTGCGCCTTTGGCGAGCTTATCGGTTCCAACAGAGTGTTGGAAATCCATTAGCATGGATTTTATCTTCGGTTTTCCGAAGGATAAGGCCGGGAACACCGGCATATTGGTCTTTGTAGACCGTTTGAGCAAGATGGCTCACCTGGCGGCGGTGCCAGAGTCCATAGATGGACAAGGAACAGCGAAAGTGTTCCTAGACCGTGTCTTTCGACAACATGGTCTACCCGATTCCGTTGTGTCGGATCGGGACCCCCGTTTCACGGGACAGTTTTGGGGAGCGTTGTTTAAGGTGCTAGGCACCAAGCTCCTCATGTCCACTGCGGATCATCCGCAGACGGACGGTCAGACGGAACGCGTTAATAGTGTTGTTGAGGATATTCTCCGGAGTTTATGTCCGGATTCTCCAAAGAGTTGGAGTGAGATGCTCCCGATGGTTGAATTTGCTATCAACAATTCGGTACATGCATTTACGGGGCTTACCCCGTTTTACGTGAACGGATTGGTGAATCCGAGGGCTCCGTTAACGCCACGTGTGTGTGGCCCAGAGCTTGAGGGGGAAGGATTCCCCGATGTCAGCCCTGTATCTGTGCGAAAGCACATCGATAAGTTTTTATCGACGCGCCTCAGTGTCTTGCGACACGTCTGCGATGCCATGGCGGAAAGCCAAGACAAGCAGAAGGAGCAAGCTGACCGAAAGGGACGGCGTAACAAAAAGGTATACAGAGTAGGAGAAAGTGTTTTATTAAACGCTAAAAATCTTCCTACACATGCAGTTTCAAATGTGTTGCGCAATAAACTGCGCCCCAGGTTTGTGGGCCCCTTTAAGGTGTTATCCCGAAAGGGCTTGTGGTACACCTTATACATCCCGAAGGCGATGCGTACGCATCCAACCTTTTATGTCGGTATGCTTAAGCCATACCAGGACCCGGAGGCGGGGCCCCTCCTGGAGGAGGGTGGAAAGGCGGGTAGCCGTAAGGCACCGCAGGGCGAAGGAAGCCCGAAAGGGCTAAAATGTGACCACAAAGCTCCGCAACGGTCGTCTCGAGAGAGGCAAGCCGCCTCTCGAAGCGATCAGCGGCATCCCGTTCATCGCGGATCCCCTCGTGGAGATCATGGATGCGAAGGGTGTGTCGATCACAGCGCACGCGAATCTCACGTCGCAATTGTGCGACCTCCTCCTCCAATGCTCGATGCGGAGAGTACTCCACACTTTCATGTGGAGCGGCTGATGTAGCGGCGCCATCATCGGGGTCAAACCCAGTATCTGGTGAAGTGGAAAGGTTATCCACACTCGCAGAGTTCGTGGGAGTTCGAGACTCCCCTACGGCAGGATTGCCGCGACGTCGTTGACGCTTTTGAGCGGGAGAATCCCGCTGTAGGTCAACGACCAGAGGGGCATGAGAAGCCTCTTCACTCCCAATAAGTGGGAGTTGGCCGGAGGCAGATGTGGCGACCACACTTTCTCCGGACACCAGGGTGGAGACAGGGGCGCTGGCGTAGCGCGTGCGATACGGAGCACGTAGTTTCTCCATCGACTTAGCTTTGGAAAATGTAAGGCGCAACACCCTCTCCACCCAAATGTCTCGACGGGAATAGCTGTCATGCAGCTCATCGAAGCTGGGGAGAAGCTTCTCCCCTTCCGCCCAAGCGCGGAACTTTTTCTCTGCATCATCGGCACTTTCTCCCGGAGAAAGAACGAAAGGAACCTCGCGGAGGTTCTCAACAGGGAAAACTTGTGCCTGTCTGTTTAAGCGCTCTCGGTACGAGACGCTAGTGAACTGATTTTGTGTAAGCAGTTATTGCCGGAGTTTCTCACGGCGTTCGCGTTGGTACGGCTGTTCAGCCGCGGGGCCAGGGGTATAGGACGCTAGACTAGTCCTTACCAAACGCCTGGCTCATCTTGGAAGGTCACGAGGACCATCGAAATTATAAGCCACCCTTGACGGGCGTTTGGGGGCGCGTAACGCAGCCCTTTGTGCCTGTGCGGAATATTGGGAGTCTTGAGCTGCGTCCAGCTCATTAGTGATGATCGCCTTTGGCGATTCGGATGTATCATCCGATACGGGCAGGGGTGCCGCACTGAGTAGTGCATTTTACTCACGTGTGGGGAAGGGATTAGGCTGCCGACAACGCCGTTGGGCGCTGTCGGAGCGGCTCACCATTGGGTAGGTACCCCCAAAGGCATCCACTTCCGAGTTTTCGGAGTAGTCTACCTCTTATAGAGGAGACGCCATAGCACCACTGGAGGTGTACATATGGATGGCCAGGGGAACTGGCGTTGGAGTTCTCCAACAAAATTTTGATTATTGCGTAAGCAATAGTCTTGATGGGGGAGGATGTAACGGGGTTACATTCGGGTAGCACTGAGTGTTGGTGTACATGAGTACACCACGGTTGAGGTCAGTATTGGCCTTGTTGAAAGGTTTCGAAGCTTTGGTTATTTTAACCAATCAGGGCATGGGCCCTTGGTGTGGTGGCGTGTCAGCCATCCACGTGTCAGTACACAGGTGTGTACACTACATTTTAGCTAGGTACGAATTAGGAATATTCTACTTAGTGTTACATATAGTTTATATTAGTTTAAATAGTTACATATTAAATATATTCAGTTTACTTTTCACTCTTTCGTACAGACGCACGACCTCGACCGGTCGTGCGTGTAGTGAGTGCCGTAGCGTAAGGGGAGCCCTCCCCTTAGCTACACCCTTTGTAAGGGAGCCTTGCCGTTAAGGCACTAGTAAAGGCTAGAGTAAACTAACCCGGGAATCTTGGCCCCGAGTAGAAGAGCTCTCTCCTACTAAGCCCTTAATAAGGGCGTATCGGCTAAGTAGCGGCGAACGCCGCTTTAAGGAAAGTCTTCCTCTGTGTGCTAGCCGCACCGTGCGTATACGCACCGGCTACAGCATCACTCCGGCGATTCGATGCTGCTGCCAGGGAGGCCACCGCCGACGCCAATTCATCCCGCTGGGACTGCGTCCGTTTACGTCGAGGTATGCCAGGGATGGGAGCCCTTTCCAAACTGTGCGAAGTGGATGAAGTAGAAGGAGCAGATGACGCAGCTCACGAACCAGCCAACGGCGAGGCAGCGCGCGAGTTGGGGAAGGAGGCGGCGGAAAAGCGCCGCGTCTCCGTATTAGCCACCACCGAGTCCCGCGAGGAGCTATTTCCAGATCAGGGCGCCAGAGCGACGCAACGTCAATTCGTCGTCCGTGTCGTCGTCCAAATGATTCTCGTGACCAAAAAAACATTTCCTCCGGGCGTAGAGCTGATTCTACACTTGCCACCGACCCGCTGATAATTTCGCCAATATTGTCGAAAAGGGGGAAGGATGTCGTCGCCAAGGCCCAGCTACTGGATGATTCTGCAGTGACATCGTATATTTCAGTAGAATACTACCAAGCTGTCAAGGTACATTTTCCCTGCTCCTTACCGTGACATATTCTTACCAGACATCATCGCTGCAGGTAATAACTTGGTTTTCATCGTCCAAGCCGAGCCGGAGTTGTCTCGAATTCTTTTTACTGTGTTGTAGTTGTGCTTTAGCTACAAAGAGCGGAGGTTAGCGTTGGACGCGCAGCTCTCAAAGATGATCGGATGAGTACGTACGATGACCCATCGTTGCTTTAACTGATCCACGGTGTAAGCCACAGCAAATTGCCTTTGGAACGCATCAGCCACTGCCTTCGATCCATACCGCTTCAGGGTGCCATTCTCGCCGTTTCCCGCCTGCGTTTGATCGTGAATAGCCGAAACGAGATAGGATACCTGCCCGTCGGTCCAGTTAGCGCGTGAACTTTCTCTCCGATGGCATCGCTATTAGGTCGCTGGTGTTTAGACATCATGTATTATAGGACTTCGCGTTTCTACTCGAATTGCCACACTGGGAATATTGGGTGTCCTTACTCATTTTTTCCACCGAACTACCCCCCCCCCTATTTATACCTTTCTGCTCCTAATGCTATTTTGTCCTAACCTAGATAATAAACTCTTATCCAGAAGAATCTGTCGGAACGGAAAAACGGATTTACGACAATTGCGATGTAGCAGGAAAGCGTAATAATTCTTTTATCTTCGTCAATTTAGCCGAAACACTCATCCAAAAGGGTCTACGGGAACGCAAAAACGGGTTTCATGACAACAGCGGTGTAGAAGGAAATCGTGGCACAGAACTCTTGAAGATATACGCTATCTTCGTTCAATTTTAGCCGAATATTCCATTCTCATCTTTGCCCATCAGACGGTACGTAATGCGTTAATTATTATTTTTGATACGGGGGATTGCGATTGCGTAATGCATGTAATATTGATGTGGGGTAATGCGTTTCCAATGTGACATCCGAACACCCATACAAAATGGATTATTCCGATTAATGCATTATTCCGGTGGCATCTTCAAAATGCGTTGTCTCAAATAACGGATTATTGAAGTTAATGTGCTTCCGAACGCACTCTAAATGAATTAAAAATTCACGATAAGTTAAAGGGTTTTGCTAACGTACATACCGTAAGTACGTACATCCCCCCCCTAAACCCTAAACCCTAAACCCTGCAGGCTGAAAACAGCCAATCAACCCTAAACCGTAAACCCTAAACCCTGCAGGCTGAAAACAGCCAATCAACCCTAAACCCTAAACCCTGTAGGGGGTATGCACGATACATACGGTATGTACGTTAGCAAAATCCTAAGTTAAATCATAATAAATTTTTATATAAGTATTTTGAATAATACCATAACACATTCGATAATAAAATAATAAAGAATAAGGGTTAAGTTGAAATTGTTTTATTTAAAAAAAATTAAGGGGAGTGATAGGTGTACCTCACCCCCTTGTTACATGTACCTCACTTTTGATACGTGTACCTCATTATTAAACACTGTTTTGACGAAAATTCTTTTTAACTACGAGCGGGTATGAAAAAGACAACGTAGTATTGAATCACTCCTTCCATCAGAGTTTGAGACCTATCGCATTAAAGCGAGACTCAAGTAGAAACGAACAATCTCTCCACCCTATGATGCATGTAAGTAACGCTAACTTGGCGTTTGCTGACGTCCAGACGCTGTCGCCTGCTTTCCACGCCAAAATACTGCAACTTTATGCAGATTTGATGCTTGCCAAGCGCGAGTTCAAACGCGCCATTGAAAGATAGTGCACAATCTGATGACACATATAGATACTGATACGTTTATTTCTGCATTTGGTAGCGCTATTATCGACATAGCTGCAGAGATATGGGAGTCGTGACGAATGAAGAAGAGTTAGAGACGAAACTTAAGGTTGCCAGATATTACGTACAGCTCGATAGTATTCACGAAGCAATTCAAGT
>CM047584.1:19121843-19195036 GCA_026184515.1 Peronosclerospora sorghi
TAGTCCCGATCGGCTCCGGTGGGAGCCGATCGGGACTATAGCAAGTCTTGCTATAGTCCCGGAAAGGATCAGGACCAAGGTCCTGATCCTATGTATGTGCATAAAAAAGTTGATGGAAAATCAAAAGACGAAAAATACTTGGAGGCTGATCAGAACGATCAGACCAACCTCCCCAAGGTCCCCAAGATTCCCAAGAAAGGGTTGGAAATGCCGGCCGACGAAGACGAACTCGAAGAAAAGTCGCAAGTCGGAGATGGAGGCATCACTGAAGAATACCTAAACAAGATGTATTACATTTTTGAGCTGAAACGATTTGTTCGCTTTGACGTGGTCTTTCGGGTGTTGAACCTCCAGATCCCCGACCATCTTCTCGGTCACACTACCGAGCCGATCGAGAGTGATCGCCCATTACTGTTGGTGAAGAACTTGGTGGCGATGTTGGCGGAGGTTGGCATTAAAATGCAGAACCCCGCCGATGTCCAAAAACTATTTGAATTTGAGACTTGGAGGCTGAAATCGTCGATGTCGACCTTCCACGACCATCTGGTCCCACTGGTGGGGTCGGTTCGCCGACCAACTCCCACCGCAGCAGTGAAGTTCGCTGAAGTCTCCAGAGCGCTTGTTGACATTGGTTCTGACAGCTCATCAGAGTTGAAGACCGGTGTCGAGCGGATGACCATGGGGGTGGACCATGCCCAGCCGGAACAAAAAAAGGACGTGCGGCAGCACAGGGCTGCTTGCCAGACGGGGCTCCAGCGACCCCCACAGGCCTCAGTTCCGCAAAAGGAGGGTATCAACACGTTGCCCATGACTCCAGCTAACGTCCAAGCCATGTTTGAGACGATGATGGAGCGTTTCATGGAAGACCGGGTTAGACCACCTCTGCGCCCACATGTTCAAGACCGGTCTACCCAGCAAAGTGCCAATGTTTGCCGAGATGTGGATATGGAATCTGTAACATCTGTGGACAAGCCCACTCGAAGTGATAAGCAAGGCGGCAAACGGAAGCGCAAGCCGCAAACGGCCAGACCGCGTAGACCAAGCAAGGCAAATGACTGTGACATGGAGTCGGTCGGCGGTCTTGACGACCACTGTGGGTCAGACGGTACGGGCGCTGGAAAGCCACGCAAGGCTAACCTAGCCTCCACTACTGCTTACGACTTCGGATCCGCTGCGATTACGCGCATCCGTATGGCCGCGACGACCGACCTCAAGGACTTCACTGGCAAGGATGCTGATGAAGACCAGGCCCGGTCTTGGTTCGGTCGGGTCAAGTCTGCGTTCCTGCGAGACCAGACCCCGAAAAGTGAAAAGTGTCTGATCTTCCAAGATTTGTTGAAAGGACCGGCTGCCAACTGGATCCAACAGTTAGGTCGGGATGTCCGGTCTGACAGGGACCAGCTATGTGCATAGTTTGAAGGGCAATATTGTAACTCCGGATTTTCGAGTGCCCGCAAGTATCACCATATGCAGAAGCGGAGCGACGAGACACCGATCGAGTATTTGCATCGGTTGAACGTGGCTGCACTTCGTGCCGGCATAACAATTAAAGAGAATAACCCGCCGAACGGTGCTGCTCTGGAACATGTGGGTCACTACATTAGTACCCTGGAAGATCAAGAACTGGCGGGCCAGCTTACTCTGCTGCGTCTTAGGGACGCGGGTGAAGTTGAACAGACTCTACGGACGCTACAGCAGTCGCGTAGCATGAGGACAAAGAGTGCTGGTGTCTCAGGTCGCTACCGATCCAAGACCCATACCCAGACCGATCCGGTCAAGAGACCCTGGATCAGACCGACCCGAGCGGTCAAGGCGATCGTAGCCGAAGACAGCACGGGATCGGAAGGGGAAAGTGGAAGTCAATACAGCCAGGAGTCATCGGATGAAGACCAGTATCGTTACGTCTATGTTGCGGGACCTGCCCCGAAGACCAAGTAGAAGTCCGACCAGGTGGACCGGAAGGGAAGGAACGGAAGCAAGTCCGATCCATACCGACCTCGTCAGAAGTGCTCCCACTGTGGGTCGAGCAAACATGATGGTCCAAACTGCTGGAAGAAGATGGTGTGCAAGAAGTGCGAGAGACGCGGCCACCCGACGGACCACTGCCTCTTCGTATGCAAGTCATGTGGAGAGATCCACGAGGCCGGCCACTGCAAGATTGAATAATTTTCTAACATGATGCGCAAGTGGTACATGCCGGACAAGCACGCGGGGATGCTGCCGCCGGACGCAGAAAAGATGTTAAACTAGAACGCTCGCCAGGTTGGAATCTGGATCGAGCCGAGCGTTCTACGGTTCACATCTATGCATATGTCGGCAAGGAGGGTAAGACCGACAATACACGTTCTATTCCAAATTGCGTCGACCGAGACCATCCGGTCTACAGTCTGAAGACCGATGAGTACTCCCGGACTAAGGTGGTTATGCAGTTGGACTTTCTGCCTGGAGAATCCCGCGGATACTGGAAGTATCACGCGCCTGATAAATGGTTCAAGCAGGCGAAAGCCTGTGGCAAGATTAATAACCAGAAAGCGACGATGTTGTTTGACTCTGGAGCTGAAGTCTCGATAATCGACTCCGCCTTTGCTCGTAAGGTTGGATGTCGTATAGACGATAACCAGAGACAAGAATGCGTCGAGATCGGTGAAAACTCTTATATGACCGAAGGAAGAACGCGTGTGAAAATTACTTTGTCGGGATCGCTGGTATACTTTTTCAGCGCTTGGGTTGGCAAGTTGGCTGGTAAAGTCGCTTTACTAGGAATTGATTTCATCGTCCCAGCTGGTATTCGCCTAGACCTGTCACATGGAGTGCTTACGCTCCCGGATGAGGTCCAGGTCCAGTTGGCTGGTCGAAGACCTCTGTATGGTTCGTATACCGATCTGGTCCGGTGGGACCAAGACCTCACTATCCCAGTTGGTCCGTCTGCCGATACCCCGGTTGAGAAAGGTTTTCGTTCGAGGAAGTTGTGGTTGACCAGGGGCGATCGGTGGGTCTCGACCTTCGTAAAGAGTGCTGGTCGGCGTGATTTTGTCCGTGTTACCAATATCGGTGACAAGCCGCTGACAATGGACAATAACACTATTGTCGGAATGTGGTTAGCAGAAGGGAAAGTACCAAGGAAGATGGGGTTTGTCTCGATTGGGTCGAGGCGGTATGTCGAGTGGCAAAACCTGGCGTACCAATCGACCACCGATCTTATCAGCGATGATGGGTCGGTGGAAGAGGATACCTCACCTTTAGTGGAAAGACCAAGTTATGTCACCCCAAAAAAGATGTTGGTCCGGAGAAAGGCGCCGCAGTCACCAGGAACGGTGTACCATCCAGTAGACGAGCCAAGGTTAGTCAACGTGGTGTCGGCACAAGACCAGGCGACAGCGGAGCAAGAAATGGAAGAAGGGGAACATGAAGTTGCTAGGTCGGACCATGACGGTATTCCTAATCAGACCGATATCAGTGAAGGACAGCCCGTCGATCAAGACCAGGGGCGTTCAGCCGGTCCAGATGGTCTAGGTGATATCACCCCAGAAGATGAACAAGTCTGTATACATGAAGACGGGGAAAAGTACATTCAGGAGCTGGAAAGCCAAATGGCAGTCCTCCCTGAAGTGTCTGCCGACTCTTTCGAAGTTACAATGGATGATTTACAAGTGGGTTATCAATACCTTATTAGTCCAGACCAGATCGAGCAGTTTAAGAATATCATATGGAAGAAAAGACATCTGCTGATCGGAAAGGGCAACGCCTTACCACCTGCGGCCCGTGGTGCGATTTGCGATATTGACGTTGGAGATGCCAAGCCGATTGCCCAGAGATGTCGACGCGTGGCGCAACAGTACCGTGAAAAGCTTTCTGATCTCATTAAAGGACTGTTTGTCACCAAGATTATTAGACCGTCGACCTCGCCATGGGCCTCGCCGATCGTAATTGTTATCAAGAAGAACGGCGTTGAAATTAGACTATTCATCGACTATCGGCTGGTAAATCGGTTGACTAAACTCATGGTGTACCCGATGCCGCCGATTAATGATGTGTTGGGAGACCTAGACAAGACGTTGTGGTTTTGTTCGCTAGACATGGCAAGCGGATTTTGGGTGGTCTCGATGACTGATCGAGCCCGTGAGATTTCCGCATTTGTGACGCCGTTTGGTCTTTTCGAGTGGAATCGTATGCCGTTCGGTCTGAAGAACTCGCCCCAGATCTATCAAAGGCTGATAGACAACGCATTGTACGGACACTTCAAGATCAAGACCGATCGGGACGATGTTGAAAATTATGATGTGTTTAGAGAGGGTGAAACCGATCGGGAAAGAGGACCGTCCGTTCTAGGGAGGCGGTCGTACATCGACGACATTCTGATACCTGCTTCGTCATGGAACGATCTGTGCGAGAAGGTTGAACGATTGTTGGAGACATGCGGCCGCTGGAACCTGTCTATCAGTGCCGTGAAAAGTTTTTGGGGTATGTCCAAGGTCGCCTATTTAGGCCATATGGTCTCGAACAATGGTCTAGAGGCTAATCCTAAGGACCTGGATTCGTTAAGCAACCTCCTGTTTCCCAAGTCTCTGAAGGCAATGCAGTCCTTCCTAGGAAGTTTAAGCTACTACAGCCGCTTCATCGAAGATTTTTCTATCTACGCGGCTGTGTTGTATGAGCTCCGGGAAGTGGACTACCGTATGTTGCGCGAAGAGGACCGGGCAACTTTACATGGGGGCGCTGACTCTGGTCTTGCTGCAGATTGTCCGCAAGTGGAGGCCGAAGACCATATGAAGCATGCAAAGTTTGCTTTTGGTATGTTGAAGGTTAAGATGGCGACGGCACCGATTTTGAAGCATTTCGATCCCGAAAAGGTCCCGACCATTATTGTATATGCTAGTCAGTGGGCCATTTCGGCCACTCTAGTACAAGATCATGATGGTGTGTACCATCCGGTCACGTTCACGAGCAGAACGCTGAAGCCAAACGAAGTGAACTATGGAATTGTCGAGAAACAAGTTCTGGCGTTGCTACGAATTCTGGATGTGTGTTATAACCTGCTGGTCGGCCGACCTATAAAGGTCCTGTCAAGGCGGTCTACTTTGGCCTGGCTATTATCATCCAATGAGGTGGATGGACGTCTAGGCAGATGGTCGGCGGTCTTGTCGCAGTGGACCCTCTAGGTAGTTAAGTGCACCAGGGGCGAGGAAGAGATATTGGGCACATTAGCTGCCAGTATCACCCCTCGGTCTGAAGTGGAAGAGGCATTGATAGCGATTGCCCCGAGGAAGCAACCTCGGCAGTCAGTTTCGAGACCGCCACCGACCGTCGACCATGATGAAGAGCTCTTAATCTTAAGTTTTGACGGATCGGCAAGCGTGAAGAAGAAGGTCGGCGCCTATAGTGCCATAGTGTGGAAGTTGCCACAATGGTCTATAGTTGCAGCCGCTGCCGATTTCACGCCGGATATTACTGTTAACGATTCGGAGTACCGAGGGCTACTTCTATGTCTGGACCTGCTGTCGTCGCAAGAGGAGGGGCGAGTCATCATATGTGGTGACTCGAACCTAGTGATCAGGCAGGTCACCGGAGAGATCGACTGCAAGGCCCCACGACTAAGGACGCTAAATGATCGAGTAATTAAGGCATTGAAAGATCGTCCCAACCACGAGCTGTTTCACGTGAAACGGGACTGGAACAGAAGTGCCGACTACCTCGCTACCAAGGCCATGCAAGACCAGACCGGGGCTACGATCACCGAGGAGGCCGTTATTGATTAATTGATGAATATAAACAGGCTCCCCGAGGTGATCGGACCCAAGAACGCTCCGGACCCGGTGCATGTGATGGTCGCGACTAGACCGAAAGCTCAGAAATATCACCGACCGTTCCCGAAGGAAAGTTCGAACGAATATGCAGTGCAACAGTTAAGGATGGAACGGATCCTCAAGGCGCAGGACGAAGAAGAATGGATTATGAACCTGAAGACCTACCTGCGTGGTGAACTGTCCAAGTTGACGAACGATCAAGCGAAAGAGTGCATCAAGATCGCGGATAGCTACGAAGTGGATGATAATGGATTATTGTATTACTGCCGCGATGCCGACCAAGGCAGTGCAGACCGGGACCGATTGGCGAAATTAGTGAT
Organism: Peronosclerospora sorghi; assembly: GCA_026184515.1. Classification (NCBI taxonomy): domain Eukaryota; phylum Oomycota; class Peronosporomycetes; order Peronosporales; family Peronosporaceae; genus Peronosclerospora; species Peronosclerospora sorghi. The sequence continues at coordinate 19,127,968 of CM047584.1, forward strand.
CCCCGAGTTGCTGCAGCCGGATGTCCTTCATCACTATCACGTGAGTCTAGAAGGGGGACATCAGGGTATAGGCAGGACCTATCACAAGATCAGGTCCCACTTCCACTGGAGAGGTCTTTTCCGCAGTGTTCATAAATATGTGGGCTGTTGCACGGATTGCGAGACCGGAAAGGGTAGACCGGTAATCAAGGGGCGATTTCCCGGAAATATCGAAGCTACCTACTCTTTTTAGGTCATAGCGATGGACCAAATACCGTCACTACCTAGATCAACACGCGGCAACACTGAGCTGCTGATCTGGGTGGACCTGTTCACTGGTCTAGTTATTGCGAAGGCAAGTGCATCTCGGTCTGCGGAGCAGATCGCCCAGGGCTACGAAGAATGTGTGTTCCGAAGATTCGGCGCCAGCGAGGTCATCAGGAACGGTCGGGAACGCGGTTTTATGGCCGAGGTGTTCCGGTCGTTCAATAACATGCTGGGCCAGAAACAGAGTGCGACGATGGCATATCGTCCGCAAGCAAATGGATCGGCGGAACGCATGGTGCATACCATAACGAGGGCGATCAAGATGTACGCTGCTGACCCAGACCAGCGAGATTGGGACGAGTATGCAGAAATGCTGGTGTTTGCACTCAACTCGTCGACCGATCGGGTCCGAGGAGAAACGCCTTTTTATCTGACATATGGATGGGACCCTCGGTAGACACTGGAAGCTGCGATACCTATCGGTTGCACCCGGACGCGCGATCGCGATGCTCGACGCTGGCGCATGAAGGTCCAGAAACACTACCAGCATGCAAAAGAAGTCGTCAACGAAAATCTGCGTCAGGCCACACAAGACCGGGCAGGCCGGACCAATGACCAGGTCCGACCCCACGGTATAGAACCAGGGGCGAGGGTATGGCTATACCTAGACCGAGTGAAAGAGGGCTATGCGAAGAAGCTGGCTCACATGTGTCACGGCCCTTTCCGTGTTGCCGAGCTGATCGGTGAGCACGCTGCCCGTCTAGTAACAACTGGTACAGATTACAAAGTCTTCCCGATTGTGCATGTGTCCAAGTTGAAGCTGGTCCGAGAATTTCCGTATCGACCCAAAACTCCCTGTCTGGTAGACGAAGAAAAAAGATTTGATTTCGATGAAGCGTTACTGCCGGAGGACAGTTGGGAACGACCATTAGAGGAAGACGAGTTTGAAGTGGAGAAGGTCTTGGATGTTCGGTCGACCAAGAAGACCAGGTTCGGTCGGACTCACCGAGAGTACCTGGTCCGATGGAAGGACCATGATGAATCCACTTGGGTCGACGAGCTCGACTTGAATTGTGGGGCTCTTCTACGAGAGTTCGAACGAGAACGAGTCAGTCGTAATCGCTTCGCAGTGATGCAGACCCATGAAGACCAAGACCAAGACACGCAGTAGCATCGGTCGGTCTATACCGGTGTGAAGATGTGGAAGGTCCGGAGTTGATGTGAAATTGTGATGAACTGTGACGGATTGGAATAGCGGAATGATGAATGTGATGACTATTTTTCGTTATGGGAGTGGAACTGTTTACGATAACGTGTTCGGTGCTACTATGGAGAGAGTGGTAAAATTAGTTCAAGTGATTTGACGATCGGACATATGAAAAGAAATGGTGACATGTATTACGAGTTATCTGGTCGACTACCTACGACTTCACTTGCTATCGCCCCACAGACGGCCGATGACCATTGACGGATGATGTTCCACTTGATCCTGAAACTGGTACGCCAGGGGTCCTTCCGGTCAAGCTGGACCAAAGCATCCTTGAGGTCCACGACCGGCTCAGCGCAATCAAGACCGGGGTACCATGTGCCTTCGTCGGCCAGCAGTATGGTCTTCTCAACGCGACGCCTTGGCATGTGGAGGAACACCGGGTACAAGAACACGTCGACGTCACACTCGCGAGCTCGCATCCCGTCCAAAATGTACTAGCAGAGGGATTGCCAAGCCTCGCCCGCTCGAATTCGACGTCTCTTGCGCTTGCTCTGGAACGTCTCCAGGCCCGGATCTTTTCGCTCCCGGTCGGGAGGAAGCACCAAGTAGTGGGACGCTTCCCAAATTGCTTGGCCGTGGATCCTGTTGAAATTCTTCACCCAGCCTAGCAAAATGCCGATCTATGGATTCAAGTGGGACGCTTCCCAAATTGCTTGGCCGTGGATCCTGTTGAAATTCTTCACCCAGCCTAGCAAAATGCCGATCTATGGATTCAAGTGGAACACAAGTCCTATCTTGGAGTGTTCGAAGATTTTCCATGACATGGTTCATCGCCGTATAGGCGGGAGATCTGCGCCGACGTAATCAAGTCCGCCCTCCATGCAGACGCGGCAGGGGTTTTCTTGGCCGGTGGAAAAAGCCAGGAGTCCGGGCGAGCGAAAGACCGGGCCAGAAGCTGCTTGGTCAGGGTAGACCGGTGCAAACAGCCGATTTGCCCCGACGACCACGGCCAAGTGACTTCAAACGTCCGCGTCGGAAGGGAGCTGGTATCAACCGCCATGTTCTTCAATAAGGCGTACTTGTGAAGCCCGGATGTCCTGGGGAGAACCGAAGGCGCCGGCGTCGCGGATGTCGATACTGGTGCAGCGTCACTTGGCAGACCGTTCTTCTGCTCTGACCCCACTCTCGACGCCACTTGGACGAAACTGGCACGCAAATTCGTTCGTGACTTGGACTGTATGGGGATCATGAACTCGGAATCGCCGGACCCTTCGCTGGAGTCCTCCTCGACGAGACCCCTGTGTGCTTGGTGCAAGTTGCAGTACGGCGCTAGGGCGCTCGACCTTCCGAGGGGCTGTAGATCTCGCCCGTGTCCGAGTCCGAATCCATAAGAAGCGCCTGTGTCTTGGCTCGCTTATGAGGCACTGCACGCTTTCCCTCGAGTCTGGGTTCGCGCGCAGTGCCCCGCGCCCTCGAGCTACCCGGCGCGTCCGCGCGCTTCTTTGATTTTTGTGCAATTTCGGGCTGCTGAATATCAGCCAATGAACGGTGTCGGTCTTGGTCCTGCTGCAAGCGGTCTTGGTCCTGCTGCAAGCGGTCTTGGTCTTGCTCCGAGGCGACTAAGGTTGCCGACGCAGACCAATCTATGCTGGAGGAAGCAGTCGAACACGGAGGTAGCAAGTTCATCAAGCGCTGGCGGCACTGGTCTAGTGCCACCTGACGACGACCCGACCCTTGCGTCCAAGCGTCGGACCTGTCTTGACAGGACCGGACCTTCCCGGTCTGGTCTTGAATCGCAATTTGCAACTCGGCAATGCGTCGCGCGAGGTCGTCGCCTTGCATGCGCAGTGAAGTCGCGTCAAACTGTCCGTTCAGCTGCTGCCGACGAACAAGTGCAAGTTGATCCCGGAGATGGGACTGATGAGCCTCCAGACGGGACAGCTCATGGCGCGCGCTTATCAGCTCCTCCAAAATGTGTCGGAGCTGGTCAACATCATCGCCGGACTGCCGATCGGCATCAACCAAGGCACCTATTGCCTGGACTACGCTGGGAGAGATGAGAGCTGAAGACAAACGAGGGTCAAGAAGAGTACAAGATAAAGACCAAAGATGCGCACCTCGTGTTGCCTGGTGGGACACCTGGGTCCTGAGACGCGTGCTCTCTGCGAGCATATCCTGCATCCGAGTGTCGGCTTTAGTCTGACACCCTTCCGATGTTTGAAGTGCATGAGAGTTACGTGGGCTGTCAGACCGGGCCGACCAAACAGGTGAAGCAATGTGGGGCGACTCGGCGCATAGAGTTTCTGCAAGAACAACAAGAACAAGCGTCAAAGGGAAGCATAAGAAGATCGAGTGCAGTAAAGGCAGTACCTGACGCAGGTGTCGAAGATGTTTGGTCCATGGTGAAGAAGTGTGAGTGACCATGGTCCAGTTGGTCAAGTGATGGGTGAGGTCAGACCGTTATCGTTGTGCGACACGGTCGGACTCAGGGGCGGCTGTGGTGAAGTGTACCACAAATTTGTTCACTTTTGGTCAAAGCAGTTGGTCGAATTTCGGATTGGTCTAAACAAGGGGGGATTTTTAGCCTATCAAATTCAAGGAGTATCAAGAACGCTGGTCTTGGGTGAGTCACCTGACTTTGTGTATTTTACATAATTTTGTGTGGGTACATTAGAGACCATAGGGAGGTAGTATTATTGGTTAGTTGCGGTTTTTCCAAGTAAGAGTCTTTTGGTTACGAATTTTCCGGTAAAGGTTTTTGGTCTACGAATAAGTGGCAAAAACCTCTTCTGGTCTTGGTCTAAACCGCAGCAAGGGGTCGCCGTTATTCTTTCCACGTACACTAGTTGCCTCCGCCCGCCGCGGAGTGTTTGGGGGCAGAGGGTTGAATTATCCCCTCTCGCCTATTATACCCGGTCTGGACGCGCCGCACGCGCACTTTGGCCACCGGAAGTCCCTCGACGGGAGTACGATTTGGCGATCTCGACACTTTAAGTCAAGTACGTTTGGAACGTGCTATTCAATGTATTGGTCTTTACGTGGAGATATCGTTTGTGGAGTTTCACGGGCATATTGGGTTTTCACGTGGACATATTGGCTCATTGTAACATTGGTTGGAGTTTAGACCGGTTTTGGTCTTCTCTAATTTGTTTCAGGGGCTAGACCGGTTGATCGGTATACCCTCTATTATTTCGTATTGGTCAGGTCTAGATCGTTTGGAAGATCGACCTATTGGAATTTATCTTTTGGAAGTGTTTCTGGTCTGTACGTACCTGGGGTGAAGAGTTCCGCCCTAGGTACACCTAGCCAGCACGGTCTCATATTCAAGACAGAATCAGATCGATCTGCGATCCCGATCCACCGAGTGTGTAACTAGCCCATTCCATCGGGTACACAAGGTGAGATGAACTTAAGTGAATCGGACCAAGTATCTTTGGATGATGACCGGTCGTCTGCCAGCAGCGGAATATCGGACCAGATTTCGAGTGGAGATACGCGGGGTACCCCCCCGTAAGTTGGAAGGCTGGGCACGATGGTGATGGTCAGGCTGTCAATACAAATGTATTCGATTTCGAACTTGACTCCACCACATCCACTGCGGATCATGCAGACGGACGGTCAGACGGAACGCGTTAATCGCGTTGTGGAGGATATTCTCCGGAGTTTATGTCCGGATTCTCCAAAGAGTTGGAGTGAGATGATTTAGATGGTTGAATTTGCTATCAACAATTCGGTACATGCATCTACGGGGTTTACCCCGTTTTACGTGAACGGATTGGTGAATCCGAGGGTTCCGTTGATGCCAAGTGTGTGTGGCCGAGGGCTTGAGGGGGGAGGATTCCCCGATCTCAGCCCTGTATCTGTGCGAAAGCACATCGATAAGTTTTTATCGACGCTCCTTAGTGTCTTACGACACGTCTGCGATGCCATGGCGGAAAGCCAAGACAAACAGAAGGAGCATGCTGACCGAAAGGGGCGGCGTAAGAAAAAGGTATACAAAGTAGGAGAAAGTGTTTTATTAAACGCTAAAAATCTTCCTACACATGCAGTTTCAAATGTGTTGCGCAATAAACTGCTCCCCAGGTTTGTGGGCCCTTTAAGGTATTAGCCCGAAAGGGCTTGTCGTACACCTTAGACATCCCGAAGGCGATGCATACGCATCCAACCTTTTATGTGGGTATGCTTAAGCCATACCAGAACCCGGAGGCGGGTCCCCTCTCGGAGGAGGGTGAGAAACCGGATAGCCGAAAGGCGCAACAGGTCGGAACATCTCCGATAGGGTTGATATACGACCCTGAAGCTCCGCAACGAGAGAGTCGAGAGAGGCAAGCCGCTCCTCGATGCATTAATTCGCACTCCCCTCGATGCGGAGTTCCTCCTGAGCATCTTGGATGCGAAGGATGTGCCTATCACAGCGCTCGTGGAAGTCACGCCGCAATAGCGCGATCCCCTCCTCCAGTGCTCGATACGGAGGGTACTCCACGTTATCATGTGGAACGCCTGATGGCACGCCGCCATCACCGGGGTGAGACCCAGTACCTGGTGAAGTGGAAAGGGTATCCACATTACCAGAACTCGTGGTAGTACGAGACTCCCCTGTGGCAGGATTGCCGTGACGTCGTTGACGCTTTCGAGAGGGAGAATCTTACTGAGAGTCAACGACCAAAGGGGCTGAAGAAGCCCCTTCACTCCCAATATCTGGGAGTTCGCCGGAGGCAGATGCTGTGCTTGCATTGCTCTCCGGCACCACATCGAGAGCAGAGCGCGTATAATAGAAGGCAGGCAATTGCCCTTGCGCTTTGGCCTGAGCATAGGCCAAGCGTAGCGCTCTCTCTACCCGAACGTCGTGTTCGGAAAAGCTGTTGTACAGCGCATCGAAACTGGGGAGGTGTTTCTCCCTTTCCGCCCAGTCGCGGAACGCCTGTTCTGCGTCTTCGACGCTTTCGTCCCTCAGGAGAACAAGGGGAATCTCGCGGAGAACATCCACGAGGGCACCGCGTGCCTGTTTCCCGAGGAGCGTCCGGTAGGACTTAACGGAATAATGTTTGGGCGTTAGTAGTCGGGCCCGGAGTTGGTTCCGATGCGCAATTTCACGCGGCAGTATAGCCGCTGGTCCAGGGGTATAAGCGGCTAAGCCCCTTTTGACCGCGTTCTTAGCCCTCTTTTGAGGGTCACGAGGTCCCTTCCGTGACTGTCCGGCACGTCGGGCCTCTTGAATTAAGGATGGTTCATTGGTGGTGGTTGCCTGTGGCAACCTGGAGGTATCACCCCTAGCGGGTAACGGTGGCGCACAAGTTAGTGCGTTTTACCCACGTGTGGGGAATGGGTTGGATGACTGATAGCGCCGTTCGGAGCTATCAACATGGCCAGCCGTTGGGGAGAGCTCCCTTAAGGGCGTCCACTTCCGAGTTGTCGGAATAGTTTGTGTCCATAGCACCGCTGAATGTGCACAGTGGACAGCCAGAGCTACTGGCGTTGGAGTTCTCCAACAAGATTTTGATTATTGCGTAAGCAATAGTCTTGATGGGGGGGATGTAACGGGGTTACATTCGGGCTACATTGAGTGTTGGTGTACATGAGTACACCACGGTTGAGGTCAGTATTGGCCGGTTTGAAAGGTTTTGAACCTTTGGTTATTTTAACCAATCAGGGCAGGGGCCCTTGGTGTGGTGGCGTGTCAGCCATCCACGTGTCAGTACACAGGTGTGTACACTACATTTTAGCTAGATACGAATTAGGAAAATTCTACTTAGTATTACATATAGTTTATATTAGTTTAAATTAATTTAGGCTGATTACATATTAAATATATTCAGTTTACATTTCACTCTATTTAAAGGACGCGCGATCTCGACCGGTCGAGCGCGCAGTGAGTGTCGTAGGTAAGAGGGAGTCCTCCCTTTACTTACATCCCGTAAAGGGAATACAGCCGTTAAGGCTAGGTCGTAAACTAACCCGAGAATCTTGGCCCCGAGTAGGAGAACTCTCCTACTAAGCCCTTTACAAGGGCGTATCGGCTAAGTAGCGGTAGCTACCGCTTTAAGGAAGAGTCTTCCTCTGTGCGCTAGCCGCACCGTGCGTATACGCACCGGCTACACCAATGGAACAAGACTCACTCGGTGGCAGCAAGTATCTACTGCTTATCGTGGATGAAGCAAGTGGAAGCATGCAAGGTTTCTGTCTGCGAAACAAATCGCAGAGTAAAGGGCGTCTCAGGACTTTCATCAATAAGATTCAAACCCAGTTCAACAAACAAGTCAAGTATGTACGGCATGATGGAGCTAAGGAGTTCGCGACCAACTCGCTGAAGCAGTTCTACGAAGACCAAGGAATTGAGCAGAAGATCACAGTGCCGTATGCACACCAAGCCAACGGAACGGCGGAACGCGCGGTTCGGAGAATTGTCAGCATTGGTCTCAGCATGCTCCATCATGCAGGACTGGACAAGCGTTTTTGGGCGGAAGAGGAGATGAGCGCTATCTACATCAAGAACCAACTGCCATCGCCCAAGATCCCCATCAAAACGCCGTTCGAGATTGTTTTCAAGGCTAAGCCAAGTGTGAAACACATGCGTGTGTTCGGGTGTCTGGTATATGTATTGACCCCGAAGGAGAAACGACTGAAGTGGGATGCCAAGTCTCGTGCCGGCATGTTCATGGGGTACGAGGAGCTGTCGAAGGCATATCGCGTGTATGACATCGAGGCGGGGCAGGTGGTTCTTACTCGCGATGTCAACTTCGATGAGACCAAGATGGGGTCTACTGTGCTGAACAGGATCGACAACATGGACGATGTCTTAGACGACCTGGATGACCTTGACATTGGTGAGAATGAAGGGACTACAAGCGAATTCAAGCAAACCGTCAAGCGAAAGAGTCGTTCTGTCAGGACTACGCCCGAACCGCCCCACCGATCGCAAACCAGGACAACTTTAGAAGAAACTAGCGGTCCGGAAGATGTGTATGAACACCGTGCGAAGCGCCGATCAGCTACACGTGAAGAAGTCGCGGTCGTTCATGACGACTATGCAGACGACTCGACTCCTCCGACACTCTGGCAAGCAAGTGTCAACGCTGCAGAAGCTGATGATCTGGCGGAACCGAAGACGTATCAAGAAGCGGCCAACGGTCCCGACCAAGTGCACTGGCGCAAGGCCATCAACGCCGAACTCGATTCGATGCGTCTGCGAGGTGTTTTTAAAGCTGCCAAACTTCCTGATGGACACCAAGCGATCGGAACCAAGTGGGTGTTCAAGATCAAACGAAAAGCTGACGGATCCATCGAGAAATACAAGGCGCGTTTGGTGGCAAGAGGATTCAAGCAGAGATATGGCATTGACTACACGGAAACGTTTGCGCCTGTGGTCAAGTACACCACGCTTCGGATGATTGTCGCAGTAACAAGTCACCTGGGGTGGAAAGTCGAACAAGTGTATGTGGTGACTGCTTTTCTGTATGGCGAAATGGAAGAGATGGTACACCTGACTGTCCCTGAAGGTGTAAAAATGGATGATGGATTCGACTGTCTGGATCTAAAGAAGGAAATCTACGGTCTCAAGCAAGCGTCTCGTGTGTGGAACGAGACGTTCGACCGGTTCGTGCGCTCCATCGACTTCCAAGTGTCTGCGTGCGACCCGTGTCTTCACCTAAAGAAGAAAGCTTGGCACTGCGTGCTATTGTTGGTATATGTCGACGACGTACTGGTCACCGGGAGTTCGACTGAATTGATATCCCAGACTAAGTGCGACCTCAAGACACGCTTCGAGATGACTGACAGCGGCAAGTGTAATTTCGTGCTCGGCATTGAGCTCATCGACGGACCTAATGGCAGCATGACCATGTGCCAGAGGCGCTATGTGGAAGACATTCTCAAGCGCTTCGGTATGGATGAGAGCAATGCAGTGGTGAGCCCCGTTGACATGAGCACGAAGTTGGTTCCAAGCGACGAACTGTCCGAGATCAAGACGCCGTTTCGTTAAGCTGTTGGCGCATTAATGCACTTGATGACAGCAACTCTACCGGATATCGCGTTTGCAGTGGGATACGTCACACGTTTCATGGATAACCCGCAAGAAAACACTGGGTCGCGGTGAAGCGCATCTTCCGCTACCTTCAAGGGACCAAGAATTATGGATTACGCTTCAATCCTGGTGACGGCGTTGGTTTTTTGGGATATTCCGATGCCGACTGGGCTGGCGACATCTCTGATCGCAAGTCGACTTCAGGGTATGTGTTCCTGACAGCAGGTGCTCCCATCAGTTGGGGAAGCAAGAAGAAGTCAAGTGTGTCGCTGTCCACGAGCGAAGCCGAGTACATCGCGTTAAGCCTGGCCATCCAGGAAGGGAAGTGGGTGCACCGATTGCTGTGCGAAGTGCTTCAAGCTGTGGGCCAAGATTTTCCAACGCTCAAGATCTTTGAAGACAACCAGTCGTGTATCAAGATGACGAAGAATCCTGTAAATCATGGTCGCGCCAAGCACATCGATATCAAGTACCATCATATCCGCGATGAGGTCAAGCGTGGTGAAGTTACGGTGGAGTATTGCGAGACGGCTGCGATGTTGGCGGGCATCATGACAAAGGCGATTCCCGGACCACGCCACACGGAATTGACTCAAGCTCTCGGCGTAAAAGAGTGTTTGCATTGAGGGGGCGTGTTGAAGTTATTGTTGAAGTTGTTGGACAGGATATTACCTATTGGAGGTTATCAAGCATTTTAATGCGATCACGCGACATTGCGACGTTTACGGTAAGGGCACGCACCCTGATTACGCCCAGAGTACGTGCTGCGCCTATCCTCTGACGCAATGGGTAAAGGTGGTATAAGTTAGATATTACAAACTGCATACTTTACATACTCTAGGCTTAGTGTAGCATATCGAACTAAGGACCTAATTCATTCACTTCCGATTATTCCATCAACTACTCAAGTGTTCAATTTATCCATCTCTATCACGGGTGTGTCCCGATCAATTCCCTGAAACCGTAACGGTATGATGAACAAGCTGTTGATTCATATTCCAGTATATATTGCGGAAGTTACTCCTCGTCACGATATACACTTCATCACTACCCTCTGGCTTCACGGATACCTGCGCGAAAAACCACAGTTCTTTATTAGCAATTGTCAACCTACTTTTTATCACCAAATTACTCGTTGACGACATACATTCAGGTTAATATCATACGTTCCATGGGCGTAATTCGGGTCCGTGATGTACGGCAATGGCGTTGTTTTTTTCTGAACTGGACCAAAACTTGGATCGCAGCGGAATGGCTCTAATGCTGCTTTGAATATCACGAGCTATCAGGATGGCGTTTAGAGCATGGGGTTAGTCATTGACAATCGCAATTCAAATTGACAAGAATTTCTTACCACTCCAGTTGTTCATTAACACTACACCGAAGATGTGGTCCTCAGATTTGCTCATTGGGATTGGCTCGCAAAGATTACTTGAGGGTCCAACGAAAAATGCCTGTGGAGAACTCACCGATATTAGAATGTCATAACATGTGAATGACACATCGTAGAGTTACTTTCCATCTCTAGCTCGAGGTCGAGCACACTGCACGGCCCATATATAGAGCTATTCGAAGATCAGCTTTGTCAGCCTGCAACTGACCGCACGGACGAAGAATTTCAGTACCCGACGTGACGATCGATGAAGAGCGTCCATGGTAGCCTACGGGTAAGTGCAGCCTTTAATTTCATAGAAAAATAGCATTGTAAGTCAGTAGATGAACAAGTCTTGCTAGTCAACTACCCGACGCACCAGTTTGGCTGCAGCGCATTGTCTTCCCCACGAAATATGCGACCGACATTAATAGCGTGGTCGCGCGAAGAGTAGAAATCTGTGTAATACCCGATCTTGGCGGGCAGATGCATGCGCACATTCTACTAGGGGATCAGTGAGCGCTGTCGAAGTGACTCATTGTCACGTAATGCGGACTCGTCGGCTGATAGCAGTTGTTGGACAGTATAGCGCGCTGTTGACCACACCCCAGGTCCTAGTGCCATAAATCCATTGAGCGACGAGTGGAGAACAATTTGTCATTAGATGCGGAAAGAAATATCACTCATAGATATTTTTACGGGATCACCTCATAGAAGAAGGCGGCGTCAAACCCTTTAAAATATGCTGAAACTCTTCGTCGTCCATATGTCTGCACGTACTCTTGCACGCAGGTTCCGAGTACCACGTAATGCTGCGTAATGTACCAGTACAGACCAAAGGCTAACAATTAGCGTAACAAAAGAGCAACCAAATACGTAACGTAATCAATCTCTCCACTGTCCTTTTGCGACTTGAGCGTAAGTACCAGCAACTCAAACAAACCAACGTAACCACAAGAATCCAATACGTAACAATCACTCCAGCTGCCACTGCAGCGTACTTGATAATCCACGTAAAACAAAACTCAAACAAAAGCGCACACAGTAGTGCGTTTCCTAGCCACTCGTAATAACCACGTAAGTCGAAAAACAATTCAGAAGTGAATTATTAGAATTAAGTATGCACCTAAAGCTAATAGTATGCAAATATGCAGTGTTTTGTACCTAACCTAAAGTTATGTACAATACATCACCTTTTCACCTGAAAGTCGCTTGAAAACCAAAATGGCGATGCTAGCTGCTGCGCAAAAAACGCGCCCTTCGAACACTCCTTCTCGACTTTTCGGTGCAAAACCATTATTCCATCGCAATCGCCACCAGTACCAGACCTTGTTGCGCGCGTCTCAGCTTCTCAGTACCAAGCGGCTCGGTAAAAATGTCAGCCAGGTTCTCGTCAGTGGGTCTATAGCTTGTCTTGATTATGCCATCCTTGAACTTCGATAATAGAAACTTCACTCGAATGTCCATGTGCTTTGTCTTGCAAGCTTTTCCATCTCCTTCCAGCATTTTGATAGCTTCTTGGTTGTAGCAAGACAACTTCATCGGCAATGCAACCTTCAAACCCACTTCACTTGACATCTCTTTGAAGCCCGTGAGATCGCACAGAGCTATCGAAGCCGCGTAAACTTCGGCCTCCATTGTCGAGAGCGAGAAGCAAGACTGTCGCTTGCATATCCAGTGCACTATGCACCCTTCCACAAAAAATACTCCACCACTTGTAGACTTGCGATCCTCTTTCGAGCCAGCGAAATCAGCGTCACAATATCCTTCAACTCCAACCTCATCATTCTTATTATATTTCGCGTTATCTCCATTCTCCAAGCGTAGCTTCATACCTGCCGTGCCTTTTAGGAAGCGCAAGATCCTCTTTGCGGTCATCGAGTCCAACTTCGAGGGCGCATGTGACCTGCGCGTGGCCTTGTGGACTGCAAACGCAATGTCCGGCCTCGAACTTGTCATCTAAATCGAGGACGATGAATTCATCCTCGAATGACAGTTCATTCAACTCGAAGCGTGTTTTAATCACACGCTTTGGAATATTCATGGTTGCACCTGTTGCTAACCGGACTGACAACATACTTCGTGGGATTTCTACCTCCACGAAGCTCAACAGCGTTAGACTCTAAGTTCTAACGAAATTGTTTGACGCTCCTGTGTCAAACAAAGCTCGCATGGGGACATAGCTCCCGTGCGGCTTAACCTCCAGGGTGATAAGAGACTTACCATCACCCTGCACCTATTACCCTCACATCAAACTTCCAGTTAACGACTGAAAATTCTTCACCGTCGGCGATCCATCCTTTCCGCTACTTGGCAACATCTCTTGATCCTTCAGATTCTGGTCCTCGAACTCATCTCCAATGGGCGCCTTTACTTCCTTAACCTCCTCCATGCCGTACGTCTTGAGGAGGTCCTTGATCATTACTTCTTGATCCAGAAAGTAGCCTTGATCTTCTTTGTATTCCACACGCATGCCCCAAAACTTTGTTACTTCACCCAAATCTTGATTTCCAGGTCTTTTAATTCCTCGAATTTTTTTTACATGTTCCTGCTTCGTGCCCGTGACCAACAGGTCATCCACGTAAACTCTAACCACCACGGTTTCACCACGAACTTTCTTGAAGTACAGACAGCCGTCTGTAAAACTTTGTTCGTAACCTTGGTTCATCAACTTGGAGTGCAGGAGGCGGTTCCATTGCCTCCCTGCCTGTTTTAAACCGTAAATCGTCTTCTTCAGTTTTAACACCACATCGCTTGAACTTTCGGCTTGTGATTTTTTAACCTTTTCAGGTTCCACCTTCATTCCACTAGGGGTGAACAGATAAATTTCACGTTCATCCTCCAACGCTTTCACGTAAGCTTTGGGGATATCCCCGTGCATTGCCCGTACTTTCCACTTCCGAGCGAGCATCAAAATGAACCGGACATTGGTCATTTCCATCACGGCGGCAAAGGTTAGCTCGTAATCCACCCCGAAACGCTGCTCGTTTCCGCAGGCCACTAACCTTGACTTGTACCGTTCCACCTGTCCATTTGTATCCGTCTTAATTTTATACACCCACTTGGAGTGCAAAAGCTTCGAATTTGGGGGTTTCTTCACGATTTCCCACACGTCGTTTGCCTCCAACGCCTTTATTTCTTGGTCCATGGCGTCGACCCATTTTTCCGCGTCCTGGCGACCCATCGCATCCCGATAACTTCTCGGGTTGCCCTCCATCATCATATTGACGGTTTCTTCACTTTCGTTCGCGTCATCGTCACTTTATTTTTGCTTTCCGCCTGAGCCATGTGCTCGGAGTACCGGCGCGTAACATGACGGTCCCTATTCCAACGTGGTTTCCGAGACTTTTTCTTCCTTTCCATCTGCTCGACGCTTGCGGACCGCGTTGCTCCTTCTGACTCTTGTCCACTTGGCGGTCCATCCGACTTGCATTCATTGTTATCCGAGACACGATTTCTTGGTGTGAACTCCGCACTGCTCTCTTCGTCATCTCGGACCTTTAATTGGCGGTTCTGAACGTCCGTTTTTCACGGGCTGCGTCACGGTCATCTTTCGCTCAGCCTTCAAGTAGACCTTAAATCTCTTTGTCTCCTCACTCCGACCGATAATCACGCCAACTTGCGCGCGGTGCGCTAGCGTGTTCTTGCCAGGGTTCCTGTACACCGTACATGGTGACCCAAACGTAACAATGGCGCCCAAATTTGGCTTGTTTACTGTCAACACTTCGACTGGCGACATCCGTCTAGGATTTGCACTCGTTGAGGTGCGGTTCAGCACATATGCTGCATATTCCGCCGCATCCCCCCAGAACGATAGATTTAAGCCACTTCCAAACAACATGCACCGGGCCGTATTCATTACGGTCCGATGCATGCGTTCGGCCTTGCCGTTGTTCGATTGATTCCCGGCCTCGCTAATCTGTCGAGCGATGCCGGTACTGCGACATAATTAATCCACATTTCGGTTCTCGGCTCCACCATCAGTTCTCAGAACGTGAATCTTGCACTCGAATGTCCTTTCGAAAAACGCCAAGAAGTGTTCAAACTTCTTTCAGTCGCGTCCTTGCTTTTCGCCAGAAATATCCTGGTATAGTTACTTTTAAAGTCAATAAAATTGACTAAGTAACGGTTTCCTAGACGATCCTTTGGTGTGATGGGACCTTTGAGGTCGGAACAAATCACACCACCGATCCGGTCTATAGGCGCGTTTTTACCGCTGTCCTTTTTTGATTGGTCAGTCTTCGTTTGTTTTCCTTGGGCGCAGGTGACGCAGTGCCTGCGCATCTCATCCGTGATCCGAATTCCGTAATCGGGATCCTGCGCCAACTTAAAAATCGTTTCGAAATTCAGATGACCCATTCGCACATTAAAATGCATTATGCATTAGGGAACCACTTTGAATGTCATCTTTCGGTACGTAATTGTCCTCAATCGGGTATTGTACCGACATAATAATCTCTTTATAAGTTTTCTTGAGACGATCCACTTCACCATCCACGGTGAACACATTGTTTACTGCACGGACTCGGGTAATCGGCGCGCGTGTGCCATGTCTGACCAGCGTCCTTTCTCCATTCACGTAGTCAATCACGAAACCGCCTTTTTCGAAAGCTCCATACGAGAAAATGATTCGAGTGGCTCCTTCTAAGTAAAACGCGTCCTTGATTTTCACTCGAGTCTCGACGTATCCGTGCATAAAACGAATAAAAATGGTGCCCTTCTTGTTTAGGATGAATGTCTTTCCATCCACCTGGTGGCACTGTCGATCCACGGTCTTTATGTCGGACAAACAAGTGATATATGGTGTCAGATGTACACTTGCGCCACTGTCGAGGATCCAGGTATCTCGACCGGGTCCTACCTCATCACCAGCGGTCATCAAAGCGTAATCCTCTTTCTGGACCTTTTTCTTCTTTGGGCAATCTCTTTTGAGATGCCCCCGCTCGCCACATCCGTAGCAGCCGCGATTTTTAGTTAGTAGAGCCCTTTTAGGCTTCTCCACAATCATGTTGACCGTTCCGGTCCCGTGCCCTCTCTGACGCCGGCTGTTGAACTCAACAGCCTGCGCAAACTGGCAAATATCTTCGGCTTGCCGCAGATAGTCCGTACGCAGATGGTTATAGCGGGACATCAGCACGCTTGACAGCTCAGGCATGGCATAGTAGATAATATTATCTAACACCATCGCATCACAGTTGGACCCAACTGCGTCCGCCACTGCTGTCAAATACATGAAGTGGTCCGGCCACCTTCTTCCTGGTGCCTTGCGCGCACCAAGCAGCTTCATTCCTTCTGCATGCGTTATGCGCACGCTAAATGCGGCTAGCATCTTGTTCATTATATGCCATAATGCTGGCTCTTCTTGCCACCAGCTTTCGTCGAAACGGTCGTAATACGCTTCCGCTGGTCCAGCTAAATAGTGGCCCAGCAACTCGACCTTGATATCTTCGGTCCACCTAAAACCGCAACACTCCTCGGCGATCGATATTTGCCGGAAATACTTGATGCCCCAGCCCCAAAAACCGGACCCAAGGCCCTTATACGCTTCGGTCCCGTCGAACGGCCGAAGTTGCAACTTCTTTTTCTTTGGCCGTCGGTGGCCTCGGCATTCGATAGTGCCTTGCGTGCACATTCACAGGCGGTACATAAGCCCGCTGCACGTTACCGGGCGCTGCGTACGCTGCCTGTGCATTTACCGGTACTGCATAAGCTTGCTGCGCATTCGCAGGCACTGTATATCCCGGCGGCGCATTCCTAGGCGCTACATATGCCGGCTACGCGTTCCCAGGCGTTGCATACGCCTGTTGCATATTTATGGGTGCCGAACGCGCCTGCTGAAATTGATTTGCTGCATGGTGTTGCGTGAACACCTTCTGCGGCTGGACGTAAGTGTTACCGGGGTTCGTGCCCCCACCTCGTGTAAACACGTCCCCGCCTTGCTAATACTTTTGAAGCACACTTTACCAGTGCTTCCGGCGTTAGCGTCCTCCTTCTCTTCGTCGCTACCATCCAAGGAGGCCAAGCTCATCTTGGTGTCTCCCTTCTACGCAGGCACTGTAGTTCCTGCCGACGCGCCCTTAATCAGCGACAACTCCAAGTCGTCAAAACGACTCCTCAACCCCGCATACAACTGCATCATCTCTTCCGGGATGACTATCCGAACCGTTGAGTTACTACCCCATTTGGGCTCATAACCTGTTGAAACTCTTCGTCGTCCATATGTCTGCACGTACTCTTGCACGCAGGTTCCGAGTACCACGTACTGCTGCGTAATGTTCCAGTACAGACCAAAGGCTAACAATTAGCGTAACAAAAGAGCAATCAAATACGTAACGTAATCAATCTCTCCACTGTCCTTTTGCGACTTGAGCGTAAGGACCAGCAACTCAAACAAACCAACGTAACCACGAGAATCCAATACGTAACAATCACTCCAGCTGCCACTGCAGCGTACTTGATAATCCACGTAAAACAAAACTCAAACAAAAGCGCACACAGTAGTGCGTTTCCTAGCCACTCGTAATAACCACGTAAGTCGAAAAACAATTCAGAAGTGAATTATTAGAATTAAGTATGCACCTAAAGCTAATAGTATGCAAATATGCAGTGTTTTGTACCTAACCTAAAGTTATGTACAATACATCACCTTTTCACCTGAAAGTCGCTTGAAAACCAAAATGGCGATGCTAGCTGCTGCGCAAAAAGCGCGCCCTTCCAACAAAATAGGCTTCCGTCTCTAGTACGGACGAATCTAGCACCTAACACACCCTAAAGTTGTTAGAAGCTATGGTAAAACGACTTAAAGCAAAAAAGAAACGTACAAATTCTCCAATGGCGACGCCTACGCGCTTCTTCTCATTGCTTTTGGTAGAGAAAATGCCTATGGCGAGAGCCTACACACACCTCACATAAAAGGGAGGGGGGTGTGACCGGAGCAAAGGGGGGGTTGACCGCAGGCTGACCCTAAATCTTTTGCTTAAAAATTTAATTTCACGTAAATTTATCCACTAATGAAATCTCCACAGAGTGACGTGATCGTAATACTTCCTGTTTCCAGTCCTAGAAAAAAACCTACTTCAGAAAATTGTTTACTTGTTTACTAGAAGTAACATCAGAGGTGACTGGTGACTGACTATATTAGAGTTAAGCCTAAACTTAATCAAACAAAATGTATATATGAGTTTGGATGTACCCAGTTTCAATTTGAGTATTACCCAATTTGCTTTTACTGAAAAGTCGTAATGACCCAAATGCGTCCGACTCGAGTCGAGGTCGAAGTGTGGCTGTTTTTAACACTTCCTCACGAGATGGAAGAACCCCCCTATGCTTCGTGGATGCATCGGTGAATATATAATATAACTTATAATCTTTCCTACATGTTTACAAAGAATTCTCTTAATCCACTGGATGATCTGAACATCTCCCATTTCCGAAGAATTAAAGATTATGATGAATACTCATTACGGAGATCACCGTTGTAGATCAGGAAGCACCTCCATGGGAATAATCAGGTTAAATTACCTAACAATTACGTTAAATTCCTGATCAAGCTGATGAGTCGCGTGATCAGCGCCAATATGCAAAGACGGTCGACTTGCGTCGGTGTAACGTTACCGTATGGCCCTCCCTCCATCTTTTGTTGTAAACGCGAATACGTCGGACTACAATCTCAAGCGTAAAGCGACCGAAGGGAACACACGTGTGCTTTACACACAACATTTTGTCAGTCAGTAGGCGACGAGAGCGCGGTGGCGAAGTCATTGGCAACTGCTTTAAAGATGAAAAAGATTCAAGTCCCACACTCTACCCAGCGCTTGCCGGTCGCCTCCACTTCATCTTGGCTCCTATCTATGTGCTTCATGGCGTATCATCTCTTGGCTGCCGCAACAGCTACTTTTCTAGTCGGCGGAGTTCGCAGTCATTGGGTTGCGAAGAGTCTACAAAAATCCAATCAGCTTGTTTCTGTCCAGATGAAAGACACCGTGTACCTCCATTTTCTAATTTCCTTCCTATAACGTCAGGACAATGTACCAGAAAGCAATAAAGAGTCGGATCAGCCCTTGTCGACATCACTTCGTCAACTTACTTGCTTTTTACCTGTGCCCGAACTTTCCAGCGCCAGGTCCGACCCTGATTTGAAGCTTTTCGCTGTGCAAACGCCACTATGTCCACGACAGCGACATCGTCGAACCGCTTTGGCGCTGTGGAGCTGACGCCACGCCATGATGAGCCGTTACTCGTGCCTGGCTCGGCCGCATTGGACGCTATGACGACCCCGTGCGTCGTATCCGTGCGTGTAGTGGCCGCCGTGGATCTACGTCCGATGCACAAAGGCATCACGAGTAACCCGATGGTAGAGGTATCACTTGTACACGACGACGCTTCGAGTCAACTCCAGCATTGTGACGGAGGGGACATGGGCAACGATGTAAAAGTGTCTCCTGGTATGCAGCCGCACAGAAACAATCTGGCGTCTCTTCCTACAGGGTGCCAGCCTCGCGGACACCTCACTAAGCCGTTTAAGTCCAAAGTGGTCAAGAGCTCACTGAATCCAATCTGGAACTTTGATGTGGACTTTGGAGACGTGAATACGGACAGTGTTGTGGGTGTCTTGTTTACTGTGCGGCATATTGAGAGATTCGGGATGGTTAAGAGGGATATTGGACAGCTCACGCTGTCACTGCGGGATATTATGGAGCTGAAGATGGTAAGCAAGTGGTGGGTTCATGCGCAAGAGATTGAATATTATTGACATCTTTGTTTCCGTGTATTGTCAACACAGCAACCTCCTCATGAACAGACGTTCACCTTACAGCCAACAGAAGAGATGCTACGACGAGACGCTCTCGTAGGACCGAGCAATCGCAAGTCTGGAAAACTCACAGTTCGATTTAATGGCTACGGCGTGCCATCTAACTACACGGTCATCACTGACGGTCGTGTCTCTAACATGGTGAATACACTTGTGACACATGAAGACGAGTTTGGACGCAGTTCGAAACCTCTCGTAGTGCACGACGTTCGTGCCGAAGTGCGTAAATTGCAGAGTTTTCATCAGACAGAACCCAATCCAGGCGAAACGTGGTTCGCCGTGAACGCCGACTGGATCCGTTCATGGTTGCTATTCGTATCGAAACACAAGGGCCATGAGCCTTATAATCCTGGCGCCGTTCACAACATGCCGCTTATTTCAGACGATCTGTCCAACGGAACGCTCCAGATAAAGACCGGTCTCCTTATTAAAACGGATTTTCGTATGATTAACAAACAGAGCTGGGACTATTATCAAAAGATCTACGGTGGGGGACCGGCGATCGAAGTGAAGATCCCTGCAGACTGCGCGAAACCAGCGCAGTGGCTTGAAAGTCTTCAACTGGATCAAGCTGGCCGCATTAATTCCCACTATGTCGATTAGTGTCCTACGCTGCAGCCTCTGGCTTTATCTGTCGTCGCCGGGCGCCCTGATCAATTCCATTTGTCAGAGTAGTTTTTACACAACATGAACTACAGCAATGCGCTGAATTTATTTAATCACATGATACCACTACGAATATATACAAGAGTTCGATTCTTCTTTCGAAGCTATACAAGAGGTATAGTTTGCATCCCAGGTATCACAAACACGCTGGAGCTGATATTGCCAGGCGAGCTTTCTTCTTTGCTAGTGTAAGTACTCTCCAGCTTCTCGGTTGATGAAGATCTAGAAGATCTAGCAGCATTATTAAGTGATGGGGGCACAGGCTCCACACAAAGCTCCACAGCTCGTGATGGACGCCGCTTGACCAGCTCCTTCTCGATTTCACCATCCACGTCCAATTCTAGGTCACTCACCTCATTGTCGATAGGCGCCGTCTTGTTTTTCTCCGATAAAGTAGAACGCCCACCAACCAAAAATCCTCGACGCGACTTAATCGAGTTGGCTGACGCGAGCGTCTTATTAAAGAGACCTCGTCGAAGTTTAGCCAATCGCCCCGTGGAAACAAGGGACGGCTCCATTTCTGGTAAATAGGAAGACATGCCTCCCGCAAGACGAATATCATTGCATCGCAGGAAAAAGTTTCGCCAGAACGTTTCCTCCGACACAACAGCAGCAGGCACAGACTTGACCAACGTCTCGTGTTTTTCACGTAAATCAGGGTTGCTCAGCAGCAGCTCTCGGGATACGTCTTTAAGCATAGCATAATCGAAAACATACTCCTCCTCTCCATCCGCAGGCTCCACGAAAGTCCGACGGTAAATCCCAAGATCTAAAATTTTCTGCTTCACGGTAAGGTTCTCTTTTGTCCCACCATCTTCTGCGTAGACCTCCCATGGGAATAGCAGCGGACGCTTCTTGGCCTCTTTTTCTTTTTCCTCTTTTTCCTTCTCGTGCTGCTTGTCTTGCGATCCTTCTGACTCCAATTCTGGTACTTCAGGTTCTGATTCGGACAGCGAGTCTTCATCCTCCGCTTCGGCGGTGGGAAAGGTCTTTAACGTTTGCTTGTTTTGGCTGCGTATGGTATTACGCGATATAATATTTGCAATGCTGTGTGCCTTATTGGCTACCGTTCCGGCCATCATCTGCAAATCTAACCAAGTCAAGACGGGTTAGCATGTTGCGAAAGAAATGACACTACGGTAAGTAACATACTCGCGGCACTGTGACGCATCCCAAGCTCGCTAGCCCGCACGGCCGACATACCAATTTGGCTCATACGGGCCGCCATGTTTCTAAATGAAGATTGCGTGCCACTGTGCCAGAGAGCGAGGTGGCAAACAAACCAGCAACAAAACCGGTAATTGGGTACTCCCTGCTTGAAGTTTGTGTCTAACTCAGTTGTGACTTCTGGCAGAAAGTGTACCTATTTGATAAAAGCGTAACCTCAATCCCACTTTACCTTTTGCCTCGATGATTTGCCTGCTGCAAGCTTTTACTGTAGTCACAGTACTGTCTTCGATCGTAAGAGCACTTGGAACGAGTGCGTCCTACCGAACTCCTTTAACGAATGATGTACTCTGATTCTCTAACTTTTTTCCCTACTGGCATTTTAGACTACAAGCACGATGGCCATACAACGTACTGCTGGCATATTAACGAACCATCCTTTAACGCCAAGCTGAGCGAGCGAGATCGTACTCAAGAATACTCAGGTACAGATGGTTGCCCTATAGCTATGACCTTATCGGTAGACACGACTAGCGTCGAAGTGAACACGCCAACGGACGTGTCGTGGACGGTTGACGCTGATTTTAACGGTAAAAACCTCGTAAACATGACGCATCTGGCCTACGGTCAGGACTCCAGCGGTCGAACAGCTCAAATCGTGCACTCCAACCTACACTCGTGCGTGTATCAGTCTGGTTGCGATCCGTTCAATGACGGAAAGCAGCTTGAAGACAAAACCGCCAATCAGATCGCCAACCTCACCGATAACGCTGCAGTCTTTAAGGATGCCGTGCAGTTTGCCTACCCTGGATCATACTCTTTACTTGCGCACATCATCATGCCAGACGTTAATTCTTCCAGACAGTACGCGTACGCTGTTTATGTTGAGCTTACAGTGACCAAGGCGGCGACGGAAGACATTACGGAGGCTCCCGTAGCAGCCACGAAGGATGATAGTGGATTACTGTCACAGACGGCCATCATTGTGATTGTTATCTGCGTCGTTGTGGTCGTTGTGGCTGTTTTGGTCGTTGCTGTCGTCTTGTGGCGACGAAAAGGTAGCACCAGCAGCATAAATAGCTACTGCTATTCTCCACCTCCCTCATATGACGCAGTATCGGATCTGAATTTGTTGGGTCCAAAAGATACCATGGAGCGGTCGGATCGCGGCACTGCAAATATTACTGGGTCGTGGAGTAATCTTGGAAACAGCCATCCAGGGTGCATCTCTGATGGCACAAATGGGTCTCATGGATCGCTCAACTTTAGTTCAAAGGATTGCCACGGCAATGATCAGTACGAAGTCACGTATTGCGATGCAAATTATCGTTCCATGGAAAAAGATCATAAGCGGCTTAGACGAGTAGATAGTGAAGTTGAGCTTTAGGATGTGAAGCTCAACTCATGTGCGTCAAACGAGAGCCGATTTATAAGAAGGAACGAGATTCTAAACGAACTACTACGTACCTGGATATTGAGGAACCTATTTTTTGGGTAGGTGTAACTCATGTCAATAGGTTACACTTGCACCCGACTCTACTCCATATCAGTAATCATAATACAACACATGTCACCTGATTAGCAGAAAAAACGGGGGGGGGAATATTCTCCGATATTTCATCCTATCGGAGGATGACATCGTATCTGCGTCGCTTTAATTCTAGAGGCTGGCTCGACGGACCTCTATACTACCGAGTCGTTTCTTACCATCAACTCAATGGCAGTGGCCACCCAACTGTTGAGACGGCGGTCTATCGTCAGCGTCTAGGACTGTCCCAGTTGACGACCACATGATTGCTCAAGATGAAGAAGAGATGTGTACAACGGCGAGAAAAAGAGGTGGTGCAGAACCTTAGCCTATCGAACAATCCCGGATCGTCTGCCAACCGATTCTTTGAAGGATCTCGTAACATGGTAAGTGTCTCTGCTCATGTCCTGAAGCGCTCTCATATATCTGCGACATTGACAAGTCCCAGTGTCAATGGGATCGCAATGATGATACAGATCTGTTCGATGTGATCGAAACGATTCCTGTCTGCATGTGGCGCTTGAGTCGGACCACGCTCGGGACGCGCTGGAGGACGAGGGGACGCCGGGCTTGGACCCGTGCACGCCGTAGCGCACGAAGGGCGGTTGTTCCAACAGTAACATCGTCAAAAACAACGCGAAGGAGATATTCACGACATAGCCCTTGCAGTACAACAGAGTCTATCGATTAGTTTACATCAACTCAGCAGTGAGATGGCCATGAATTTTATTTTCATACAAGCTGAAGATGGGTTATATACGGAGCAAGTTCAGGCCCTTAAGGACTCGAACAATAAGGCTTCTCGACTCGCTGTGGAATATCTGGATGTCTTTCCTGATCAGGTGTTGAAATCGTTGCCTCTAGATCGCGACATGCAGCAGGAGATTGATCTCATGCCAGGAGCAAAGTATTTTGTGACGCGAGAGTGACCGCTTCCGAGAGACCAAATTAAAGCTGTCAACAAGTTCTTTTGAGTCCCGCAAGATCTGCGGGAGTCGACTTTCCCATTAAAGTCTTACATTTTGTGTGAATAAAGCAACTGGGGGTTGCTAGGGTTTGTACACGCGTTCATCAAGTTGAATCATGCCATAATCCTTGCTCAATCTCCAATTGAACGCTAGGAAAGGTCTGACGTCGTACACATCCTCTAGCAACTCTTGCGGAAGGACGTGGAGTAGTCATTGAGCGAAGAACACCAGCGAGCCTTCGATTTGATCAAGTCGAGCCTTGATGAAGCACCAGCCTTGGTACTACTGGATTACACTCGACCCTTTTATTTTTCGACTGCAATGCTAGTGACTTTGCGATCGGTTACGCTCTCATGCAGTTCGATGTCATAGGGTGCGAACGTGTTACCAGTTAGCTGAAGTCGGCCGAACGCAATTCCCCGGTGCATCATACGAAACACCTTGCCATGAAATACGCTTTGGTGAAGTTTTGTGTGTATTTTCTAAGCAAAGGGTTCATAATCGACACGACCATGCGCCTCCCAAGTCCCCGCATCTTTTAACAGATGCCCGTCGGCTATCGTCTTTACAGAGTTCAACTTCGTCGTTAATTGCAAGCCTGGAAAGAACAATATCCTGGTGGATGCCCTCTTCCTCGTCCTGATTATTCTATTACCCAAAGCACCGAACGATGCGTTCGGCTACGAGTTTCCGAAGTGCGCCGATGAAGGTCTCGGCACGATCGCAGTCTTCATTACCCGACGACATCCGACGTGAGGATCGCAGTGTCCCAGTCTATAGCGAAATTGTTGGCTACTCCAGACATCCATCTGAGTCGAAGCTTTTCCGATTGGATCCGTCGTTACTCTAAGAATGAATGCCTTTTGTATCGCAGCATCGACCGACCCGTGCAATGCTCACCGTATTATGATTCCCAATGACAATGATACCCGCTTTCGTTTGATACATGGGCACGCTGATGCCCCCGTAGGCGGACACCTCGGCCGTGAGAAGACATTTTTCTCACTTTCTCGCGACTTTTAATGGACACATCAGTACAAGTGGGTGCGAAAATGGATTCGTCTGAAAATTGCCAGCGTGTGGAGCCTTCGCCAGCCTCTCATAACTCACTTCGTCCGCTCCCAGTCACACAGGATGCTTGGGACTCGGTCAGTCTCATTTTTATCTTCGGTTTTCCCAAAGCCTCTCAAGGCCGTGATATCTTGGTATTTGTGGATCGTCTCTCCAAGATGCTGCATTTGTGTGCGGCTGTGAAACAACTCCATCACGGCTGCTGTTCCTCAACAGCGTCTTCCGTCTCCATGATCTTTCGAAGACTCTAATGTCCGATCGTGATCCGCCGTTCACTTTAATCTTCTCGAACACATTGTTCAAATTGCTCAACACGAGCTTTCAAATGTCTACGACCGCTCAGTCGAGATTACGGTCACACCGAGCGCGTAAATCGCGTTTTAGGACGTTCGGCGCAGCTATGCCAATTCTTTTTCGCGAGTGGAGTGACTTTCTTCTCTCGTTGAGTTTGCTCTGAACAATTCATGCACATGTCGTCTGTTTTTAAGCCTTTCTATATGAATATGGTCGCCACCCACATGTATCGTCGTCGTGGACGGTGCTGTGTGGCTCTACGTTAAGTGGGAAAAGTATCAGTTAATACTCCGACACTGTTGTTGCAATCATATGGCTGATCGCCTCACCTGCTGCACATACAGGCGCAAGGGTAGTGCCAGGCCGCGACTCTGATAAGGTTGATGCAGTTCCTGACAATCCTGGGGGTTTTGAAGACTTTGTTGATGTTCACAGTAGTCTCGGTACCCTCCAGGACGTCAATGATGGCATTTTTCAGACTGAAATTATTATGATCAAGGTGGTCCCGCTACCTTGGGGATTTCCAAGACGATTCCACGCTAATGCCTGCGACATAAAGCAAATATTCAAATAAGTGCAACTTCTATGCGTTGCCATATTTGGTGACTTCGTCCCGACTTGAAGAGAAAAAAAAATCAACCCATAAGTTCGTGGAGAAGTGACAAGCCATCATTCGCTCGTACGAGACTCTATCACAAATGCTGGCGAGTCACTCGACTTTTGGCTTCTTCCGACGTGATCCTTGCTCAAGCTCTCTACAGGTCGAACCAGGTCTGCAATTCAACGTTCCTAAGATTCCAACTGCGCTCAGATGCGCTTTGGATCGTTCTCAACACGCTAATCCCAGAGCTTAGTCCGGAATGTGACGTGAGAATGTTGGAGACGGCCAACGGAGTCTACAAACGATCTTGGTGGCGTTCCCGCGATTCCACGTCACGAAGCTTTGTCCGCCGTGTGTTGTGCATAGTCTCCTACACGAGACCAGAGAGTGAAGTCGCACAAACTCGAGGTGTTCGAGACGTCGAGGGACATTGGTATCGGCGACCAGTTGTTGCTGGTCGTGACGGGTTCTTCACGCGATCATGAGGTTGTATTGGGTTGGCGTTGTCGATCTTATGCATGCCCTGGCGGTCATGAAGGTTTCTTTCGTGACGGTTACCCTGTCCAATGGCAAGAATCTAGATATTGTTTATCGAATCGTCCATCACGAAGATCGTCACGAGGTCGTGACAAATAGTCGTCACACCGGCCGTCGACAGGCCGCCAAGATTGCAATTCGGATGGTCCGATTCTATCGCGTCCATATCCCAACGATCCGAACACGTGGAAGCACCCGGTCCCACGATCGCGCATGAAGACCGGGTCATCTCAAGCAGTACGAGGACGCGTAAGGCATGGAGTGTGCTCGCTCATAATGCATGGCAAATGCAAGTTTCAAATCATCTTCGTTTCGATGCTAGCGAAGCGCTTCTTCCTTATCACGTTGGGTCGACTCGAAGCAATCAGGACGATTACACTCACAACTTTCCAAGGCATTGACTCGACATGGCATGCGCCGTGACTCACACAAATTCGTGAGCTCGTGCACGTAAGTGGTGGAGTCAAATTCGAAATCGAATACATTTGTATCGACAACCTGACCATGCCGTGTCCCTCCGTGTCATTCAATGTCGAAACAAGTGTGTGCCATCATTCCAATGTCAGGCAAATCGATTCCACGACACTTGCATCGACAATGCTGGTGCATTCATTTTTCTTGTCCCTCGATGCACGACAAGCTTGAACCAATCGTCGATCGATTGTGTAACATTGTAGTGTATCATAGTATTTGAGTTGACATCGGCTTTCCTGCCGAGTCGTAATTTAAAAATAAATTCGAATTAAATTTTGAATGATTCTTTTTTTAATAAAAAATTATAAATATTTCGATAAATTATTGAATCTTTTCGCTGTTCTGTATTTAAATTTAAAATTTGTTCATTTTTTGGAATGAATCCTGATCGCCATGTGCGCGATAAATGTTTGGGTTTGCACTCATTTGTCGTACAGTACGATCGACAGTCTGATTGACTTCCCTATTAAAGTACTTGAAGAGGGTGGCGGTAGAGTAGTGGAAGACTTCCAAAACTGTTACAAATTGACCCTTACAAATATGATTTGTTCCTGTGTGTGATGCAATTTTGTAAGGTACATTAGAACCGATTTGCAGCTATGGCGGTCACCAAAAATCGAACAAATTATATAGTGACGGGGAAACGAGTTGACAGCGGTCCCGTCGCACGCGCCTCTACTACGCCAAGTGCCCTTATCTCCTTTACCGTAAAGATCGTCGTTCTCACACGTAAAAATCATGTCGCATACCCCTCGAGCTTAAAAGAAATCAACGTCCGCGGTCGTAACTTCACGTCATGGAATTGGATCGTAGGTTTCTTGCTCATAATTCCGTTTACTCTGTGTTATTATGTAGCAGGACTGATCTGTTACAGGCTTTCACTGTATTTTGCGAGGAAGCGCGCAATACAATAGGGCAGGATTAGTTGATAACAACTAATCCTACACTAAAAGTAAATATATGAATATTCACTTATGTTCTAGAACGCAAAATTAAGAGTGTTTATTTAATTGGTGGTTTAGAGGCTAATAGTATAGTAGCTAACCAATTAATATAATAATATCAAGTCTTTAACTAGCTGTACTATTAGTTAACCTGCAAGATTCGGTATTTATACCGAATCGACTTTTCCTTCTTAGATTATAATAACTTATAATCTCTTATTTAAATTTCAGACAACGCGTCTGAAATTAAACTGTGATATTCGAACTTGAATATCAATTATGTAATGGCACCCCATTACATCACCCCCCACTTAAGGTGGTTGGCCAATAATAACTCTTATTTTGGCCAATCATGGGTGGCATTTGTTGGTCAGAATTTCTCATTCACCAACTGATTGACCATCGAGTCGATGGTCAAGACACACGGCGGCGCTCTAAAGAGCGCTGCTGAAAACAATGAAGGATCTTCTTCCTCCGCCTCAGCACTAGGTGCTGTGGTGTTGAGTGACAACGGTGACGCTGCATTAGCAGCGTCAACTACGCAAAGGTCGGAAGACGTACCGTCTTCGACCACAGATGCTGCTAAGGCGGCATCTGAAAAGAAACAGGGAGATGTTGCTAATGCAACATCTCGCATGATGGCAACTTCCGAATGGCGTGTTGCCAAGAGGGCCATGTTCGGAAGTTCTGACTCCGAACAAAGTGATGGGGATACAGATGTCCCCACTAAAGGATCTAGCGAGTCGAAACTCGCTAGGTGCTCATCGCATAACAGCGATGACGACTCTGGTGTCGCTGTCAGCTATGAAAGCGACAATGATTATCACAGGTGGTTGCGGGAACGCAGATCCCCACCTGGACCAAGTACTTCTCCACGTCGGGGTGATTTAACCCCGGCGCGTGGTGTTGAAGCAGGCGGTGCTCCGCCTGCTAAAAGGGCTCGAGCAGAAGCGGCGGCTGCCGCTTCTAAAGCGTATCATTGTACGGAACCACATGTTCCATACAGAGTGGGGTTTTGGACCCCTGGCTGGGCTATTGCCCCAAACAGTGGCGGTCACCGTAAACTGGACTGCCAGTATGCGTTGTTCGATATCAACGTGCTGGATGACTGCGAAGACATCCAGTCACGTCGATTCGATCGAAGTACAGACGATAGACGTCAGCACTTTATTGACCTCTTTTTACAGGTTCGATATTATTCGAGCCGGAAAGGGTCAAGGAAGAACAGGGACGATAAAGACGCCCTGACTCAGAGTTGGAATGCTTTTGTTGACAACTACAACAAAAGGCCATATGTTTACGTGAATAAAGTTCACGTAATGCGCGAGCGCTTTTTAAAGCACTCACGAACAGGCAAAATGGAATACATCCATTTTGCTTGCCTTAAAGAAGGGTTAAAGTATGGTGTCCCTTCTCACCTTGTTTGCCCGCGGTGTACGCAGAGCGCTCCTCGTCTGTCAGAGGAGGAGTTGCGGGGGTACGGTGGTTTTTCCGTACCCGCCGAAATTCAGGGTTTAATTGATACCCTGAATGCATCAACACCTACTGTTGATGCTACTTCGCCTTATGAGTTTGAGACTTCTTCTCAAACTCAGTCAAAAGATCTGGGGCGTCGGCCCTCAGAACCTCAATCGGTTCCCAAGAGTCGAACTCTTGGGGATGTCCCATCCAGCGTACCAAGTACTCGGTACGCTGCCCCTTCTTCAAAGGCACCGAGCGCTTCGAGATCAAGCGCTCGAGGATATATCGCTTATTCCCCTGATTATCAATAAGGGGCGGCAGAGGTTGAGAATTCCCTCGCCATTGTTGTTGCGGAGCATGGTTCTTCCCTCCGCAAGCTCGAGGAGGGTTATTCCTCCTTGATCAGCGATATGTCTCACTGTGTGAAGACATATCGGTCTCTTCGCGAGGATGTCCGCGACATCCTCGGGGCGCACACTGCCCTCCAGCAGAAGAATGATCTTCTGTACATTGAGCTTTCTCGCTATAAGATAGAGCTCAATCGGCGCACGGCTGATCTCGAGCAGTAGAAGGCGGAGGTAACGACTCTCCGCTCTGCTCACCAACGGCTGGAGGCCGATTACAAGTCTCTCCTGGGAGACTTGGAGAAGCACGTCATCTTCCGTGGTTCTGCGTCTCGTCGTAAGACGAAGACGAGTGATACGGCTTGAGCCGCCCAACATAGAATGTTGGGTGAAGCCGCATTGCTGTGGGAATGTCTAAGGTATAGGCATTCCCCCGAGTCTCTTGGACCTTGAAGGGTCCAATGTACTTAGGAAGCACCTTCCCTGTAGGGAAGTTGCTTATTGCATGTGTAGGCAAATTAGTAGTACTTAATAATACTAATTCACCTTTAAGAAATGAGTTTTTGTTCTTCCTTACTTGTTTATCTGCATTTTGCTTCTGCTTGTCAAAAGCAGAGGCAAGTGCATCTTTTACGTAGCGTATTACAGCTTGTCGCTGTAATACAAATTCATCTACTGCTTTATCAGCAGTAGGTGCATTGTCCTCGTTGTCTGCAGCCATTGCTTCAGACACATATTCATCGTATGCAGCTTCAGTTTCAATTGAGGCTGCTTCCGCTTCTACTGTATTTTCAGTAGAAGGGCCATCGTTTTGTTCACAAGTTGCAGTCGCAACTTGCGCATTGACTCGCTCAAAATTTGAGCGGGTCCCTCCCCCACTTAGATTTGGCGTACCGCCAAGTAAAGCTGGGGTTCGTGGATGCCTTAAGGCATTCACGTAGAACGGTGTATGCTTAGTTGAAGCATGCACCGAATTGTTAATCGCGAATTCATTGAGTGACAGATCGTCACTCCACTGTTCAAAGGCATGTGCGTATGATCGCAATATGTATCCGAGAACGCGGTTAACCCGTTCCGTCTGCCCATCCGTTTCCGGATGGTCCGCAGTTGACATCTTCAACTGGGTTCCTAACAATGAAAACGTTTCTTGCCAGAAACGTCCTGTAAATCTCAGATCTCTATCCGAGACAATGTCTTCCGGCATTCCGTGCAAACGTAATACCGTATCAACGAATATCCGCGCTGTTTGAGCGGCGGTTACGTTCGCAGATACTGCAGTAAGATGTACCATCTTACTGAAACGGTCTACAAAGACCACTATTCCGGTCTTCCGACTATTGTCGGGTGGAAGACCGAATACGAAGTCCATTGAAATGGACTTCCAACAATCTGTCGGAACCAGCAGAGATTGCAGCGGAGCCTGTGCAGACTGCGCAGGCTTAACGCGCTGGCAAATCTCGCAAGCGCGTACGTATTTTCGTACCCACTTGTACTGGTTTCGCCAGTAAAAGTCACGTGCGAGAGAAGCGTATGTCTTCTCTCGACCTTGATGCCCCGAAATCGGTGCATCATGATACTCAAACATAATTTGATGTTTGAGATCATCGTCGTTTGGAACGACGATGCGACTTTCATCTTTTTGGTCGGTGCTGTAAATCAGCAGACCATCGTGCAGTCGATATCGATGCACGCAAGCGCGGAGGAACTCTGGGAATTCGTCGCGTTTCTCACTTGATTGATTACGTAAGTAATCAATCAACAGACGTGTCTCCTCGTCTGTTTTGTACGCCTCGCGTACTTGTCGTATAATTGACGACGACAAAGCAGTGCAACGGATCGCGTTTGCACTGGCCCCTTCGGTTACGGACGGTTTCGTCTCGTAATCGGGACTTCGTGATAGCGCATACGCTATCACGTTCAACTTTCCGGGTTTGTATTCAACCGTAAAGTTGTACTCAGCAAAGAATGACAGCAATCGAGCCATTCTTTGAGAAATTTGTGGTGAATTCACGGCCGTGCGAGCGACTCATGGTCCGTGTAAACCACAAACGGTCTATCTCCCAATAGATAGATCCGAAACTTAGCCAGTGCGTACTTCATGGCAAGGAGTTCCTTATCATGAACTGGATAGTTGCGCTCAGCTGGGCGCAACTGACGCGATTGATAGCAGATTATGCGATCACGATCATCCTGATCACGCTGCATCAAAGCACAGACGATAGCGGAATCGCTCGCGTCGCAAACGACGTGGAACGGACGCTCGTTATCGGCTATAGCCAAGACAGGCGCTTCAGTCA
This sequence comes from Peronosclerospora sorghi, assembly GCA_026184515.1. Lineage (NCBI taxonomy): Eukaryota > Oomycota > Peronosporomycetes > Peronosporales > Peronosporaceae > Peronosclerospora > Peronosclerospora sorghi. The sequence continues at coordinate 19,159,980 of CM047584.1, forward strand.
AGCTTTGCTTGACTGCATCAAAAGCATCTTGGCATTGGGTATCCCAATGCCATTCGACATCTTTCATAAGTAATTGTGAAAGAGGTCGTATCAACCAAGCATAGTTGCACGAATACTTGTGCAAATATGTTGCCAACCCAAGGAACTTTCGAAGTTCCTTAACGTTTTTTGGCGTAGGCCATTTAACGATCACCCTGATCATTTCTGGATCAGGACGCACCCCGTGCTTGCCCACAAAGCATCCAAGAACGGGTATCTCAGGTGCACCAAAGGTGCACTTCTTCAGATTTGCATAGAGCTTATGATTACGCATAAGCTCTAACACTCGACGTAGATGCTCCCTATGGACATCTACATCGCTTTTATCGTGTTCACCCTTTCTATGGATGAACACGTCATCGAAATAACTCGGTGCGAATTCTCGCACGGGGCGTAATAGATGCGTTACGCATCTGTTAAACGTAGCAGGGGCATTTCGAAGCCCCTGTGGCATAATAAGCCACTCCCGAAGCATGCCGCTTGGGGTGCTTACTGCCGTGAGAGGTATTTTCTTCTCACGCATTAGGATTTGATAAAATCCATCTCTTAGATCGAGAGCACTAAAGATGGTGCTCCCGCACATGCCATCTATGATGACATCCTTCCGCGGTATCGGTGTCTGTGCCGGTACCGTCGCTGCGTTCAGCTTGTTGTAAGCGTGAACGATTCTCCACCCACCTGTGGACTTCTTCACACAAAAGGTGGGGGTAGAGTGCGGTGAGGTAGACTCCCGCAATTGGCCTGATTTACGACGAGCTTCGAAAAACTCGTCGATCGCTTTTACCTGATCACGCGGCAATGGCCATTGCCGCGTAACACAATACTTCGTGCCTGGCACGAGGTCAATCTCATAACGAGTTCCCTTATCCTTAGGGAGCTCGCTAGGTACTTCTTCTGGGAATACGTCAGCGTATTCCCGAAGTACCTCATAAAATGGGGAGTTCGCTTTAAGCGACTCCCAGCTCTGCGCTTCAAAGCGCTGAACTCTCGTTTGATCATTGGAAACCTCTTTCCCAATGTTTTCCACTTGTAATGTGGATATTCGCTCACGAATATCCACTACATCATCTGTTGCAACGATGATACAGATCTGTTCGATCTGACCATCGTGCAAGTTTCTCACAAACTTCTACCAGCTTAGCGCTGGAAGATCCATCACCTCCGAACCTTCTTTCGGAGGGTGTTCCATCAACAGAGACTGGGTATCTAATCCGGTCTCCGTTTGCGTCAAGACGTTGATCGTCTCGACGGAACTGACCATGCAATCAGACGCACTCGTCTGATGACTGCTACACGGTGATTACGATTCACCGTGTGCGAATACTCATCCTCATGGTGGCCACTGCCTACCATGGAATTTTGGCGATCAGATGTGCTCGTCTGATCGGCCGCCTGTTCTGCGACACGGTGGTCTTTATCACCCGTGTGAATGGCTAACGCAACGTGGTGGGCACTGGCCACCACGGAGTTTTGCTCACGATTGCACTCGATCGTGAGTTCACTCTCATCAACGCGGAATTCATTCGTCGTGTTGGAACCTTCGGTAGCACAGTGGGTGTTTCCCACTGTGGATACTATTTCATTCTCACGGTGGGTGTTTCCCACCGTGGATATCACTTCATTCTCATGGTGGGTGTTTGCCAGCGTGGATATCACTTCATTCTACGGTGGTCTTTATCACCCGTGGAATGTTTCTCTCCAACACGCAACGACTCTTCTGTTGCGTGTGGTAGTCCCTCTGGACTCTCACCAGCGGAGGTACCTTCCGCTGATAGTGTCAGAACAGACCTGGTGGTGCCATCGCTATCCACCAGACTGTCTGACGCTGCGGTTGTATCCTCTGCTACAGCCGAATAAAAGACAGGGTGATCAGATCCTGTGCGTCCGCCGCAGTCGATCGATAGGTTAACCCAATGGATCGAAGGTTTAAACTTGGACATCCGTGGGATTCCAAGTATCACATCGGACTTGTCATCTAAATCGAGGACGATGAATTCATCCTCGAATGACAGTTCATTCAACTCGAAGCGTGTTTTATCCACACGCTTTGGAATAGTCACGGTTGCACCTGTTGCTAGCCGGACTGACAACATACTTCGTGGGTTCTCTACCTCCACGAAGCTCAACAGCGTTAGACTCTGAGTTCTAACGAAATTGTTTGACGCTCCTGTGTCAAACAAAGCTCGCATGGGGACATCGCTCCCGTGCGGCTTAACCTCCAGGGTGATAAGAGGCTTATCATCACCCTGCACCTCTTGACAGGACATAGTCCCGTCTGGGGCTATTACCCTCACATGCCCTATGTCGGCATGTGGGATAACATTCCCAGTAGGGCGCCCCGCCCCTGCTGGTGATCTACGTTTTTGCACCAACAGGGTGATGTCCCTGTTGGTGTTGCCGTGCAGCGGACGGTTCCGTCCGCTGACCGCGTGGCACCGGACGCGGTGCCATACACTCATGGGCAAAATGCCCCATCTTCGCGCATCTATTGCAGCGAATGTTCTTCTTAAATTTCGGTTGCTTCGTGTTAGAAGCAACCGCAACCGATAGGTCCATAGGCTCTGGACCTCCACCGCCCATGCTCTGGGTCGGGTGGATGAGACGAAGTGTGAGTTTCGTCTGCCTGACTGCTGATTGTTGACATGCCGTTGCGGCATGTCAAAAGCAAAGGGCTGTTGAGCCCTTCGGCTGTACCCAGCATGCGATGACGCTGATCGCATGCTGAACTCCTCACGGATGCTCATATCAATGGCATCCCTTAGAGTCTCTGTCGGGTGCCGATAGAGACTCTGTTTGACGGGACCATCATTGAGTCCCTTCATGAAGCCAGTGACCTGCATAGCAGGCGGCACCGGCTCATACACAATATTTGACAGCAAATATTGCGTCTTCTGAGCGTAAGCTTGGAGGTCAAGCTTACCTTGCCGTAGTTCCATAAACTCCTGCCGACTACTTAGCTCCATTTCTGGAGCTTCAAAGTTGAGCTTTAGCTCAGCTTTTAATTCCTTATAAGTAAGGAACGCGGAGTCATCAGTGGCTCTGCAACTCATCGCCCATGACCTGGCTCTGTCGCCTAGACATGTTGTGGCGAAGTACGCCTGTTGACATTCGGCAACAATATTTTGCGCAGAGATGGCATCTTCCACCTCTGCGAACCATCTACGAAGGGGCTCGCCCCCTTCGCCGGTAAAGGGCGGTACTCGCGCCTTTACCACTTCAACGCTATGCGTTGTAGGTGCTGATTCGGTCAGCGCTACCTCTGGCGCGGGTCGTTCTGACTTTTCTAGGTGGTTTCGCATAAAGCGATTCACCACCTGTACCACTTCCTCCGGGGACTTACTCTTGAGGAAGGTAATGATGTCGGTCCCCATAGACCGAATCATTTCCACCGTCGCGTCTTTACTACGCGACGAGAAGTGAGGGAAGTGTTTATTCACCTCTTCCAGCGTTCTTTCTCGCTCGGCAGCCGACATGCCTCGCGACATGATGCCGAGCGGCTCTTAATCTTCGCTCCGCTAGTTAACTAGCAGAACGGAACTGTGGTCGTTAAGACGGACCACAAAGTGCTACCAGGTGTAACAGGACTGATCCTGTTACAGGCTTACACTGTATTTTGCGAGGAAGCGCGCTATACAATAGGGCAGGATTAGTTGATAACAACTAATCCTATACTAAAAGTAAATATATGAATATTCACTTATGTTCTAGAACGCAAAATTAAGAGTGTTTATTTAATTGGTGGTTTAGAGGCTAATAGTATAGTATCTAACCAATTAATATAATAATATCAAGTCTTTAACTAACTGTACTATTAGTTAACCTGCAAGATTCGGTATTTATACCGAATCGACTTTTCCTTCTTAGATTATAATAACTTATAATCTCTTATTTAAATTTCAGACAACGCGTCTGAAATTAAACTGTGATATTCTAACTTGAATATCAATTATGTAATGGCACCCCATTACATATTAAGTAAAACTATCGCTTTGGGACATAGATTTCTCGCTATTGTCGAGAAAAAGCTACCGTTTGGTAGTTTGGCTCCGGAAGGAGTTGCAAAAGAGTACATGCCAGCCTTCGTCAGGATGACTATCGTGTCGCGTGTCGGCTGAGTGAATTTCCCCTTCATAAATTTCCCATGAAGGTGAAATCCACTCGACTCAAGAACGCTAAAAAGCCGACAGTCCCCCCAAGTACCCCCGACGAAGTCGAACGAGCCAAAAGGGCATAAAAATTTGAGCTAGCGGCTTCTGTTGCATTTTTATATGGTGACGATAGATACGATCTGCAAGATGACGAATATAAACCTGATCAAGAAAGTTGGCCAATGACTAGACTGTCGTAGTTCGACACATATCCGTTTTTACGGCTTCTTTTTATTTACCTTGTCTACAGATTTCGCCGTTAAGGCTGGGAGCGAGGAAACAGTCTGATCATAACGCTTTGTCGTCCGCCGCAGCAGCTTATCTGGGTGCCTCCGGCGCTGTCGCCACCAGTTCGTCCGCCGATACCTCCAATACTTCCTCTTTGTTGCGCCCCCTTTCTCCCCCGCTGTCATTTGCATCACTCGCATCATCTTCGGCACCGTTGTCTGTCGCACGTACGTCCTCGCGCATGTCTTCCGCGCCCAGCTTTGGAGATTTGGCATTGTCGTCAAATTTAAATAACGCAATTAATTCGAGAACGACGGTATCCGTTGCGGCGAGAAAACGCATTAATATTGACAAGGCCATGTGGTGGAGCGGCTGGCCAAATTTTGAGGCTTGGACAGTCGTTCCCACAGCGCCCGGACTGCCGACTAACGAAGGGGGTCCTCCGGTTGTCCTGTGACAGACCTATGTATTGCTCACCTTGTATACCCGACGGTTTGGGAGTGGGTCGCTCTCCAGGTGACTGGGACGTAGATTAGTGCAATTCCGATGAAGATCGAGCGAATTCGAAGCAGATCGACCGGTGTAGATCTGGTGGCAAAACGAAGATTCGAGATCCCGAGGAAAAACTGGGGGTCGAAGATCGCAGATCGCAGATCGAACCAGTTGATCTAGTGCAAGTTGGCGATATTGCGCATACGTAGATCGCAGATCGCAGATCGCAGATTGACGCTGTCGATCCAGTAGAAATTAGCGAAGGGGTACTTGATCACGTGGCGGAAGTATTCACCACTTGATCGCCGAGCCTCTTAAGCCTATATCGCTAAGGAAATACCCAATATATTTTGTATTACTATCCTCGACTTAAGAGGAAAGGGGTCGATCTGCACTTTCCATGTGCAGATCGACGGATTTTTCAGAAATCCACCTAGAGTTCCCAAGGGGCGCTTAAAGCAGTCGAACTTCTAGAGGAAATGTGTAGACCGATGGGGGAAGAGGTGAAAACGCTTGGCTCGATCACACTCCCAGTATCCTTTGCATAAAGGAGCCGCTGACACAGCGGGCAGAGTTGAGGACGAGTTCTACGGAACTTTACGTCTGCCGGTGGGCCAAAAAGTGCACTACGTTTTTCTTCCCGGGACGTGTAAAGGTGCGTATGCAATGAAAGGGAGGCGCGAAGTTATCACGCCGTCCCAATCGATGATCTAGTTGATCGGACGCAAAAAGAGAAATTTATTATGCCTTATATCCTAAAATTCACCAATTACCTAATGTCAACCAGTCATTTCTACCCATCCTGATATTCATCATTATCCTGTCGCTTACCATCATGTACCTGTACCCTGCGTCGCTTTTAGTTCGGATGTCCCGTCCATGTTCTTGACCGTTGACCAAAAATCATGCGCTTCTCCACAGCCATCGCGAACCTGACGGCACTTCCTCCCACACCCACAGGCAAACTGATGGAATTATTCGTTCTCCGGTTGGAAGAGAAAGAGAATAGCGTCGAGATGAGGAAAAGCTCAGGCAGAAAGAACGTCAGGACGAAAGACACCGACGGCAGGAGGAGGAGAGGCGCAGGCACGAAGAACGACAGGACGAAAAAAACGCCGACCAAGAGAGGAGCGGCGCGAAGATATGCAACTGATGCTGACGTTATTTGCGGGTCTAATCGGTGGTGGCCCGTTCAGCAATCGTGGGGAAAAGATAAAGAGAGATGACAACGAGAGCGAGTAAAAAGTATGTAACTTTTTTCTTCAATCTGTAAGTTTCCGCGCTTTGATGTATTTTAATCAATATTGGTGGTTATCACGTGTTCTATAGTAAAAACGTTCTTTTTTTGTAATAGATGTTCGAAGGACTCTCCGGTTGTACCAAAAGTTGATATTATTGAGCCGCAGCTGACGTGTCACCGGATTGTATGGAAGAGGATGCAGCAAAGGGAGAAAGGCCTCCTCAACAGCTCCATTACCCATTATTCAGCCTGTCGTTGCTCACAATTGCATTGTGAACTGCTTCTAGGAGAAGCTGTGAGACTCCTTCTCGCACTACACGCTGTAGCTCTCCATCTTTTAATGGCGTCACAATTTTATTTGCATTTATAACGGGGAAAGCCAAATCGGCGAGTACCCCGTAATCAGTTAACGTTCTTGCCGGGAGAATGAGCTTTTCCCGGAACTTACGGCTCGTATTTACATCGTTCCAGCTGCCAGGGCAATTCTGTTTCCTCACATTATGCATACATCCGCACCAAAAGCCAAAGTTCCGGTAATAAGAACCGAATGCAGTCATCTACTGTACAGCGCATTTTGGAGATCCATATCGCTCGGTTATTGCACTCTATAGTTTTTCCCGTCAATAAAACCAAACTTTTTTTACAAGATTCTCACGCACTTCTACCCAGCCAGCCACCGCTCTTGCTTCTCAAATTTCGGTCATTTTATCCGTGAATCATTGATTTCTTTTAATGAGAGACCAATGGCAACTTCTGCTTTTGGTAAAACTCTTGAAGCAGTTGAAGGAGGGATTCCAAACATCAGACGTATGTTTTGTAGTAGAAGCTGTTCCACAGTAGAACTGTAATAGGAAAGCTAGGACGGCAATGTCTGTCAACTAGACTCGTCGATGTTGCTCGATCGAAGCCGATCATGTTGATGAGATTCTCATCCGTCCCCGCTCTCATACAACGTGTACGACGAAGTTTCTTTTGGTTCATGATCGCCTGACTCGTGAGATAGTTGCGAGTCCGCACCGTCTCCCTTACCCGTAGTATAACATGACCTACTCATGAACCACTACAGCAGTTATGGTTAATACACGATCTTTGAACCCACTGCAATCACAGCAAATAACCACCGCGGTGAGAGCGGTTTCTATGATCTTCAACACGTTAACTTCTTGCTGGGCATAAGCCAAAGCCAAAATGTTCGAGGTTTTCATTGTCTTTGTTATCTTAGAGGTGACGCTGCTATTATATGATATTAGAAAGACACGCGCCAGGATGTAGAAGTAAATTTGTGAGGGATCAAATTTGTAAAGATGTGTTTTTGGTCTTATCAAATTTGTAAGAATTTTGTAAAGGGGTCTGTTCAACGGAACAAACCACATTTGTAAGGACTAATTTATAACATTTTTTGGAAGTATTCCCATGGGCTCATTACATCGTGTAGTATTCACAAAACAGACATTGCTTTCGTGTTTCTGATTAGCAAAAAATAAACACGTGTGTTCATGTTGTATTTTCAGTTGGTGGATATCCTCCAATATTTCACCCTATTGGAGGATGACACCGCAAGCATAAGTTTTTATTAGGGACAACTAGCTTTAATTCTAGTGGTCCAGAGTGGTCTGGATTTCTGAGAGTCGTTTTTTTACCATCAACCCAAGCGCTGTCAAAGCATTGATCGACTCATGCGTAGCGGATCTGTACTCACCACACAGAGGCATAGCTTTAAGTAAGTCTTAACGGATAAGGTTTATTTAATACGTTTTATAGAATCGATCGGTCAGTTCTCCTAAGACAGAGAGACTACTACTCTCCACCATAAGGTGCGCGAAAACTTCCACAAACGTCTCCACGGGCTCAAAACAGCGGCCATACTACGCCTCCCCTCCAAAGATAGTTAACGGATTTCTAAACACGGATGAGTTGATTGAGTATACGCTCCTTCGAAATTAAAAAAAGCGGGGGACGTTGGGCACCCAATACCATGCTGTCCAACGATATAAGCAGCTGAAGCGGATCGTTTTCTGTTAAGCAATGTCCCGAAACCGCGTTCCAACTTGGAAAGAAATCGCTGATTTACTTCTTCCTAATATCCAGTGAACCAATTGTGCACCGCACCAAAACCTCAAGTGATTTACCGGAAACTATATATCCTAAAATCCTATCACATGGTTGGTTGTCCGCCCTAACCGACTAACCTCGGTTAATACGTCTTGAATGTCCCCATCGGGTCCCTGTGCTTCCGTTATTCGAGCTTGACAAAAGAAGCACTTCAATGATTTTTTGTTTATGTTTCCTTGTTAACGTAAGCTACTAATGCCTCATTTGCTTCCCAATTACCTCTGAGTTGCTTGCCGCCAATTTTACTTATTTATGCCCTGAACGGGAAACCATCCGTCTTGTGCGTACACTCCATCTGGGATGATCTAGCTCCTTTTCATATTGAACACCACTATACTTATCAACCGATCGCTAGTTTCCAGACGCACCAATGTTGGGGCATCTTTGTTTACCAATCCTATCTTTTCTACATACTTTCAACCAATGAAAACACTCGGGAAGGATTTCTTCCGCAAGTAATTTCATCCTGCGGTTTAGACAGTTGGCCGTTGGGTTCTCTTCGAAATCACTCCACCACATCTGCTCTTGAGTATTGTAGCAGCTGTAGGCATGTTCCTACACTTCGTTAAGGTCCCAGATATTAACTAACTTCCCCCTGTTATGTATCTTGGTTATCTCTTGTGATTGCCCTCCCTAACGTCTATTCTTCTTCTCCACTAAAAAACCTTTACCGCCACTGAAATGGGACGCATCATCTGTTTTTGTGGTCCTGCTGAGGATGATACTTTGACTTTCCTCTATTGTTATGGTGACAAGTCACTGCTCAAGATGTTGGTGCGCCTCAAGCAGGAGCGGAGCATCCTGCTCTTACTGAATGAGACCACGGAACGTCGGGAAGCCGAGACCGGTTGCCTGGGAAGAGTTGATCGTAGTATCCGTGATCAACAAGATATATGACTCTTACCGTGAAAACGATCCGGTGCAGCTTCCATAGGTCCGTTGCGTTTCGTCTATTGCAACGTTAATGCCCGCGGCGAGCTACAGTGTATTCTTCTCCTCGCCCGGACAGCTTTGATTGACTTTTCATCGTGCCCCATAGAAAAAAATGTCATGTATCCCCAAAATTTGCTGACTACGCTGAACCAGCGGGCGCATGAAATGGCCACGCATTATCAGGATTTCCAAGATTTTTCTTGAGGTCTCCTTGTAAAAGGGTTACATTCGGGTTACATTTAGTATGTGGTGTACGTGAGTACACTACGGTTGGGGTCAGTATTGACCGGTCCGAAAGGTTTTGGACCATTGGTTATTTTAACCAATCAGGGCAGGAGCCCTTGGTGGAGGCGTGGCAGCCAGCCACGTGTTAGTACACAGGTGGTGTACACTACATTTTAGCTAGGTACGAATTTAGTAAGTTCTACTTAGTATTACATATAGTTTACATTATTTTAAATTAATTTAGGCTAATTACATATTAAATATACATTCAGTTTACATTTCACTCAACCGACTACAGACGCTCGACCTCGACCGGTTGCGCGTGTAGTGAGTGCAGTAGCGTAAGGGAAGTTCTTCCCTCAGCTACCCCCTTAGCAAGGGAGCCTTGTGTTAAGGCGTTAGCTTGTGCTAACTAGTAAACCAAAGTGGAATCTTGGCCCCGAGTAAGAGATTTCTCTCTTACTAAGCCCTTTTATAAGGGAGTATCGGCTAAGTAGCGGCGAACGCCGCTTAAAGGAAAGTCTTCCTCTGTGCGCTAGCCGCACCGTGCGTGTACGCACCGGCTACACTCCTAATTTCCATTCCGGGCAACTAGACAGGATCTTCATCCGGGCAGCCGACTCAACAACAACGAACCTTTAGGTCTCCAGAGGCTGCTCCTGTGGGATGGCACCTCGCAGCCTGCCGCACATGTCTCCCATGAGTTTTTCCAATATCGGGAAGGTTCAACGCAAGCGGCCCTCCTTCTCTCTATTCTTAAGCTATCCAGGAAAGAAAAAGAAAATTGAGCAGACACGTTCAGTCTAACGGGGTTACATTTATTTACGTTGGTGTACGTAAATACCCAACGGTTAAGGTCAAGTATTGACCAGTCCGAAATGTTCGGACCTATTGGTTGTTTTAGCCAATCAGGGCGGGAGCCCTTGGTGAAAGCGTGGCATCCTGACACGTGTTGGTACACAGGTGGTGTACATTACATTTTCGGCTAGGTACGGATAAATTAAGTTCTACCTAGTATTGCATATAGTTTACATTAGTTTATTAAGTTAGGCTAATTATATATTAAATAATAAATCAGTTTACAATCTACACTATATCCTGCTAGACGCTCGATCCGAACGGTCGAGCGTGCAGTGAGTGTCGTAGCAGGGGAGCACCTCCCCTAGCTACTCCCTACTAAGGGAAGCCTTAGACTAAGGCGTTAGCGTACGCTAACAGTAAACTCAGGGAATCTTGGCCCCGAGTGAGAGAGAAATCTCACACTAAGCCCTTAGATCAGGGTGTATCGATTAAGTAGCGGCGTATCGCCGCTTAAGGAAAGTCTTCCACTGTGCGCTAGCCGCACCGTGCGTTTACGCACCGGCTACATCTGGTAGCACTTGTAGTCAATCCAGCACCTGTGTTGGTGGAAGGCATCCTCTGCAAAGGATGGACCAGGACGATTGGGGTCAGCTAACCCCCGTCCAACAAGAAGCCTTTAAGAGGCTAGCATCCGTGTCGGGCGCTACGCTATCCTCCGCATCTTCCTATCCATTGAAGTATGTTTCCACAAACTTCAAGGACTTCACGTAAATGTCTGCATCATATTTACCATTAGTCCATGCAACAATAAGTATAAAGCCCTCTCGTACAAGCACTTGATCCCACCTTCGTTAGCATGATACTGTAGAGCTTGTATCTTGGTCACACCGTCCGCTTCATCAATCATTGTAGCAATATCGTTGATGTCATTAGTCATCTGCATCTCGCCTACGCGCAGAATGTTTTCGAGACCTTCTAGCGCCACGATCACCACCTTCACTTCTTTCACCCTATTAATCCATAAAAGGATAAATGCAGCCAAGGTACGATTTTGAGGTACGGAATAAAGATTAACGTTTATATATACATATGTTTACAGTAGGTATGACATGTTAACGGTAGCGTAGGACAAAAGCGGCTTAGAGGTAGCAGCAGCGAACTAAGTCCCGATCAATTCACTCTGTAATTTGCCATCTCCCACTCGGTCAAGTCTACTCCTCTCCTCGATCTCGTAACCTTTAACAGCCCCCTTGTGAGTGTTTGTTTTTTCGTGATAAAAAACGGGGTGGCAAGGTTTCGAGATGTATAGTGCATGTCACTTTAAACCATACCCAATCTCCAGCTGACTAAGGTTCAGGGCAGTGCATTCTCACTACGAAACAAGCTTCATTTTTCAACAGAATAGCCTTTGCTAAATCCAAAATGAAAACGGTTTGTCGATAACTTGAATATTCGCCGAGCTATAACCTCTCGACGCTGACGACATTTTGTTAGTACCTACTATGAGGCCGACCTCAATTTGGCCGCTAAAATTATGACGTCACCGGTGATCATCGCAAAGATTTTTTGAAATTTGTGTTATTGAGTCAAGACATCAATGGTCATCAATGCCGTTCTCGGTATGCCTCTATGTGATTTGTATTTCTTTACGGCGTACTCTGCTGTCTTACCAGTTAGTCCTGCACGATATGCATCCATGTAGCGACGCGCTCGACGATCATAACGTCGAATTTCCGTAAGTGAGATTGCCGCAAGAGCGCGCGGAACCTGCGGTCAACAACAATGGATGAGCAATTGACGTTTCGCGCACTACGCAAAATCGAAATTACCGTTTGACGCAGGCCATTGAAGGTGTAGTCGCACTCCCGTAGTGCAAAACGATTTGCAGCACCCCAAAAGTTTTCGATGAAGTTCAGCTCGCAATGGAGCTTCGGATAAAAGATGACCTTGCGTCCTTTCTCGGTAATTCTTTCTTCCAAGAGGCAACGTTGCGCTTTGAAATCGGGTTGGCAAGCCATGATATTGCGAGCGCAGCACGGAACGTCAACAACGCGTCGCTCGTCCTTTCTGCAATCAAGTCGTAAGCCGTTACGCTACAGGCCGCGCTCTTCGAGCACCAATCGGATGTCCTTCGGCTGTCCGTACAGCAATGGAGGATGTTCCGGAGGAAAACACATGTCCTGATGGATGCCATTCACGTAGGTTGTTGGTCGCACTTGTGCATGTTTCCCGCCACGATTCAGGTTCATTGAATTGTCTCGGAGCGCATCACGGGCGAAAGCAGCGTGACTTGTTGCATTGTCAAAGGCGAAAAGAGCTTGGGCACCAGGAAAACGTTGTTCAAAAATCGGAATGACACGCTTTTCGACTTGATGGACAAGATCGTCAGTGGTCCACCAACCATTGTTATTTTTTCCTGGAAACATTATGACGCACGATTCCGCCGGACAGACGCCATCCACGCTCAATCTGCCACACACATCGGTCAGAAAGTCACTGACGTGCAAAGATCGACCGCTTCCTTTTTTCCGCAACGGTTGTTCACCGTCTGGTAACCACAACCAATTCTGACCATCGTGGGCATTGAACACTGACTCATCGTGTGTCACGAGGATGAGTGGCCTTTCTCCGTCGGCAAGGTCAGTTGGTCAGTGAATCTCTGTGCAGTCATCTGAGAACTCTGGAATTCGATACTAGTATTCATCCATTCGCTCCAGGAATTTTTTTCGATCCGCAATCACGTCATCTCGCTCGTGACCGTCCATATAAATGCCCTTGCGTGCTTCGCGATAATTAAGTCCAAGAGACTTCATCCAACGGATGACGGTTCGCTCGGACACTGATGGAAAATGCTGTGATGGTGATTCTCGATGTCAAAAAGAATCTTTGAATGCAGCAACGTAATGCTGCTTCTTACCTGTCGGTGAGAGTCCATCGTCGAGATCAGGCAGAATATTCTCATTGATATGCTTCGTAAGATTTTTTACCTGAACCTTGAATTTGTTTTCTCGGAGATATTGCTGGGTTTTGATTGTGACATCTTCGTCGTGTAAGAAGAACCATATTTTTCCGTGTCTTCCCTGCCTCGACACTGGAAACTCGCCAGTTGTTAGATACTTGTGCATTCAATTGCGAACTGCCTTTGCTGAGCTGATTACTCGTCCAATGGCTTCCGCAACGGTAAGGCTGGCAGAGTCATGCTTGCGGCCATTGACCAAACGCAGGTACTTGAGCATTGCAGAACGTCGAAAGGAATCCACCGCACTTTCCGTACTTTTTCCTGATTTCCGTCGGTCCCTTTCCAATGCTGCTATCGCCCTTGCCACTTGGACTTAGTTCTTCCACACGTTTGCGCTTTCGGCGTCGGCGTCGTTGTTGGCGTCGTTGTTGCTCTCGGTATCGCTTTCAATGTCAGAATCGTCCTCAGCAACACCTGGTTTGCTCGGGGCTGGTGCAAAGCTCCAGTACAAAGCTAGTTTTGCGTCCCAGCAGCGCTTTGCGTTGCTCTAGCTTTCGGCGACGTTTTGTTCGGTCAGAACCACCAGTATAACGAGCAGGCCGCCTGCTAATTGTTGACAGCCGATTTTCAGCTTCCAGCACCATGGGGTAGTCCAGTTGCACGGGGGGATCTAAAAACGCGTATCCTTCAGGCTCCTCCACGTCCGCCATAGGCTCCACCACGTCAAAAGGCTCTACCGCGTCGAAAGGCTCCACCCCGTCAAAGGGTATTTTTCACTTTTGTTGGGCTAATTTCACCAAATGGCGACCTTGTTTCCCACGTCGTGGCATGGAAAATGAAGCCAGAAAACACCTGCAAAAGAGACATCAAGAAACTGGCAGAGTTAAGGGCTTTTTCAGCGCTCGTGGAGCTCGTTTTCGGGAGGTTTTTCTTTGCAATTTTTTTTTTGGAATTTGGCCAGATGAAAAGTTGGGTATAGTTCTAAGTGTCGTGCACCGTAGTCTATTTGTTGGAAGGGCGCGGCTATTTCCACACACGCTTTTGCTATTTCCACACACGCAATTCCTATTTCCACACGCACCCGCAAAAGCGTGTGTGGAAATAGGCGCGCCCTTCCAACAAAAATGTTGTACCGCGATATGCCAAGGATACCGTAGGCATAAAAATCGTTTATCAACATACATTACTTGTTCCTCATGTCGTCATCGTCAGCGGCGCTTTGGGGGCGTAGACGTTGTCGAGCTTCATCTGCATGCAGTTTCCGCAGCTCTTGAGATGTCTGCGGTGGCATCTCCATTAGCTTCTGCAGTTTGCGCGTCGGCAGGCAGTCAGTACCGCTAACTAGGCACGAGATCTCGTATGCACGAGCATACGCTTCGCTGGCTGCTGCGAGATCGCCAAGTACCACATACACCTGGGCCATATTGTCCTAATAGATGGTCTTCTCATGGTGAGCGAACGGCAGTGTCGTAAAGCGTGTTATAATTGGGCCCAATAACGGGCCTTATTATAGGGCCTTATTATAGGGTCTAATTTAGGGGGGCGATTACGGTCAAAATCGGTATCTAATCGTATAGGATTGTGGGTACCACGGCGTATACAGTTGCGTGTACAACCGTGGTGCACATAGTCAGGACATAGACAGGGCATAGGAAGATGGGAGAGATTACGTACAGGTACTCAGCGAACATCGACGGGCGGCGACGGACGACGGACAAATCAGGTCTACTGGTCGACGGAGGACGATGGAACGGGTAGTTCTGATTGGTGGATATTAGGAAATTGGTAGTTCTTAGGATTTAAGCAATAATAAAGTTCTCCTTTTGCGTTCAACCCCTTTGGACCCTACAGGGACGGCACCTTTGCGCCTCCCTTATTAGTATACACCTCTACGTCCCGGGCGGGAGCACTTTGTGCATTTTTGGCCCACCGGCAGACGTAGAGTGTTGAGAACTCACTCCGCAACTCCGCCCGATGTGTCAGCGGTTCTTCAGTAAAGGTTTTCTGGTTTTGAGAGTGTGATTGAGCAGTTCTCTCACCTCTCCACGTTTGGTTCGCGTTTGGCCCCTAGAGTTCGGCTGCTGTAAGCTCCCCACGGGAACTCTAGGTGGATTAAGCAAAATTTACCCCCCCCTCGTAGGTCTAGGCTAGGAATACAGATATTTGGGTGTTCCTTTAGCTGTTTAAAGACTCAGAGGATCCGTGATCGGGCAGTGAAGACTTCCGCTGCCTGATTAAGTACCTCCTTCGCCGATCAACACCTGATCGACACTCTGCAACTCGTGACCCGCGATCAACAACTCGCAGATCGTACCAACTTGTACCTGAGCGACTTTTGGCACCTGATCAAGTCTGATCACCGCTGATCAACCACTTTTGGTGCCTGATCAAGCCTGATCAAGTCTGATCACCGCTGATCAACCACATTTACTGCCTGATCAAGCCTGATCAAGTCTGATCACAGCTGATCAACTACTTTAGGTGCCTGACCAAGCCTGATCACTGCTGATCAAGCCTGATCAAGTCGGATCTCAGCTGTTCAACCACATTTAGTGCCTGATCAAGTCTGATCACAGCTGATCAACGACTTTAGGTGCCTGGCCAAGCCTGATAACTTCTGATCAAGCCTTTTCGCACCTGATTCGAGCTCTATTACACCGGATCACGTCTGATCAGCACCTCAATCAACTCGTTACAAGTTCCCAATCTTGCATCATGGAATTGCCGTGTTTATATCCCCGCTACCTGGAGAGCGACCCACGCCTAAGCCGTCGGTTAAACAAGGTGAGCAGAAAACACAAGCAGTCAAGGACAACCGGAGGACCCCCTTTGTTAGTCGGCATTCCGGGTGGTACCGACTGATCAAGCGTCAAAAACTTTGATCAGCCGCTACACCACAATGGTGCGCGTGCCCGGATCTTTGGGCGACGCGGGATATCACCGCAATTCTACGCAAGACGGCGCTGATGTGAAAGTGAAAACGGAAGCGGAACCAGAAGTGAAGATAAAGGTGGAAAAGGAGGAGGAGGTTGTGACGATGGAAGGCAGTTCGCCGTCGTCATGCCTGAAGAAGAAAGGAAATGCTGATCATCAGGACCTGGGGAGGAATCTTGATGAAATAAAGGAGGGGAAGCCTCAACCACCTCCCGAGGCTCCTTCGGGAGCCCATGCGGATCATAACGCAAGTTATGATCCGCCCAAAATATGTGTATATAATGATCCGGATTGGGATCCGGTGGTGAAGTATTACAAGACCGACCAGACTAAGGTGTTGATGAATGCGCCTGGGTCGGAGAGCGACGAAAGTCGATCAAGTACACCACCAACGGAAGCCGATCTGGTGAGAAAGTTTTACCGAAAGGTTTATAAAGGAAAACTGGAAGATTTCTTATTGACGAATTCGATCGTGAGCCTACTTGGGGTCATGATCAGCGGGAAGCTGAACGAACCGGTCGATCAGCCAGTTACGGATGGGAGAGACAAGCTCACGATCGTACTGAGGCTAACACGCCTGATCAAGCAGGCAGGTATGACGAGAGGCGACTACGATGCTGAAGAGGTGTTTGATCAGGATCCAGAAGATCTGTCAGAAGCTACCCAGCAGTTATTTCATCTATTGCTACCTATCGTGGGTCAAACCACTAAGTTGGAACCCTCGCACTCTCCATTGAAGATTGAAGCAGGTCCATCAAACAAAGCAGCAGAACACACCGGATCATCGTGCTACGAATCTGCCCCTTCTGAAGGCGATGAATTTGAAGCGGAGTCGAGTAGTGCCGGGAGTGTAGAGCCCAAGATCACCAGAATGACAGTTTGCCAGAAGGATAAATCAAGTTTTCGGCTATCAAGATGGCACCTCAATCGATTAAAGCAGAATATGATCAAGTATCGCAAAGTCCACAGCTGCAGACATTCTTTGATAAGGCTATGGAGAAGTTTCTGGCTGAAGAAAGACGCAAGCTGACACATGGAGTCGTCGGCGAAAAAAACCGCCAGCTGAAGATTGGAAGATCCGCGTCGATCAAGGACATTGACATGGAATCTGTGCATTCACTGCGTCAGCAGCACTCTAAGCCAGAAAGATCGGCAACGGTCAAGGACGTTGACATGGAATCAGTATATTCGCCCCATGATCAACGATCCCAGAGCGAGTACATTGACCCAGATGAGCCGATCACACTACCACGACGAGACACCGTTGCGTCCGCACATAGTGGGATACCTGATCAACAGACGATTCCCAGGATCCGGATGTCTGCGATCAGTGATCTAAAAGAATTTTCGGGAAAGGAAGGGGATGAAGATCAAGCGCGGAATTGGATTAGTCGCCTCAAGTCAGCATTTATGCGGGATCAAGCTTCTGATCCTGAAAAGTGTCTGATCCTAGGCGATCTACTAAAAGGACCTGCGCGCAATTGGCATCGCCAGATGAGTAGAAGCACTCGATCAAGTTGGAAAAATCTTGTGGATGAGTTTGAAGTGCAATATTGTGAAAGTGGACAATCGGCATCCCGCCAGTACTATTATACGAAGCAGCGGTCGGATGAAAGCCCAATCGAATATCTGCACCGGTTGAATGTGGCGGGATTGCGAGACAAGTTGCCGATCAGGGATGGATCGCCCACGACTTTACGTGAACATGTACAACATTTCTTGGATACATTGACCAATCGCGAGCTCGCTGATCAACTGGCGCTTTTGCGGTTGGATACCGCGGCAGACCTGGAAGAGACATTGCGGGCGTATGCACGTAATAGGTGGTACCAGCCAACGGAGGTCGTAGGTACCAGCCGATTCCGCCAGAAATTCGGTGATGATCGGTCACCGGCCACAGCGCGAAAGCCCAAAGCAGTACGCGCGATTAAGGTGTCGTCTGGGAGTGAAGAATCAAGTGCCGACGACAGCGGAAGCGATGGAGATCAGCGCCGTCACATGATTGCTGCTATACGCAACAAACCAGGGGCGCTCGATCAGCCTGGCGAGTCCCGATCGGGTAATCGAAGTGATTCAAGTGCAGTCGATCAAGGGACGGTGAAGAAATGCAGTCATTGTGGGTCGATCAGGCACGATAATCTTCGTTGCTGGAAGCGCCTGACCTGTCTCAAGTGTGAAAAGAAGGGACATCCAAACGATCATTGTTTATGCGTCTGTCGAGCCTTCGGCGAAGTTCACGATGCGGGCAAGTGCCTTATGGAAGAATTTTACAACCGCATCCGCCAGTGGTACAATCCCACCAAGCATGCTGGAATGCTGCTCAAAGAAGCTGAAGATTTGTTAAACTAGGACGCTCTCCAGGTTGGAATCTGGTACGAGACGAGCGTTCTGGTTTGTGTATTTTTGCATATGTGGATAAGAAGAGGGATGATCAAGCAGCAGAAAGAGATAATGACAAATGTGATCAGCCTGATTTACCACGCTTGGCTAATTTCCATATCGATGAGTTTTCTCGGTCCCCGGTGATCATGGAGGTCGATCTACTTCCAGGCGAATCGCGCGGATATTGGAAATACCACTCTCCAAAGAAATGGTTTAAACAAGCCCAAGCGAGTGGTAAAATAAATAACGAACGTGCTACGCTATTATTTGATTCTGGTGCTGAAGTGTCGATCATCGACTCAACCTTTGCTCGTAAGGTGAGTTGTCAGATCGACACGAGTCAAACGCAAGAATGTGTCAGAATTGGAGAAAGTGCATACCTCACGGAAGGGCGCACTAAAATCAAGATTACGTTAGCAGGCTCGTTGGTCTATTATTTCTCTGCATGGGTGGGCAGCCTTGTTGGTCAAGATACTATACTGGGTATGGATTTTATGATACCAGCTGGTGTTCGATTAGACATCGCCCACGGTGCGCTAAGTTTGCCTGATGAGGTGATCATCCCATTGGAGGGGCGCCGACAGCTGTACGGATCGAGTGGTAATTATATGAAACTCAATCAGTACGAACAGATCCCAGTAGGTCGATCTGGTGAGGTTCGGATTTATTACCAGCGATCTCGAAAGTTGTGGATCACTCGTGAAAAAGATTGGGTCCCCACTATCACTAGGGGCGTGGGTAATTTGCGATATCTGCGTGTTACGAACGTCGTTGATCATCCGATCATTGTGCAAGACGATACGATTTTAGGTATCTGAATGAACAAAGACGATGGTCCCCGTTGCCCTTGATTTGTTTCGATAGGGTCTAATTGTTACAAGGAGTGGCAAAATCTCGCGTATCAAGCGTCTACCGATTCCGTGAATGACGACCAAGAAAGTGTCGATCAAGGTCCCCTAGTCGAGAATAGGGAGTATCCTACTCCTCGAAGTATTTTAGTACGCCCTACGGACCCGATCGCCACATATGTGGCATTGGTAACCGGAGGGCCGCAAAAGGTGCAAGCGCGGTGCAATCAGGAGCCGGAGATGAAACGTCCGACCCCGGAGCACGGAGTTGAACAACCTACTGCAAGAGATACGTTTATTGAAGACACGCGCGATCACCCTGTCTCAGCCGATCCTAGCGAAGTTGGTGTAATCCCTATCGATGATCAAGTTTGTTACCATGAAGGTGGAGATTTGTATGTGGAAGAACTGGAGAAGCAGCTTGCTACGTTGTCCGAAGTATCTTCATGCACCAAAGAAGTAACTAGGGACGACTTGCTAGTAGGAGACCCCTTGGTCAACTCACCAGAAGAAATTAATCAGATTCGCGATATAATTTGGGCGAAGAAACATAAGTTGATAGGGAAAGGGGAACGCACTACCTCCTGCTGCACGTGGAGTTGTTTGCGATATTGATGTAGGCAATGCTCGCCGGATCGCCCAAAAGTGTCGGAAGGTGGCTCCACAATTTCGCGAGAAGTTATCGGCTTTGATCAAAGGGCTATTGGCTACCAAGATCATTCAAACGTCTACGTCACCCTGGGCATCACCTATAGTGATCATTGTGAAAAAGAACGGGGTTGATATTCGCCTATGTATCGACTATCGCGCGGTGAATCAACTCACACCTCTGATGGTGTATCCAATGCCCCGGATCTCTGATCTACTCGAAGATTTGGATAAAGCGCTGTGGTTTTGCTCTTTGGATATGGCGAGCGGTTTTTGGGTCGTATCTATGACCGATCGAGCGCGTCATATTTCGGCGTTTGGAATTGGATTGTTCGAATGGAATAGGATGCCTTTTGGCCTAAAGAATGCTCCGCAAATCTACCCGCGGTTGATTGATAACGCATTATATGGGTATCTCAAGGTTAAGGACGGTGCTGACGAATCGGATGATGTATTCACGGTGGGAGAGCCCGACCTAACACCTGGCCCGTCTGTACTGCAGAGGCGATCATAATATCGATGATTTTGATCCCGGAACCTACCTGGGCTACCCTGTGTGACAAGGTGCATCGTTTGTTGGAGAAGTGTGATCAGTGGAATTTATCGATCAGCGTGACCAAATTGTACTGGGCGAGACGCGAAGTTCCCTATTTAGGGCATCATGTCTCTAGCCGAGGTTTGGAAACAAATCCAAAAAATTTGGATGATCTGATTGATCTGCCTTTTCCTGGCACCTTACGGGCCATGCAATCGTTTTTGGAGAGTTTGAACTGCTACCGTCGGTTTATCGAAGATTTTGCGATCTATGTCGCTGTGCTCTACGAATTAAGGGAAATGGATTATCAAGAGTTAAAAAGCCGATCGTTGAGCAAGGAGGATATGGATCAGGAAGGTGATCAATTAATCAGGGCAAAAGTAGCATTCAGCATGCTGAAGGAGAGGATTGCGTCAGCTCCAACCCTGCGCCACTTTGATTAGAACAAAACGTCAGTAATCGTGGTTTACGCCAGCAAGTGTGCGTTATCCGCCGCGCTGGTACAAGAACATGTTCAAGTGTATTATCCCGTGGCATTCGCCAGCCGGACGTTGAAGAACGGTGATCTGAACTACAGCCCCGTCGAAAAGGAAGTTCAGGAGCTTCTACGGGTTTTGGATGTTTACTTCTAGATGCTGGTCGGAAAGACGATCACTGTCTTGTTGCGTTTATCCACACTGAGATGGTTACTAACATCCAACGGGTTGGGCGGACGATTGGGCCGATGGGCTGCGATCTTATCACAGTGGTACCTCGAGATCAAGAAATGTGTACAGGGAGAAGAGGAGGTACTGGGGGCGTTAGCTGCAAGTATCACTCCTCGCACCGAAATCGATGAGGCCCTGATTGCGATCGCACCGAAAAAACAACCGCGGTAGATGATTGAAGTACCACATCCTACGGTCGGAAAAGGCGAAGAACTCTACGTGATTAGTTTCGATGGATCTGCAAGTGTCAAGCGACGTGTAGGTGCTTTCGGCGCTATCGTATGGAAATTACCGGGATGGAAGACTATGACCGCGGTAGCCGATCATGCGCCTGATATCACGGTGAATGAAGCGGAATACCATGGATTGCTTTTAGTTTTGGACCTACTGTCGAGATACCCCAAAGGAAGTACGATCGTGTGTGGAGATTCGAATTTAGTAATCCGGCAAATGCGCGGCGAAATATAGTTTAAAGCTCCGCGATTGCAAGTGTTGCAACAGCGTGCGTTCAATATCCTTCGCGAATGGTCGGATCATGATCTCGTGCATGTCAAAAGAGAGTGGAATAAGAGTGCAGATCACATCACCACTAGGGCTATGCAGGGTGGAACAAGATTTGAAATCGATGATGTGAAACAGCTGGAGGAATTGACCGATCTCAACAGGTTGCCGGAAGTGATCACGTGGAATGAAGATCCCACTACCCCGCAAGTACTAGTGATGACACTATCACGTAACCTACATCAGCCGCGACCGTCAACGTGGCCCGATATATCTATAGCTGGGATAAGGTCGGAACGGGTGAAAAAGGCACAGGACGAAGAGAAATGGATTCATGATTTGCGAAGTTATCTGTATGGTGACGTCTCACGATTGAACGCAGACGAGGTTAAGGACTGCACGAAAATTGCTGACAGCTACGATGTCGATGAACAAGGATTGCTGATATACTGTGGAAACATGGATAAAAAAAATCCAACGATGACAGAGATGATCAAGACGATCGGCACCTTTCGATTAAGCTGGTCTTACCCGAGACCCTACATGCAGATGTCCTCCACCACTATCATGTGAGCTTGAAAGGAGGACACCAAGGCATACGGCGTACATATCAGAGGATCAGACGATACTTCCATTGGCGTGGTCTATTCCGAAGCGTACAAAGGTTTGTCGGACAATGCGTAGATTGCGAGACGGGGAAATGCAAACCTACGATCAAGGGCATGTCGCCGGGGAATATCGAGGCTACGTACCCATTCCAAGTTATAGCCATGGATCATATCCCGTCACTACCCCGATCGACGGATGGAAATACTGAACTGCTGATTTGGACGGATCTGTTCACGGGTATGGTGATCGCGAAAGCTGGATCGTCTCGCACAGCGCAGAAAGTTGCCAAAAATTATGAAGTGTATGTGTTTCGACGATTCGGGGCTAGCGAAGTGAACCGGCACGATCTTGAACCAGGTTTTATGTCGGAAGTATTTCGCGCGTTCAATAAAATCGTGGGACAACGTCAGAGTGCCACTATGGCATACCGTCCACAGGCCAATGGTAAGGCGGAGAGGAAGGTGCAGACGATAACGCGAGCAATCAAGATGTATGTAGCAGATGCCGGCCAGAAATATTGGAGCTTGTATGCAGAGCGGCTGGTATTCGCGCTGAACTCAACCCCCGATCGTTTTCGTGGTGAAACACCATTTTATTTGGCGTATGGGTGGTGTAATGGGGTGCCATTACATAATTGATATTCAAGTTCGAATATCACAGTTTAATTTCAGACGCGTTGTCTGAAATTTAAATAAGAGATTATAAGTTATTATAATCTAAGAAGGAAAAGTCGATTCGGTATAAATACCGAATCTTGCAGGTTAACTAATAGTACAGTTAGTTAAAGACTTGATATTATTATATTAATTAGTTAGTTACTATACTATTAGCCTCTAAACCACCAATTAAATAAACACTCTTAATTTTGCTTTCTAGAACATAAGTGAATATTCATATATTTACTTTTACTATAGGATTAGTTGTTATCAACTAATCCTACCCCTTTTGTATTGCACGCTTCCTCGCAAAATACAGTGTAAGCCTGTAACAGGATCAGTCCTGTTACACCTGGTAGCACTTTGTGGTCCATCTTAACGACCACAGTTCCGTTCTGCTAGTTAACTAGAGGAGCGAAGATTAAGAGCCGCTCGGCATCATGTCGCGAGACATGTCGGCTGCCGAGCGAGAAAGAATGCTGGAAGAGGTGAATAAACACTTCCCTCACTTCTCGTCGAGTAGTAAAGACGCGACGGTGGAAATGATTCGGTCTATGGGGAACGACATCATTACCTTCCTCAAGAGTAAGTCCCCGGAGGAAGTGGTACAGGTGGTGAATCGCTTTATGCGAAACCACCTAGAAAAGTCAGAACGACCCGCGCCAGAGGCAGCGCGGACCGAATCAGCACCTACAACGCATAGCGTTGAAGTAGTAAAGGCGCGAGTACCGCCCTTTACCGGCGAAGGGGGCGAGCCCCTTCGTAGATGGTTCGCAGAGGTGGAAGATGCCATCTCTGCGCAAAATATTGTTGCCGAACGTCAACAGGCGTACTTCGCCACAACATGTCTGGGCGGCATAGCCAGGGCATGGGCGATGAGTCGCAGAGCCACTGATGACTCTGCGTTCCTTACTTATAAGGAATTAAAAGCTGATCTAAAGCTCAACTTTGAAGCTCCAGAAATGGAGCTAAGTAGTCGGCAGGAGTTTATGGAACTACGGCAAGGTAAGCTTGACCTCCAAGCTTACGCTCAGAAGACGCAATATTTGCTGTCAAAAAATTGTGTATGAGCCGGTGCCCCCTGCTATGCAGGTCACTGGCTTCATGAAGGGACTCAATGATGGTCCCGTCAAACAGAGTCTTTACCGGCACCCGCCAAAGACTCTAAGGGATGCTATTGATATGAGCATCCGTGAAGAGTTCAGCATGCGATCAGCGTCATCGCATGCTGGGTACAGCCGAAGGGCTCAACAGCATGTCAACAATCAGCAGTCAGGCAGACAAAGTTCAAACTTCGTCCCAAGAAATAGCCACCCGCGCCAGAGCATGGGCGGTGGAGGTCCAGAGCCGATGGATCTATCGGTTGCGGCTGCTTCGAACAAGAAGCAACCGAAATTTAAGAAGAACATTCGCTGCAATAGATGCGCGAAAATGGGGCATTTTGCCCATGAGTGTATGGCACCGCGTCCGGTGCCACGCAGTCAGCGGACGGAACCGTCCGCTGCACGGCTACACCAACAGGGACATCACCCTGTTGGTGCAAAAAACGAGAATCGCCAGTAGGGGCGGGGCGCCCTACTGGGAATGTTATCTCACATGCCGACATAGGGCATGTGAGGGTAATAGCCCCAGACGGGACTATGTCCTGTCAAAAGGTGCATGGTGATGGGAAGCCTCTTATCACCCTGGAGGTTAAGATGCACGGGAGCGATGTCCCCATGCGAGCTTTGTTTGACACAGGAGCGTCAAACAATTTCGTTAGAACTCATAGTCTAACGCGGTTGAGCTTCGTGGAGGTAGAAACACCACGAAGTATGTTGTCAGTCAGGTTATCAACAGGTGCAACCGTGACTATTCCAAAGCGTGTGATTAAAACACGCTTCGAGTTGAATGAACTGTCATTCGAGGATGAATTCATCGTCTTCGATTTAGATGACAAGTCCGATGTGATACTTGGAATCCCACGGATGTCCAAGTTTAAAACTTCGATCGATTGGGTTAATCTATCGATCGACTGCGGCGGACGCACAGGATCTGATCACCCTGTCTTTTATTCGGCTGTAGCAGAGGATACAACCGCAGCGTCAGACAGTCTGGTGGATAGCGATGGCACAACCAGGTCTGTTCTGACACGATCAGCGGAAGGTACCTCCGCTGGTGAGAGTCCAGAGGGACAACCACACGCAACAGAAGAGTCGTTGCGTGTTGGAGAGAAACATTCCACGGGTGATAAAGACCACCATGAGAATGAAGTGATATCCACGGTGGGAAACACCCACCGTGAGAATGAAAATGTATCCACAGTGGTAAACACCCACTGTGCGACCGAAGGTTCCAACACGACGAATGAATTCCGTGTTGATGAGAGTGAACTCACGATCGAGTGCAATCGTGAGCACAACTCCGTGGTGGCCAGTGCCCACCATGTTGCGTTAGCCATGCGCACGAGTGATAAAGACCACCGTGTCGCAGAAAAGGCGGCCGATCAGACGAGCACATCTGATCGCCAAAATTCCATGGTAGGCAGTGGCCACCATGATGATGAGTATTCGCACACGGTGAATCGTAATCACCGTGTAGCAGCCAATCAGACGAGTGCGTCTGATTGCATGGGCAGTTACGTCGAGACGATCAACGTCTTGACGCAAACGGAGACCGGATTAGCTACCCAGTCTCGGTTGATGGAACACCCTCCGAAAGAAGGTTCGGAGGTGATGGCTCTTCCAGCGCTAAGCTGGTAGAAGTTTATGAGAAACTTGCACGATGGTCAGATCGAACAGATCTGTATCATCGTTGCAACAGATGATGTAGTGGATATTCGTGAACGAATATCCACATTACAAGAGAAAAAATTGGGAACGAGGTTCCCAATGATCAAACCAAAGTTCAGCGCTTTGAAGCGCACAGCTGGGAGTCGATTAAAGCGAACTCCCCATTTTATGAGGTACTTCGAGAATACGCTGACGTATTCCCAGAAGAAGTACCTAGCGAGCTCCCTAAGGATAAGGGAACTCGTTATGAGATTGACCTCGTGCCAGGCACGAAGTATTGTGTTACGCGGCAATGGCCGTTGCCGCGTGATCAGGTAAAAGCGATCGACGAGTTTTTCGAAGCTCGTCGTAAATCAGGCCAATTGCGGGAGTCTACCTCACCGCACTCTACCCCCACCTTTTGTGTGAAGAAGTCCACAGGTGGGTGGAGAATCGTTAACGCTTACAACAAGCTGAACGCAGCGACGGTACCGGCACAGACACCGATACCGCGGAAGGATGTCATCATAGATGGCATGTGCGGGAGCACCATCTTTAGTGCTCTCGATCTAAGAGATGGATTTTATCAAATCCTAATGCGTGAGAAGGAAATCCCTCTCACGGCGGTAAGCACCCCAAGCGGCATGCTTTGGGAGTGGCTTGTTATGCCACAGGGGCTTCGAAATGCCCCTGCTACGTTTAACAGATGCGTAACGCATCTATTACGCCCGGTGCGAGAATTCGCACCGAGTTTTTTCGATGAAGTGCTCATCCATAGAAAGGGTGAACACGATAAAAGCGATGTAGATGTCCATAGGGAGCATCTACGTCGAGTGTTAGAGCTTATGCATAATCATAAGCTCTATGCAAATCTGAAGAAGTGCACCTTTGGTGCACCTGAGATACCCGTTCTTGGATGCTTTGTGGGCTAAGCACGGGGTGCGTCCTGATCCAGAAATGATCAGGGTGATCGTTGAATGGCCTACGCCAAAAAACGTTAAGGAACTTCGAAATTTCCTTGGGTTGGAAACATATTTGCACAAGTATTCGTGCAACTATGCTTGGTTGATACGATCTCTTTCACAATTACTAATGAAAGATGTCGAATGGCATTGGGATACCCAATGCCAAGATGCTTTTGATGCAGTCAAGCAAAGCTTGACTGAAGCGCCTGTCTTGGCTATAGCCGATAACGAGCGTCCGTTCCACGTCGTTTGCGACGCGAGCGATTCCGCTATCGTCTGTGCTTTGATGCAGCGTGATCAGGATGATCGTGATCGCATAATCTGCTATCAATCGCGTCAGTTGCGCCCAGCTGAGCGCAACTATCCAGTGCATGACAAGGAACTCCTTGCCATGAAGTACGCACTGGATAAGTTTCGGATCTATCTATTGGGAGATAGACCGTTTGTGGTTTACACGGATCATGCGTCGCTACGCACGGCCGTGAATTCACCACATATTTCACAAAGAATGGCTCGATGGCTGTCATTCTTTGCTGAGTACAACTTTACGGTTGAATACAAACCCGGAAAGTTGAACGTGATAGCAGATGCGCTATCACGAAGGCCCGATTACGAGAAGAAACCGTCCGTAACCGAAGGGGCCAGTGCAAACGCGATCCGTTGCACTGCTTTGTCGTCGTCAATTATACGACAAGTACGCGAGGCGTACAAAACAGACGAGGAGACACGTCTGTTGATTGATTAATTACGTAATCAATCAAGTGAGAAGCGCGACAAACTCCCAGAGTTCCTCCGCGCTTGCGTGCATCGATATCGACTGCACGATGGTCTGCTGATTTACAGCACCGACCAAAAAGATGAAAGTCGCATCGTCGTTCCAAACGACGATGATCTCAAACATCAAATTATGTTTGAGTATCATGATGCACCGATTTCGGGGCATCAAGGTCGAGAGAAGACATACGCTTCTCTCGCACGTGACTTTTACTGGCGAAACCAGTACAAGTGGGTACGAAAATACGTACGCGCTTGCGAGATTTGCCAGCGCGTTAAGCCTGCGCAGTCTGCACAGGCTCCGCTGCAATCTCTGCCGGTTCCGACAGAGTGTTGGAAGTCCATTTCAATGGACTTCGTATTCGGTCTTCCACCCGACAATAGTCGGAAGACCGGAATAGTGGTCTTTGTAGACCGTTTCAGTAAGATGATACATCTTACTGCAGTATCTGAGAACGTAACCGCCGCTCAAACAGCGCGGATATTCGTTGATACGGTATTACGTTTGCACGGAATGCCGGAAGACATTGTCTCGGATAGAGATCTGAGATTTACAGGACGTTTCTGGCAAGAAACGTTTTCATTGTTAGGAACCCAGTTGAAGATGTCAACTGCGGACCATCCGGAAACGGATGGGCAGACGGAACGGGTTAACCGCGTTCTCGGATACATATTGCGATCATACGCACATGCCTTTGAACAGTGGAGTGACGATCTGTCACTCAATGAATTCGCGATTAACAATTCGGTGCATGCTTCAACTAAGCATACACCGTTCTACGTGAATGCCTTAAGGCATCCACGAACCCCAGCTTTACTTGGCGGTACGCCAAATCTAAGTGGGGGAGGGACCCGCTCAAATTTTGAGCGAGTCAATGCGCAAGTTGCGACTGCAACTTGTGAACAAAACGATGGCCCTTCTACTGAAAATACAGTAGAAGCGGAAGCAGCCTCAATTGAAACTGAAGCTGCATACGATGAATATGTGTCTGAAGCAATGGCTGCAGACAACGAGGACAATGCACCTACTGCTGATAAAGAAGTAGATGAATTTGTATTACAGCGACAAGCTGTAATACGCTACGTAAAAGATGCACTTGCTTCTGCTTTTGACAAGCAGAAGCAAAATGCAGATAAACAAGTAAGGAAGAACAAAAACTCATTTCTTAAAGGTGAATTAGTATTATTAAGTACTACTAATTTGCCTACACATGCAATAAGCAACTTCCCTACAGGGAAGGTGCTTCCTAAGTACATTGGACCCTTCAAGGTCCAAGAGACTCGGGGGAATGCCTATACCTTAGACATTCCCACAGCAATGCGGCTTCACCCAACATTCTATGTTGGGCGGCTCAAGCCGTATCACTCGTCTTCGTCTTACGACGAGACGCAGAACCACGGAAGATGACGTGATTCTCCAAGTCTCCCAGGAGAGACTTGTAATCGGCCTCCAGCCGTTGGTGAGCAGAGCGGAGAGTCGTTACCTCCGCCTTCGACTGCTCGAGATCAGCCGTGCGCCGATCGAGCTCTCCCTTATAGCGAGAAATATCAATATACAGAAGATCATTCTCCTGCTGGAGGGCAGTGTGCGCCCCGAGGATGTCGCGGACATCCTCGCGAAGAGACCGATATGTCTTCACACAGTGAGACATATCGCTGCTCAAGGAGGAATAACCCTCCTCGAGCTTGCGGAGCGAAGAACCATGCTCCGCAACAACAACGGCGAGGGAATTCTCAACCTCCGCCGCCCCTGATTGATAATCAGGGGAATAAGCGATATATCCTCGAGCGCTTGATCTCGAAGCGCTCGGTGCCTTTGAAGAAGGGGCAGCGTACCAAGTACTTGGTACGCTGGCTGGGATATCCCCAAGAGTTCGACTCTTGGGAACCGATTGAGGTTCTGAGGGCCGACGCCACAGACCTTTTGACTGAGTTTGAGAAGAAGTCTCAAACTCATAATGCGAAGTAGCATCAACAGTAGGTGTTGATGCATTCAGGGTATCAATTAAACCCTGAATTTCGGCGGGTACGGAAAATCCACCGTACCCCCCCCCCCAACTCCTCCTCTGACAGACGAGGAGCGCCCTGCGGACACCGCGGGCAAACGAGGTGAGAAGGGACACCACACTTTAACCCTTCTTTAAGGTAAGCAAAATGGATGTATTCCATTTTGCCTGTTCGTGAGTGCTTTAAAAAGCGCTCGCGCATTACGTGAACTTTATTCACGTAAACATATGGGCTTTTGTTGTAGTTGTAAAAAAAAGCATTCCAACTCTGAGTCAGGGCGTCTTTATCGTCCCTGTTCTTCCTTGACCCTTTCCGGCTCGAATAATATCGAACCTGGAAAAAGAGGTCAATAAAGTACAGACGTCTATCGTCTGTACTTCGATCGAATCAACGTGACTGGATGGCTTCGCAGTCATCCAGCACGTTGATATCAAACAGCGCATACTGGCAGTCCCGTTTACGGTGACCGCCACTGTTGGGGGCAATAGCCCAGCCAGGGGTCCAAAACCCCACTTTTTACGGAACATGTGGTTCCGTACGATGATACGCTTCAGAAGCGGCAGGCTCCGCTTCTGCTCGAGCCCTTTTAGCAGGCGGAGCACCCGCCTGTTTCAGCACCACGCGCCGGGGTTAAATCACCCCGACGTGGAGAAGTACTTGGTCCAGGTGGGGCTCTGCGTTCCCGCAACCACCTGTGATAATAATCGTCGCTGTCATAGCTGACAGCGACACCAGAGTCGTCATTGCTGTTAGGCGATGAGCACCTAGCGATTTTCGACTCGCTAGATCCTTTAGTGGGGACATCTGTATCCCCATCACTTTATTCGGAGTCAGAACAACCGAACATGGCCCTGGCAACACGCCATTCGGAAGTTGCCATCATGCGAGATGTTGCATTAGCAACATCTCCCTTTTCCTTGCCAGATGCCGCCTTAGTAGCATCTGTGGTCGAAGACGGTTCGTATTCAGACCTTTGCGTAGTTGACGCTGCTAATGCAGCGTCACCGTTGTCACTCAACACCTCAGCACCTAGTGCTGAGGCGGAGGAAGAAGCTACTTCAATGTTTTCAGCAGCGCTCTTTAGAGCGCCGCCGCCGTGTGTCTTGACCATCGAGTCGATGGACAATCATTTGGTGAATGAGAAATTCCGATCAACAAGTGCCACCCATGATTGGCCAAAATAAGAGTTAATATTGGCCAACCACCTTAAGTGGGGGGTGATGTAATGGGGTGCCATTACATAATTGATATTCAAGTTCGAATATCACAGTTTCATTTCAGACGCGTTGTCTGAAATTTAAATAAGAGATTATAAGTTATTATAATCTAAGAAGGAAAAGTCGATTCGGTATAAATACCGAATCATGCAGGTTAACTAATAGTACAGTTAGTTAAAGACTTGATATTATTATATTAATTAGTTAGTTACTATACTATTAGTCTCTAAACCACCCATTAAATAAACACTCTTAATTTTGCGTTCTAAGCAACAAGTGAATATTCATATATTTACTTTTACTATAGGATTAGTTGTTATCAACTAATCCTACCCCTTTTGTATTGCGCGCTTCCTCGCGCAAATACAGTGTAAGCCTGTAACAGGATCAGTCCTGTTACAGGTGGGACCCACGATCATCGTTAGAATCGACATTGCAACTGGGCGGAATTCGGCGTAAAGACCGGGATGCTCGCCGGTGGAGATATAAGCTGCAAAAGTACTATAGTTACGCCCGTGATCAAGTGAGCGCTCGATTGCATCAAGCGATGGCTGAGCGAGCTGAAAAGCACAATGATCAAGTGACACCACACAAGATCGAAGCTGGATCAAGGGTCTGGTTATACCTTGATCGGGTGAAAGAAGGGTTCGCGAAGAAACTGGCGCACATGTGGCAGGACCCTTCAGAGTCGATGAGGTAATCGGTAATCATGCGGCGAGACTGGTTACAGCTGGCACCGACTATCGTATGTTCCCAGTAGTGCATCTGTCCAAGTTGAAATTGGTCAAGGAATTTCCAGATCGCCCTACTACGGCACTAACAGCTGGGATAGAGGATCGTTTCGACTTCGATGAAGCTTTGTTACCTGAGGACAGCTGGGAAAGGACGCTAGATCCAGATGGATTTGAAGTTGATCGTATCACCGATGTCCGATCAGGTCGAAAGACTAGATATGGAAGGACGTTACGCGAATATCAAGTTTACTGGAAAGGTTATGCTGAGCCGTCGTGGGTATACGAGGCAGACTTAAACTGTGATGCTCTGATCAAGTACTTCGAGAGGAAAAGGATCAACAGACATTGGTTTGACGTGATGCAAGTGGAAGAAGAGTCCAACTAATGCGTGATCGGCAGACTGGTCATGAATTGCGATCGAAGAATTACCTATTGAAGAAAGATGATTGACGAAACTCACAATGGATGAAGAAGAGATAAATGGCTTGAGGTGATGTGTTTACGATGGATATTGTGAGACAAGGTGATGGAGTAACGAAAGATAAGACGACAGAATACCGTTTTATATCATTCCTGGGGAAGTAAAGAAGCACAGTGGAAATGGCATGATCAAGATTGCTTATTGATTAAGGGCGGAACGATGAACTGATTAACTAGACCCAAAGAACTTGCGACGAATACGAGGGATTCTACGGCCAGGGTGGTTTTCAGGGGAGGAACGATATTGAACCCGCCAAGGTTCAAATGTATCAACCTCCTTCAAAGCGTCCAATAGGGTCCGGGGTGGCGGGTCCGACAGGAACCCTGGGTACCACGCCCCATCATCGGCCGGGGCATACTTCAAAGGACGGTTGCGAACACAATGGGTGATAGACGGGTCCAGTAAAATGTCTAGATCACATCTTACGTTGATCATTCCCCGCAGGACGAAATCCACGACTCTATTCCAGGTCGCTCCGGTACGACTTCTGCGCTGGCGGCGACTGTTGTAGTTATTCCGGAAGAAGTCATCCGTCTCGCGAAGGCCTTTAGCTATAGGGAGATAATGCGTCGACTCCCAGATCGCCAGCGCGTGATGTTCGAGAAACGACCGGTACTTTGTCTCGAAATCGGCGAACCAGCCGACTAAGCGAAAAGAAAGGGGTTGCAAGATGGTAATGAAAACTCCCCACGGGCATTGAGAATACATCAGCTCCACTTCCGGTTGGGTGATCAAATTACCGGACCATGAATCATCCGGAGGGGCGTGCACGGCAGCCGGGAACAACCATCCTGCGGGGCGGGTCAAGTAGTCGAAGACCACTTGGGCCTTGACTTTACGCAGATCAAACCCACCAAGCTGATCCGGAGTCCACGCCCGGATATCGGCGTCACTGGCGTCATCAGATACCGCGATCAACGTCCGGAAATCACCTGTGCGCGAAAAAAGAGACCCGACAGTGACTTGATCAGGTAGATACTCGCTCCCGAACTCGCTATTTGTAGGAGTGGAAGGAATAGAAGCGATCGGACCAGGAAATCCGCCTTCATCGTCCGGATCAGGACTTGGGGGATCATCGTCTTCCGTCTTCTCCTCCGAAATAGGAGAAAGGAGGCGTGGCAGCTTCAACCGAGAGAAGGATCGAGAACGCCGAGTACGCCTTTTAGGCGAAGGGGCGGCGCGGCTGATAGAGCCGTCAGGAGAGGCGGTAAGGCCAGCTGGCGGTGTAGCTTGATCAGAACCCGCCGAAGGGGTGCGGATAACTGGTGCAATCTGCATCCGCAACGACATACCGGCCAACTTAGACTGAAGGTCCGAGTGGAACGAGCGTAACTGTGTGACGTCTCCCTGAACCTCCTGTACTTGATGGCGCAACGTGTCACGTTCTACGGAAACTTGATCGAAGCGGCATTGCATGGCGGAATGTTCATTCTCCATCTGAGAATACGCAGCGTGCAGATCGTCCAGCTCAGTTTGGAGGTCAGACACCCCCTTTGACCCGATCAGATAGTTCCTGCGCCTGGGCCATGATGGCAGTATACTCGTCCATCTTCAGGCAATTGGATTTGTTTTTCTTTCGAAGGCGATGATACTGGTGTTTGCGCCTATCAACCTCGGCGGTGAGCCTGAGCACCTGTTCGAACATGATATGACTACCAGAAGCAGCCCGATCGCGTTCTTCTTGTAACTTGGCTAGGCGCTGTTGAAGTTGATCCAGCTCCCGTGTTTGATCATCGATGGTGTCTTCATGAACCGATCGCAGATACCTATCACGGGCATGACGGCCTTCCAGATCCCGGATCTGTGCGCGTTGATCGACCATGAGTTTTTCTTGATCGGCCATAGCGCTTTCAATGGTCTTCAACTTGGTCTGGAGATCATTGACGGTGGTGTAAAAAAATCACGCAATGGCTTGGGCTGTTCGAAGGCGTCCCGATTGATCGCGACATCTCGCTCCACCACGGCGTATTAGGAGCGAACGAGCTGCTGCCGAAGCATCGCAACAGTGTCTTCACTCATCGCGAGCGAGTCAGATAACGTGGCGATCTGATCATCACGCGCGTGGGTAGGGCCTCTTGCAAACTGTAAGCCCGATTGATAGCAGCGATCGCCTGATCATCTGCTGCCCGATACAGGGCAGGAGTGTCGGTGGTGTATGTCGGGGTGCCGTCCGTTATCGCTTGCATGATGGAAATGCAGGAATGCCTGATCGAGACAGCTTGATCGCAGATGACACGGTTGGTGAAGGGTGATCGCTGGATCGCGAGAGGCGTACCACTAACGGTAACAGCCTGATAGAACGGGACCTGATTGGCGGGAGAAGGGACAGGCAGATTGATGGGTGATTATCACCTGGCCGATGACGTCATGGTGGACAAGCCGACCAACGGTAACATGATCCACGATATCAAA
Source organism: Peronosclerospora sorghi (assembly GCA_026184515.1). NCBI lineage: Eukaryota > Oomycota > Peronosporomycetes > Peronosporales > Peronosporaceae > Peronosclerospora > Peronosclerospora sorghi. The sequence continues at coordinate 19,194,317 of CM047584.1, forward strand.
CGGCATGATCGACCCTCGCCCCAACCGCTGTACGGCTGGGACGAGGATCAGGGGCGGCTGTCGTAAAGCGTGTTATAATTGGGCCCAATAACGGGCCTTATTATAGGGCCTTATTATAGGGTCTAATTTGGGGGGGGGGCGATTACGGTCAAAATCGGTACCTAATCGTATAGGATTGTGGGTACCACGGCGTATACAGTTGCGTGTACAACCGTGGTGCACATAGTCAGGACATAGACAGGGCATAGGAAGATGGGGAGATTACGTACAGGTACTCAGCGAACATCGACGGGCGGCGACGGACGACGGACAAATCAGGTCTACTGGTCGACGGAGGACGATGGAACGGGTAGTTCTGATTGGTGGATATTAGGAAATTGGTAGTTCTTAGGATTTAAGCAATAATAAAGTTCTCCTTTTGCGTTCAACCCCTTTGGACCCTACAGGGACGGCACCTTTGCGCCTCCCTTATTAGTATACACCTCTACGTCCCGGGCGGGAGCACTTTGTGCATTTTTGGCCCACCGGCAGACGTAGAGTGTTGAGAGCTCACTCCGCAACTCCGCCCACTGTGTCAGCGGTTCTTCAGTAAAGGTTTTTTGGTTTTGAGAGTTTGATTGAGCAGTGCTCTCACCTCTCCACGTTTGGTTCGCGTTTGGCCCCTAGAGTTCGGCTGCTGTAAGCGCCCCACGGGAACTCTAGGTGGATTAAGCGAAATTT